>OU611762.1:1737015-2267015 GCA_914767535.2 Dunaliella primolecta
ACATACATACATGCATACTTACTTACTTTCTTACTCTCTCTCTCTCTCTCTCTCTCTCTCTCTCTCTCTCTCTCTCTCTCTCCATACATACATACATACATACATACATACATACATACATACATACATACATACATACATACATACTTACTCTCTCTCTCTCTCTCTCTCTCTCTCTCTCTCTCTCTCTCTCGTCTCTCTCTCTCTCCATACATACATTCAATACATACTCCTCTCTCTCTCTCCTCTCTCTCTCTCTCTCTCTCTCTCTCTCTCTCTCTCTCTCTCTCTCTCTCTCTCTCCATACATACATACATACATACATACATACATACATACATACATACATACATACATACATACATACATACATACATACATACATACATTCATACATACATACTTACTTACTTACTTACTTTCTTACTCTCTCTCTCTCTCTCTCTCTCTCTCTCTCTCTCTCTCTCTCTCTCTCTCTCTCTGTCTCTCTCTCTTTCATTTCCCGTCCATATTACACACACACATACGTACATGCACATACATACACAAACATACCTACATATACAAACATACCTACATATACATATACATATACATATACATATCTCTCTCTATTTCATTTCCTGTCCATATTACACACACATATACATATATATATATATATACATATATACACGCACAACGACTTTCTTTCCCATTTTCTTCCTTTTTATTATCTTGTCTCTTCTCCTCTCTTCTCTTCCTCCTCTTCCTTCTCCCTCCTACGTTTCACGCACATTCACAATACACGTTCTCTCTCCTGTTTCTTTCTATTGGTCTTTTTCCCTATCTCTATATCCTTCCAACACACACGTACATACGCACACACGAACCTCTTCCTCTCACACTCTCTTCCTTTCCATTCCCTTCCATTGTCTCTTCCCCGTTCTTCCTCCCCTTCCTCCTCTCTCTCTCTCTCTCTCTCTCTCTCTCTCTCTCTCTCTCTCTCTCTCTCTCTCTCTCTCTCTCTCTCTCTCTCTCTCTCTCTCTCTCTGTCTTTCTCCCTCCCTGATACACAACCTCTTCATGTCTTAACCTCTTCCTTTCCTCCTTTTTAACTTCATCTTCTCTCTCCTGTTTTCTTCTTCTCTCTTCCTCCCTTCTTTTCTTCTCTCCTTCTTCCTTTCCTTCTCCCTTCGGACACAAACACTTGCATGCTTCTTCTCCTCCTTTCCCCTCTTCTCATATCCCTCCCTATCTTCTTTTTCTCTTTCTATCTCTCTCTCTCTTTCTCTTTCTCTGTCTCTTCCTCACACACACATACACTCCCATCCTTTCCCTTTCTTCTATGCTCCTTTCTTTTTCTCTCTCGTCTTCACACACACACACACATACACACATACCCATTTACACACATATACATACTTACTCACACATACACACAAACTCACACACATACTAACACAACACATACACACATACATACACATACATGCACATACACTATCACACACATACACACACTTCCACTCACACTCACACTCACACTCACACATACACACTTACCCTCACACATACACACACACATATACACATACAAACACATACACACACTTTCACACACATACACATACACACACTCACACACACATACACACACATACACATTTGCACACACACATGCACACACATATACACACACATACATACACATACTAACAAACACATACACATACACACACTCACACACACATACACACACACATACACATTTGCACACACACATGCACACACATATGCACACACACATACATACACATACTAACAAACACATACACAAACATGCACACACACACTCACACACACATACACACACATACACATTTGCACACACACACACACACACACATGCACACACATATATACACACATACATACACATACTAACAAACACATACACACACATACACACATACACTCACACACATACACTCACACACATACACACATACACTCACACACATACACTTTCACACACATACACACACATACACACACATACATACACATACACACATACACTTTCATACACATACACACACTTACACATACACATACACACACATACACTCACACACATACACTTTCACACACTTTCACACACACACACACACACACACACACACACACACACACACACACACACACACACACACACACACACACACACACACACACTCACATGCACACATGCACACACATATACACACCCACATATACATACATATACACACATACATACATACATACATACATACATACACACACACATACATACACACATACACATACATACATACATACTTACATACATACATACATACATACATACATACACACACATACACACACATACACACACATGCACACATGTTATAACACAACACACACACAACACACACACACACTCAGTCTACAGCTTAGGGAGTAAAAAGTTTGAAGCATTGCCTTTGTGCAGGACCTGCTTACTTCTAACGTTCCCGGGTGTACGTTTAAATACGCTCGAGCTCCCGCATGCTTTCGGGCACTGCAGAAGAGAGAAGGATTCATATCTCATCCAAGGAAAGGAAATCAAGTTAGTCATAAAAAGTAATTCAGGCAGGCAGGATGAGGAGGGCAAAACCCACCGGTGAACTTCGATGCCGGGTGGGGCCCCGGGCGCACGCGTGCCGCTGTACTGACGCACCCACCGTGCGCGCACATCCTATCATATAGCACAAGCAAACAAACCCAGAGGTACAGAATATGAAGAAGGGATGGAACGAGGCATGTGGGAGTGCGGGGAGCAGCAGGAGTGAATGCGGGAGGGCAGTGCGGGGAGGGCAGTGTCGGAGGTACGGGTGGCTACCGGCATATGCCACCGCGCACACCTACAAACACGCACGGACGCGGATCGACGCACGTACGACATGCCATTTGTTCCATAAGCTTGGACATTTCTTTTGTGGACTTAGTCGAACCTATTCGGTGGAAAACTTCGTCATGTGACGCGCTGGGTGGTCCGCAATTGCAATGAATACAGAAGTGCACGCAGCGCAACAATGGAGAACAGGACAGTTTAAGGCATGGTAGCCAGAAAGCCTTTATTTAACTTGATTATGTCTTTATCACTCAAGAAGCACAGGGGCTCAGCGTCACCCGTCCTGCCGTCCTTGAGTAATTTCGATATCCTCACAGTGTCAGGACAACGTGAAGTATTATATTGTTGTTGAAATGTGTTTTGCTTTTATAACATCCAAGTAAGACCAAAATATTTTGTGGCACCCTGACGTTGCTGACAAATGGTCACACATGGCTACCGATTGGAATGCTTTACTGCTCAGGCAGACGTGGAGGACGATGAGGTCATTCCCGCCACACCATCTAGCAGTGAACCAAAGGCAGGTGTGTGTGTGTGTGTGTGTGTGTGTGTGTGTGTGTGTGTGTGTGTGTGTGTGTGTGTGTGTGTGTGTGTGTGTGTGTGTGTGTGTGTGTGTGTGTGTGTGTGTGTGTGTGTGTGTGTGTGTGTGTGTGTGTGTGTGTGTGTGTGTGTGTGTGTGTGTGTGTGTGTGTGTGTGTGTGTGTGTGTGTGTGTGTGTGTGTGTGTGTGTGTGTGTGTGTGTGTGTGTGTGTGTGTGTGTGTGTGTGTGTGTGTGTGTGTGTGTGTGTGTGTGTGTGTGTGTGTGTGTGTGTGTGTGTGTGTGTGTGTGTGTGTGTGTGTTGTGTGTGTGTGTGTGCGCGTGTGTGTGTCTGTGTGTGTGTGTGCATGTGTGTGTGTGTGCATGTGTGTGTGTGCATGTGTGTGTGTGCGTGTGTGTGTGTGTCTGTGTGTGTGTGTGTGTGTGTGTGCATGTGTGTGTGTGTGCATGTATGTGTGCATGTGTGTGTGCATGTGTGTGTGCATGTGTGTGTGCATGTGTGTGTGTGCGCGCGTGTGTGTGTGTGTGTCTGCGCGTGTGTGTATGAGTCTGGGAGCGTGTTTGTGTGCAAGTACATATGCGTGCAGTCACAGGAGCATGCATGCATGTGTGTGTGTGCGCGTGTGTATGAGTCTGGGAGCATGTTTGTGTACAAGTACATATGCGTGCAGTCGCAGGTGCATGCATGCGTGTTTGTGTGCAAGTATGTATGCGTTGACTCGCAGGGGCATGCATGCGTGTTTGTGTGCAAGTATGTATGCGTTGACTCGCAGGGGCATGCATGCATGTATGTGTGGACGTATGTCAGCGTGCGTATGTATGTGTCTGTGAGCATGTTTGTGTGCGAGTACGCATGTGTGTTGTCGCACGTGCATGCATGTGTGCGTATTCATGTGTGTGTGTGTGTGCGCGCACGTTTGTGCATGTATTGGTGTGCATATGTGTATTCGTTTGTGTGCAGGTGTGGGTGTGTGTGCGTCAGGCTTGTATGGTGAGCCTGCTCTCGTTATTTTACTTGGAGTAACACACAAACATGCATGATTTCTCAGGTGCACCTTGTGGGAGTGTGCGGAAAGCAAATGAGACAATGGAAACACTCTATGGGGATAATGAGCATGCCGAGCTTCTTCCTTGGCAAAGAGACATACCTTTCTGGCAGGTAATTTTGGATGATAGCCTCTACTTGGATGCAAAATGTCCCTTGAAAATAGGCTCAGGCGCAAGTCTTTTCCAGGTTTGGCAACGACGGCCTGAACAACAGCACCACCAGCAGACCCCAACTTTGGTGCAAGCGAAGCAAAGGCAAAGGGAGGCCCAGCGTCAATGTCTACAAGATCTTGAAGAGCAGGAGCATGTGCAGCAGCAACAACTAAGGCGGCAACAGATGCTTGAAGGTCTTAACAATGCCTCTATAATCTGCCAGCATTTAACTGAAGAGATGCTCCAGGACCAGGATATCTCTTTGCCTTCCCAGACAACGCAACCTCTTCACAGCAGCGACCACTTCCAGCTGCTACAATCAAGACCTAGCTCTGAGCCTCCATCTTTCTGCCACTCCACGTCAAAGGAAGAACCAGCAATGGTAGCTGCACCACTTCAACTGCATGGAAGTATGCAAAGCTCTAAATGGCGAGACAGCACAACGTTTGGGCAAGGGAGGAGTGACGTCCTAATGGAGCAGAAGAGTGAGTAACTCCGGATTGGGTTGGAAGCCTCACTTATGATAAGGCCACTGTATATCCAATCGTGTTTAGCATGCATATGGGGCTACTGGCATAATGCCGGTAGATGTAGATGTGTTTGGGGAGTGGTGAAGGGAGGTGTGCATTACCAGCAGTATGCTGTCAAATTTCTTATTTTTTGGGGGGCGGAGCCCCCCTGGGGCGTAGTCCCCTCTATCTTTGTGTAAGTCAACAAAGACTTACACAAAAGTCAACACTGGAAGACTAAAGCTTTGAGTCGCCCAGGCCACCCCAAACCGTTAAAGTTGTACCAATTAGTAGCTAATTTCACCCTGATTCCAAATGTACCTGGTCAACCCCTCCGCCAAATTGCGTCTGAGACCTCAACCCCCCGAAGGTCAGCACATCTGACGCGCCTAGGCTGAAATTTGTGTGAAAGTCAATCATTTCGCGAATGGTTTAGAATGAAGCAAAGCGCCGCAGACCCACAAGCAGGTCAATCTTTCACCCTCCCGCGCAAGCTCCCTTGCGGGCTAAACTCATTTCTTCTCCCTTCCTACAGGGCACTGAATGCATCATTATGGGAGCGATGGTTGGGAAGGGTGGATGACGATGTGCCAAGGGAAGGGGGGAAATGCTGAGTGGATGCGTGTGTCCATCCTTCCAATTTGTGACTCCTGCATGACTGCACGCCCTCTCAAGCCCCTCATCGTGCAGGTGCTCTGAGTCTGTGTGCTCGGTTTGCCTGAGCCTAGGCAGCGTGCTTGCACTTGCAGGAGGACCAAGAGCAGAGGGTGCAGGGGGCAGCCCCCCCTGATTTGAAACTCACTTTAGTGTAGCTATGCAAATGGGCGTTCCCCATGTTTACCTGTTTGCTAGGTGTGCTTGAACATCACTGGCAAATGCAGTAATTGGTACCTTGCTAAGGTTGAAGGATTCTGAAAGCGGGGGATTCAGGGGGTGTGCAGCCCCCCCTGACTTTTAGGCACTCTTAGATTCAGTATAACCTGTATGAAGTTTTGCCATCTTGGAATCCCATGCTTCCACGTGCCGTCTTTGAGATAGGTTGCCACAATACCGTTGCCACTTGCTCATTATATGTTTGCATGGTGTCCTTGAGCAGTGTTGGCAATGGTTGTTTATGTTGCCCATCAGTATCCCATGATATTATAGTGAAGTTGGGCATCACTCTGATCGAAGAAAGTGACTTTAATGAGAGGTTAGGCAGTGGGTGTAGGCTTCCATCATAGGACAGCATGGCAGGAAAGCTAGGGTATACGCTTGTAAAGGCCTGTGCCTTTGTGGGGGTGCGAAATGTGTGTTGGGTGCACACATACAGGCAGGTGCATGGCTATGCATTGTAGCTACACCCTCCTGCTTTGCTTGCCTATAGTATAAATATATGTATATGGTGAGGTGTCTGCATGCATAGGATTATGGCTGCCCTCTGTATGCATCTCTGCCCCTTTTTTTGTGATCCGGAGGATCACATCCTACTTGTATTTTTGCTTAACCACACAAGAATGGCCATGCATGCGTGCGTGCGTGCGTGCGTGCGTGTGTGTGTGTGTGTGTGTGTGTGTGTGTGTGTGTGTGTGTGTGTGTGTGTGTCAAGAGTGTGCACATACGTGTGTGTGTCAAGAGTGTTTGTGCACGTATGTGTGTGTGTGTGTGTCCACCACAGCACAGGCAGGGTTGTCTCCCTTGCTGTACCTGTGATTTGTCTCTCCGCTGACCAGCACAACACCTTGCCACCAAAGAGTCCTGCTATGTTTGGAGCTACTCGTATTAAAAATAAAAATGTATTGAATGTATTGACTCCTCGCCATAACTGAGAGGTCTTTCAATTTGAAACACTGCAGCATAGCATGAATATAGAGCACAGCACAATGTTAGAGAAACTTCCCTGGCTTGCCTCCTATATGTGAGCTTGTTGGTGCAGCGGCGACTTTGCAGCAAGCAAGCCAATGTTGCGGAGGGGAGCTGTTGTGGTGCTATAGAGAACGCTCCAGAGCTCTGTCAATCCTTGTTAAGCCAACTAATGCACACCTATCTGAATATGCAGATTTATGTAGCTATTGACATACGGGAGGCACTGCCCCCCTCAACATCTTCTCAGCTGCTGCTACTGAAATTTTTAAATATCAGGGTAACCCCTTAATTCAGCCAAAACGTGTTGGTAACATTATATCCACGTCTGTATCTCGCGCGCCCCATCAATTTCATCCAGCTCTTCTGAAAAATGCAGCGCACCTATGCTTGCATGTGCAAGCCTTAAAGATGCAGTTGGAGGCAGCAAGAACTCTCCTGTTGCAAATGGGTAAACCAGTAGGATTGTATTCTTTCTGTGCAAAAAAACTGTCATTTTGTTCTCCTAGATGTAGGATAGGATAAGCACTTGTGGACACTTGGCTAACTCTGCCAAAAGTCTTGAAGTTGCTTTGAATTGTTGCTTAAAGGTAATTGCACACATCAAACCTACCTCCAAATTGCTCTGTCCAAACTATCACTCCAATTAGTCTTGGTTGTTACAGGATTAGCAACAAATTTAGTTCAAAAACTGTTTCCCTGGAAACAATAGTCAAGGTGCAAAAACACATGTTCAATTCTTTGCATAAGCAAGCTTACAAGCTAGCATGCAATGTGGTGAGGGATTGAATTGCCAAAGCACAATTGAATCGTACTCACCTTCCCGTAGGTGGCGCTGGCGAAGGACAGTCTGAGGTGCCCACGAGTAGTGGGAGAACAGGTCTAGTCAGGACGGTGAGAGGAGTGACATTTGTTTCAAGATATTAAGAGCCTATCAGATGCTTTTGAATACCATTAGTAGCCCAAATTGCCCTGCTTTCAAGTTGCAGTGGGTGGTCAACATAAATTTGAATTTGTGGAGGAGTTAAAGACAAGAACGCAGCAACTTCTGTATGCAATCATCTAAGATCACCGATGTATAAGAAAAGCTGGCATCAGTTTGTCAGTAAACATACAGATATTCATAATTGCATTCAGCTTTGAAAAAGTTTTAAACAGCAATTCAGATGCAGCAATCAGACGAAGTGACCGCGGAAGTTTTGTGTCACTTCACCAAACAATTTTTTTCAAGATGGTAGAATGAGGTGTCTGATTTTTTCCTGCTGCCAGCAAGTATACTCTTCAACCTGGCACAAACCTAGGAGTTTCCTTTTGGGGTGCCTACAGACACAGGTGGAATGTGAGGGCATCGAGGGCATCTCAAGCTTAGACACGTTCAAGGTAGGCCAGCCTCTTTTTTTAGTCCTTGTTACCTTGGAGCTCGTTGTCTGATTTTGAAGGGGCTGACGCAATTCTTGGAGCAGAGACTCACCTGGGGCCACACTAAACTTTAATGCCACAATACAATATGCCAGTGATTAAGGATTTCTTAAAAGAGGAGTCTGTCAAGGACTGTCTCAAGACGGTTTTATGATACTGGTTGAGGCTGATTGGAACTTATAGAGCTTGTGGTGTGAATGGTAGACAATTTTCTATTCCTATGCTTTCCGTCTTTGATTGGGTCAGAGCGCCCTGCTGCAGAGTCCCCTTATGTTCGTTACTGTTAACACGGAAAGAGTAAAGCTTTGAGCCACCCAAACCACTGCATGTTGCGGAAATTTGCCCAGCTAATTCAAATATAGTTCCAGTGCTGCCTTGGAGGTTTTGTCAAGCCCCTGCCAAGCAGGGTGATTCTGTGGAAAAAGCATTCTTTTTTTAACATTGTTAAGAATATAACAATAATAATAATAATTGACATAAACCCTTGAAATGCATTAACAATTATCTTGGCTATTATCTTGGCGGTGAATACGAACTTGCAGCTGCCTAGCAAGGCCGTTGCTGTGAGCAAGGACACGTCACAGTAATGGCATGGTGGTGCTGTGTGGCACGAGGTGGCAGGAGGATTCCCATTCGCGACTTCTTCATGACATGCAATGCAGGAATTTCTTCCATTTTGCAAACATGTCCCCTTATCCTGCAGACGCGCCCCTCACCATGCATGACAGTGAGATGCTCCAATGCACTGAAAGGACGCTAGCAACAATCATGATGAGCAGATGGTCCATGCCAATCCTGTGGCTATCATGCGTTTGTTCTATCAAAGGATTCACATCTAAATCCCACCCTGCTATAGCAGGTAAAAGGGACTAGCTAATCCTCGATACAGCTGGAAAGTGTAGCATAACTACCATTGCATGTGCCTATGCATAAGCAAGCCTGATTTTGCATGTGTCCACCGGGTTGCACAGGCTCCACCCCATTTTTTTGTAACCCGCCAGGATCACACTTTCTTTTTCTTCCTCCTCTTCAGGTTACCAGCAAAAACGTTCCATAGTCGTCACATCCTTGCAGCTGGTTAAACAAGTTGGGATCAAAACGATACAAAGAGTGAGTAGACAAATAGAAGCTGTTGGTTGCTAAGAATCCTGTGCAACAATCCATTATGTTACCGTCGACACCTCCAGCACTGGTCAACACGCCTGCACAGGCGCGCGCACACACACACACACACACACACACACACACACACACACACACACACACACACACACACACACACACACACACACACACACACGAACCATTAGGTTAACGCCCCCGGCCGGGCTCTTTGTTTTTTAAGACTGAAACTGGAAAGAATTTCAGAGTTGTTCCGGCGGGACTGGAAATTTTTGAAAAGCTTCTCCGGTAGGACTGGAAATGTCACAGACCCCCCTGAACTTCCCTGCTGCCAATCTTTGATCTGGCAATGATCACCTGGGCAATCGTAATCCAAAGAAAAGAAGGACAAGTGAGGGAAGCGACGCTGAACAATTGCCAAAGCCAGCCATTCACTGACTGAAAGCTTCAGCCACGACTCCTTAACTTAATTTCTTTGGAAATGCTCCCTAAATAGCTGGACCATTTGGTGACGATGAGGTGTGCAAGTGCTGGTCAACGGAGAGCCAAAGCTGCTGCAAATGAGGTAGCCCGGCCTGGAATTGCTGCAGCTGGAGTGGAGTGATGCTACTTGGTGCAGCATGCATGCTCAAACATATGCTGGCATGCGCACGCGCGCACATACATACATATACACACACGCATGATGCATGCATGCTCAAACAAGCATGCTCACATGCATGCCCACTCACGCCCATGGAAATACACCTGATGACACAGGCCCAATGCTGAATCCAGAGCCCGGGGGTGGCTCAGTTGGTGACATAAAAGCTCACCTGCAAATGATTCCAGCTTGCCAATGGGTCCACAAAATCTATTTACTCCAATTTGAATGAGTTTGAACTTTTTTTATTGAAAACAAAAACACTAATTATAATTCTGGTGTTCTGGCGCCGCGTGTCCTGGGGCCAGGAACCCACCAGACCCACAATAGCTCCCTCTTAACCTCTGGTGATGGAGACTCATGGCTTTTATAGCGATGTGTGTCCTTTTTGGCGAAGCCCCTGGAGAGAGGCGGAGCCCGAAGGGCATAGCCTCGTGGAGCAAGCCCTATGGTTTACGGGTTTCACACTTCTGTTCACATGAGGCCACTGAGGCTCAAGCACAGCACCTCAGGCGCTCAAATTTGGAATCCCCTGATAACAAACCTTGTAGAAAGCCTGCCAGGATTTGGAAAGGTCTTGGGCACGATTCGCTGAGTTCTCTTAAGGTTTCAAAAAGTTGCAGGTCACCTCCATCCAATCCATGTGAGCAGAATCCACGATAATCAAATATATAATAAGTTTCTGCATATTCACCTGAGGACAGGACACCCCAGTTGGCCCAATCAAGGGTTTAACCCTGCCCCACAGCTTTGTGTGAGGCATTTCAGCATCTCCTTTCCTCCCCAGTCACGTTGCTGCCATGTTAGTGCTGCACCAGAGAAACCGCGTGTCCGAAGACGGCCAAAAAGAAATTGTGTGGTGCTCGCTGTTACGTCAGTAACTCCACTAACTCCGTGCTGTGCTGTGTCTAAAAAGCATTAATTGGGGGTCTCTGCCTTTGGCGTAAGGTCGAATTTAATATGACTGCATTTTTAAATTTCTTTGGAAATGCTCCCTAAATAGCTGGACCATTTGGTGACGATGAGATGTGCAAATGCTGGTCAACGGAGAGCCAAAGCTGCTGCAAATGAGGTAGCCCGGCCTGGAATTGCTGCAGCTGGAGTGGAGTGATGCTACTTGGTGCAGCATGCATGCTCAAACATATGCTGGCATGCACACGCGCGCACATACACACATACACACATATACACACACGCATGATGCATGCATGCTCAAACAAGCATGCTCACATGCATGCACACACGTACACGCGGGCTTTGCCTATTTTCCGCGTTGCTTGCAACGCCTCCACTTGTCAATTGGAGATCATCAGGTCTGGCCGCAACTGTTATGTCAAGTTTTATGGAAGCAGACTGCATGTGATGTCCTTGACAGCAAAAGCTCAAGGCCAAAGATTCTGTCATGACGATCCAAGTGCAAAAGGTTAGGGGTTGTCACAGGGCCTGGTGAGCGTTCCAAAACTTTGTGAGCCTTTCTGGTCCAATTTTTTCATAAATTCGCAAATTTGTATGCAGTCATTTTCTTTGCTTAAAAAGGCACCACACTGCATAAACAAGTTTGAAACAAGGGAGGAATGCGTCGCAAGTGATGCTGAAAAATTGGCAAAGTCAGTCCTTCCTGACACAGAGGTGGCACTGATGTGCAGTGCCTGGGGCAACAACAAAACCTTCCTGCTGCAGAACATGCTATGTTCATGCATGCATGCAAGCGTAGCGGAATGCGCCAAGCAAGCTGCTCCTACCATTCATTGCTTACTGCAGGCTCTTCTTAGACAATCAACAACAGATCACACAGCAGAGGCTCCTTCATCCACACACCGGGGCAGGGAGGTCCTGCTCCACATCACATCTGCGAACTTCTGTGCCTTCACCTCTCTATTCACACAGCAACTCACACCATTGATATAACATATATCAAAATTCCCATCGCAAATGAAATGATTGGATTGAGTCATCGGCGAGCTGGATTCATGCACTGAGCAATTAAATTTCGTCTGTCAGGCCGCTCCCGAGCCCCAAACTCAGCAGTTGCATGAGCACGTGTGTGCTGATTGAGCCCGTAATAGCAGGTGCTGTTCCGTGGGCGTGGGTGAGCCGGGCTGGGCTCCGAGACATGTCAGCTTCACCTAACTTTTGCGATAACATTGCCCACAGCACCGCCCGGCCACCCAAGCACAAATGCTCTGATGAAACTTTTTGCTTGGCCTGCATGCCAAGTTTCAGGGCGGATGGTAGGCTGGCTGGCTCTGGCCAAGAACTGCCTGCAAAACTCGTTGTAGATTTTTGTCTGCAGCACTAGCCACTGCCTCACACTCCCCTCTAACACTGCAGGGCTGGCTGAAGAAGTTTGCTTGGCCTGCATGCCGGGTTTCAGGGCGGGGGGGGGCGCTAGGCGGGCCAGGGTAGCCAGGTGTGAAGTTTACCAGAAGGAACAAACCTAGTGGCTCACGTCCAATGAATGGGGCTTCGCCAAAATTTGGCTTGGTGCATGCAATTGGTGCTCAAAAAAGGAAAAAGGGGGCAATAAGGTGAAAATTGGGAAATCTCTGACCAACACCATCTTGCCCAATTTACCTTGAAAAGTGTAGGAGTGGTACAACAGAAATCATTGCAAGAAGAAATGGGGTCAATTGGTGGTCTGGCTGTGCCAGGGTGGCCGAAAACGTCTGGAGGGGTTGGTGGACCTTTGAGCCCTTGTTTTTACTCATTGAGCACTTCCAGACAATTTTTTTCCATTATAGATATGCAGAATTTATTTGTTGTTGAAGTAATGCTTAACAAAAGAAAACTCGAGTGGTTCTCAGGTCTCCTGCAATCAGGGAAGTTCAAGCCGTCCGGGGACCGGAAAGTTAATTAAAATTTGAGCCTCCGGCGCAGGCCTAAGCTGGTCTGGTGAAACCGGTAGTTTTTATGGACCCAGTCCGGCGGGACCGGAAAAAATAACCAAGTGTCCCCAGTGCATTTTTAAACGTAAGCACACAGATCCAGGGTCGACAGCAACCATGACAGGAAGGAGAGGGAGGCCCATGACTGGAAGGAGAGGGAGAGGGAGGCAGAGGCTCCGACCTGCCCAGCCTGCCTGCTCCCCCCCCCCGCCACCACAAACCCTGCTCACCCTATGTACCAATCAGCATGCAATAGGATAACCAGTGTTCCCTGAAGGCCTCAAATTTCATCTCTGCAGGGGCTCAAGCAGGGGCTTTCAGGCCCCACACCAGGTCCCACCCACACACATCCATATCCACGCATCCACATCCACACAGCACATGCATGCATTCAAGCTTTCATGCACCCAAACAAGCACACATTGCATGTGCACATGCAGGACACACACACATGCACGCGCACACACACACACACACATGCACACCAATTACTGTCGCTATAGCTGTTCTCATAGTTTGTGCCATTGTTCTTACTGTTTCACCAAAATTTCTGCAGTTTAACCCATAGTTTTAGGGTTAGATGTAGGGTTAGGCTAAGGTTAGGGTGAGGATTAGGGGTCCAGAACTATGAGAACTACCGTGAAATTATGGCACAAACTAGAGCAACATTTACTCACACACACATACCATAATGCATGCGCATACATTCACATCTACCACATGTATATTTTGCTGCAAATTGGTTGGAATGAATTTGCAACATGAAAGATTTGCATGTGATGCAGGTTCTTACAGCCCCCAATCTCCAGGAGGGGGATGGCCAATGCAGTGCAAACAAACAAAGTGAAAGCCTACACCAAAAATGTAATGAAAGAAGCGCATATAGTTGGCATGATTGGCTAAATGTGCAGAACTTTCACGAGCTTTTTTTTTACAGGCACTGGACAATAACATGCCCCCACCGCCACCAACACACACACACACACACACACACACACACACACACACACACACACACACACACACACACACACACACACACACGAACCATTAGGTTAACGCCCCCGGCCGGGCTCTTTGTTTTTTAAGACTGAAACTGGAAAGAATTTCAGAGTTGTTCCGGCGGGACTGGGAATTTTTGAAAATCTTCTCCGGTAGGACTGGAAATGTCACAGACCCCCCTGAACTTCCCTGCTGCCAATCTTTGATCTGGCAAAGATCACCTGGGCAATCGTAATCCAAAGAAAAGAAGGACAAGTGAGGGAAGCGACGCTGAACAATTGCCAAAGCCAGGCATTCACTGACTGAAAGCTTCAGCCACGACTCCATTATGTTGCAAGAGACATGACGCCCTAGACAGCACTAGAGGATGCCTTGATGCACATGCAAGCTTTAATGTATGTGCATCATCAGTGCAAAATTGTTGCGTGCATTGCTGCATGCGCTGCTGTGTTCATTGCTGCATGCATTGCTGTGTTCATTGCTGCATGCATTGCTGTGTGCATTGCTGCATGCATTGCTGTGTGTATTGCTGCGTGCGTTACTGCATGCTTTGCTGCATGCATTGCTGCTGCTGCTGCTGCATGCTGGGTGTGCGGTTGGGCATTTTGGACAGGTTGACCACTGATGCTGCACGTATGCCAAGCATGGAGTTGCCCCTGCCCCTGTACCTGCTGCTGCAGCTGCTGCCCCTCCGCCTCCTCCATTTCATCCCCAGCTCCATCTCCTGCTGAAGTGATTGCTGCTGCTGCTGCTGCTGCTACTGTGCTGCTGCCTGTCTGGGCATGTGTGCGCATTATGTCCATGTGAGTACACAGAAAGCTCACCTGTAGGTATGTGACGCACTGAGACCCATAATCAACGCGATCAGAGTTTGAGCGTTGGAGCTCAGTGCTGAGAAAGGGCAATCGAGATTAGCTTCTCTGTGGCTACAAAACGCTTTTTTGACAAAGCTCAATGCAAAGCTCGATCAAATCAGCCACCAAACACAAATCCCCCATTGGAATTTTCTTATCATCAAGCATGCTGAGTTCCAAAGCAGGGAGTGCGCCGGGTGGGCAACGCTGGCCAACTTTTGCCTAGCTACCAGGCAGAGAAGTTCTAAGAGCATTTTGCACACGGCCTCCCACACTCAACTGACACTGCAGTGCTCCATGTGTCTCTTTGCTTGGCCTGCATGCCAAATTTCATGGTGGGGGGTGGGTTGGGTGGCTCTGGCCAAGGACTGCCAAAACATGTTCCAAAAAAGTTTCAATGGCACCAGCTACTGCCTCCCACGCTTCACTAACACTGCAGGGCTACCTAAACTTTTGTTTGGGAGGTTGGCCAAAGTTTCAGGGCGGGGGGTGCGCTGGGTAGGCTAGGGCGGCATGTGTGAACTTTACCGGGAAATAGTCAAACCTAGGGGCTCACCCCCCAAGGGGGCTTCGCCTAAAAAAGAAAAACTAGGTAGACAGTGAAAACTCCCTACATCAATTATGGAAACGGGACCACATTGGTTCAAAGACCGTATGACCACCCCATCACATAGTTCAGACTGAGAGGAGCACAGCAGGCAGAGAAAGAAGACAGGTTAGCAGAGAGAGAGAGAGAGAGAGAGAGAGAGAGAGAGAGAGAGAGAGAGAGAGAGAGAGAGAGAGAGAGAGTGAGAGAGAGAGGTGGATCTCCCTCTCATCCATATGACAAGGGCAGGGGCCTTGGGTCACTGGCACAAATATTCTGCAAAATGACGTCCTTCTGCCCCATTCCAGCACCTGACAGCTGTTTGCAGTATACATGCACTGCAGAAAAGATGCTTTACTACTCTGCATGTTCAGGTTTTGCTTTTGCTCAGGTTGATGTCTGTCGGTTTGGCATGTAAAATTCTTGCACCATTGATAAATGAACTTAATTGATATTTAAACGACCAAGCCATTCAATTTGACAACATTTTAGAGCACAATACGCGCCATGGACCCATGGAGCCATTCGCTTGACGGGCAAGGTGTAGGTCAGGTCCTCACCCGGTGCTCCCATTCGGCTAACCAGGTGCATCTGGACAGGCAATTGTAAGGGAAGGATGTGTGTAGGCAAGCACAAAGCATTACTGAAGCGAAACAGCATTGCAAGGAAAAGCCTTGCGCCATCATGCAGCTAGCGTCATATGGAACGGGTGGATGATGACGCGCCAAGGGGAGGGAGGAACCCTGCCTGTCCACGTGTAACTCCCAATTTAACACTCCTGACTCCATGACTGCACTCCCCTTCCCCCCTTCTTAGATGCACATCCCCACGCTCATCATCGCAATTCTTTGTGTCTATGTGCTTGGTGTACCTGAGCTTGCGCAGTGTGCGTTGCACTTGCACAAGGAGAGACGGGGTTGTAGGGGGGATGCAGCATTTATTTTGTTGAAGCGTTACTACATTTTTAATTTGTCAAAGCCAAAGTTGGGTCACCCGTTCATAGAACAGGTTCCAACTAGCCTTGGGGTCTGGCCCAAACATCTGACAAGGCATCCACTGATTTTTGTTTTCCAGCTTTACTCAAGAATTTGTCAGGTTGTTGTGCAATTTGAGCAAATTTCCAAGGAAACTTGGCAATGCTCTTGGACGTCCCCATGGCTGGCTTTCCTTTTCTTGGGCAAACCGTGGACCAGGACCTGGAAATTGCATTGGATGGCTGATTTTTTGCTCTGCTAATATAAGGCTGCGCAGTACAGTGTGTATATTGCTGAGACCAACAGAAGGTGGGGATCTAGACCAATTGGATGCCCTTCCTCAGCTGTTTCACAATTCCGCAAAAATGATAATCCTTCACTATTTCAATGTGGACCGCAACTCTGGTGCAGATGCAGGCTAGGATTTGGCTGAAATCCTTAGAGCAACTCTACAAATAAACACGCCACTTCCATCCAGGCAACCGATTGAGCCCATTTTTATTTGAAAAGGAGCATCATGGGGGGCCACAATTCTGTACCACAGTGGACGAGCAAGTGTTAAGCCTGAGATCTAGGGCAGCCAAAGGCAATCCAGGATTTTTGCTGACTACACTCAGTTCACTTGCCTCAGCGATGACAGGGTTTTCATTTTGTTCACAGGCCGCTGCCCGCTACAAGATGAGACTCGGAGACTACCTAGACCAACTCCAACAGTTTGACAGCCATGGGAAAGGCAACGTGGGCAACCCAAGGAAGAGGTGTGAGGGAAGTTGAACTTGACTTGTAGGCTGTAGCAAAGCGCAACGTTTCTAATGCTCCAACTTGTGCATCCTAATTGTCCAGATCAGGAGGTAGCCAATAGAGCCCGCATGCCTGCCTTTTGCCAGCAGCATCATGATCCCCCTCCCATGTTCTAAGGACAAAAAAGATGCCCAAGGCTCGGTTGATAGCAAGCGGGTTTGAAACCTAATTGTTTGCTGCATAATGAAGCCTCATTCTTGTTTTTGCAAAGCCCCATTCAAGGGGTGCCCCTAAGCCCCTAGGTTTGCCTCCTTCTAATTTAGTTCACATCTGGCTGCCCTGGGACACCCAGCACGCTCCCCACCCTGAAGCCTGGCACACAAGCCCAGCAAAAAGCTCCAGGCAGCTCTGCGTTGTCAGGGAGGTAGGGGCGGACATGGGTAAAGTGTCAGAGGGGGCTATCTGATGCCCAAAATCAGTCATTGCATGCTCCCATACGAATGAAAGGACCCGGTGGTTTGTGCCATGTGGCGATTTCAGCCATTTTCCCATGAAAAGCACCAAATTAGGGTTCACGTGCCCCATGTCAGCTTTAGCCCAGTCTATCTAAGCATACAGGGAGACACACAAATTTTAGCATATGCTCTGGTAGCTTGTGACATCAGCTGCACTTAGAGCTAAAATTGTACCAACCAGCTGAAGTGGCTGTGGGTGGGTGCACTTTAAATGCAAAATAGCATATTTGGGCACATGCTCTGATAGCCCCCTCTGGCAAAGTGTTCTGAAACGTTTATGTTCAGTAGCTAAGCAGAAGATGGCCAGCATGGCCTACCCAGCGCATTCCCCACCCTAACCCTGAAACTCGGCATGCTTGCCGAACAAAGACTTTCTTTTAAGGGAATCCATGTGTGGGTGGCAGGCAGTCCAGCCAGCAATGCTATCAGGAACATGTTTGGTAGCCAGAAGGAGCTGACCTGCTCGGCCAAACCACGCGCATGGACTGGCACAGCATCTTTGTGCTGGTGCAACTGCTGAGTCCGGGGCCGGGGGGTGGTCCAGCAGACGAAATCCCATTTGCTTCTGCAGATGAATCAAGCTTGCTGATGATTTGACGGATTTCAACATTTTCAAGTGCAATGAGTTTTTGATCTCATGTTTTATTAATGATGTGTTGAGCACAGCAAGCAGAGAGAAATACCTAGCAATTTTCAGTTGCAATGAGCATTGCGTTCTGGTATTTCCTTTGGCATTGTGTCTCCCAAGTCAAAATTCAAGCCTTCAACCAGTATAGGGCTGGCAGTGTTGCTTGCAAGTGTTCCCTTGCTTGTGAAATTTCGGGATGCCTAGTTCAGCATCTGATATCAAATTGCAATGAAGGGACCCTTTAAGTTTGCACTGGACATCCTTGCTTTAACTGTATCAAAAATATCGTGAATAAAAGGTTCTTTCCGAATGTTTATACATGATAGATGTTGGAGGACAGGACATGATCGTGTTAGGATAACCTGTTAACCTGTTATTGTTAAAGTGTGTCCCGATCTTTCTGGGCCTGCTGGAGCTTTTAGGCCACACACTTCTAATGCCGATTCGTTCTTTGTGGGCTTCTTGAGAATGCGAACTCATATCCAACCTCAAATGGGAAGTGGTGGACCTAAATTGGACTTGAATGTCATCCTTTCTGGGAAATTTGTGTATTCAGATTAAGTTTTTAGCAGCTCAACTCAAGCTTGCAAGTTAGCTGGCCTCTGTGCAGTGTTCTGTCCTTCACAGTTTTTCATGACACAGCACCTTAACTACCATCTTTTTTATGCTGAAAGCTGCTGAAAGGAGAGGAAAAATAATTGAACAGACACCAGACCAGGCGTGCAGACAGGGGGGCAGGCCAGCAAAACTGCTCTCTTCCCTATCTGCAGTGTGCGCATGCATGCTTTCCCCCTTTCACACGCTCCTTCTGGCTCGTCCATGCCATGCTGTCACTGAAAAAAAAGTGGTTGGCTTGCACTGCAGCTGCTGATGAGCTGCTGCAGCGTGAGCCTACGCAATCGCTTCATCTCCCTCCGCTGCTCTGCTACTGACGGACGCGCTGTTGAAGGACATGCGTCCGTCTCCCGCTTTGATCCTTGTTTGTTTATCCATCAGTTTATTGTTCATTGCACCTCAGCTTGGACACCAACTTTTTTAGTGTGACCGGGGCCTAAGGGAAAGAGAGAGCACTGTATGCTGAGGTGTGGGAAAAGGGTCAAGCGATGACGAGGCCTGAGCGTGCAATATGAAAGCACCACGTGATAGGCTCCTTCCGTCCCAGGCCAAGATGGGTCTCCAAATCCTCTTCTATCATGATCATCTGACCCCTGCAGAAATAAGTCCTTGAACAACATGGTGAAGGTATGGGTCAATCAAAGGTCAGGCACCTGACATTACATGAGCAGTATTGCAAATAAAAAGTCATTTGAGCAAAAAGCTTCGTGGAAGCTTTCTGATTTTTCTGAGTACGAAGGACATTGTTTTACGTAAGAATCCTGCATCATGAGAATCGGCAAAGCTGGGATGTTTCAGAAAGTTGCACTCCCCCACCAGGTTATAATTAAGTAGCAGTTCAGGGGTGGTGGACATGTTGTCATTTCCGTGCAACTTCTGTGTGTATGCTTATATGTAGGGATCGGCGTATCGCGCTATGTGAGCCAAACTTACAGCGCGATGTAGCGCAATATCGCGATATCGCGCTATATGGCGCTATATAAAAACGCTATATTTTGCCAGAAACCCCCCTCGCAGATCGAGTTCTGGCATCAGACTCTGCGGGCCGGTAAGGCACCTTGTACAATGTTCCCTTGCAAAAATTGAAAGTCAGAAAGCTACGCTGTTGAGCTCTGGCTGTCATCAAGCCAAACTATCGCGCTATATCTACTCAGGCCAAATGACCTACTACAGGTGTGCCCGCTCCCTCATGGCCATACATCCCCTTGGCCCTTCCCTTTGCAGGACAGCCCATGATAGCTTGTGTGTGTGTCTGCGTGCGTGTGTGTGTCTGCATGCGTGCGTGCGTGTGCGTGTGTGTGTGGCTGCGTGGCCCCCACGCCTCTTCTCCAGGGCATTGCCAGGCTCTTGCTCCTCCCCAGTGGCTTTCCATTTTGCACATTCACCCTTAGACGTGAGAACAGCAAATTCCTTGATTTGTGCCTGAATGCTGAGGTGCTGCGGACACAGAAAGGTTGATTTTAACGTTGTACATTTTAGCACGCGCTATATTCCAAAATTGTATAGCGCGATTTAGCGCGATATCGCGCTATAGGCCAACGCCGATCCCTACTTAAGGGTCATTTCTGAAAATCAGTCTTGCAGGGATGAGTATGACACCCGAAAGAAAGGGACAAAAAGACACAAGCAAGTGCAGTTGCAGCCTGATCAACAAGCACAGAGCTGCAACAGTCAGGCAAAGGGAGCAGAAGTGGAGGTGGTTGAAGGTGCATGGACCCTAAAACACATGCTATGCTGAGCACTGGGGAGGAGGTTGATGCTGATGTGCAAGCTGGAGCACTAGGGGCAGGGTCGGGAGGAGTAAAGCGGCAGCAAGAGCAAGGGCCACGGCAGGAGGGGAGCGGCCTCCCTCAGCTGGAGGTATGCAAACAGTTCAAGCCAACAGAGATGGAGAGAGGTGTGGCACCGTATGTTTTGGGGGGAAGCCATCCGATGTCTAGGCAGCTGCCAGATACAGTGCCAGTTGACGGCTGGCCAGAGGATGGGGCAGCATGGCAGGTAGATGACAAGGATGCCTTCCCATTACGACCATCACCCTTGCAAGCACCAGCACTTCTTCCACATGCGCCAGCAGGGACAGCTACACAACCTTCACAAATGCCCTTTGGCGTGCCTGAGAGCATGGTAACGGAGACTGTTCCTGACTCAGAAGTGGCATGGGTCGCAGATAGCCAGGCTGCTGGGCCGGCAAATTGCCAGGTTGGGGGTGTGGGCCACCCCCTCCATGGCTGCTCAACAATCCAGCAGCACCAGCAGCACCAGCAGCAGCAAGCAAAAGGGGACTACCATTCTGGCCACTTTGAGCAGGTGAGAGCGGGGACGTAGAAATGTATGCAATGCACATAATGGCATCCATGCAATCAAATGCTTTTGCGGTAGCCCAGTCTGGAAAAAGCAGCAAAGCCGGCCATACTCAAAAAGAAGCCTCCTGCCCCACTATGAAAGAGAGAGCACTGCATGCTCGATGCTGATGCATGCAGCAGTAAAAAAGGCATAGCCGAAGTGTTTTCTTGCTCCAGCATGTGGCTGGGAGAGAGAGAAGCAATTGGAGGAATGCAAAGTGAATTAAGCAACCCGTCCATTGGCCTCCATTGTGAGCCATGTTCTCTGAAATGCATGCTTGATCACATCCATTCCCTCTTTGCAATTGTCTTTTTCATTCTCTTTTACATTCCAGATGCCGTTCCAAACTCCAATCTTGGCAAGTAAGGTGTTGTCCTTCAGATCACAAAAAATGGGGCGTAGTCTATGCCGCCCTGTTATGCTTTAGCAAAGTTTGTCACTTGATTCATTGCAATGAATAAGGTGCATTGATATGAATATGCAGGGGGGGGGTCTCCTACTCGCCTCCTGCAGCATTTCTGAGTTCCTAAGGACATGTGGAGGGGATGTGCATGCACGATGTGGTCACACCCATAAAGAGCAGCACAATATCAAACCACAAATGAACTCAAAGAATTACAAAAAAGGCAGACCTTGCATGGATGTAGTGCTTTCTCAGCGAAGAGTAATCTCGCCTTAGCAGGAAGCATTGACCCAGTAACCGAGGACAGCTCTAGGATCAGAGCAAAATTTGCTTTCCATTGATGTAAATCTTATGACACGAGGTGAACACTAAGGAACTTCGCCCCAGGGGCCTATGCCCCAAAACTAAAACCTGAACCCTATGCCCCATACCAAATGGGGTCCCAAGCCTCCCCAACCGCATCCGTATGACCCTCAAAACCATAAAAATGAAATCACTCAACATCGGTGATTTTTTCAAATAGGGTCTTTTTCCTAAATTTGCCTGGCGACCGCCTTGCAAGCATTCAAAATTGTAAATGACAATTATGATAAAAACATCAACCCTGAAATTGGTTATGTGCATTTGGAACTTCAATTGCACCATGTTCAATGGCACTCTGCGGGGAGCATTCTGCTAGGGATCAGCGTATAACATTATCTGGAGATATTCATAACTTTATATTTTGTTATATGATCCCTGTTATAAACTCCAGAGCACCATTTGGGGCAGTGAATTTCACCACCAGATTTGGATGACACATGCATGTGGGTATGTCAGCCCACTTACAAATTACCAGCTCTAAAATTAGCACAAAATTAGCTTTCCAATGGTACAGTTCTTGTCATGTAAGGTGGCCTTGTTGGCTCAAAGCTCTATTCTTTCAGGGTCAACACCCGGCGCCTGCCGCAAACACAAGGGGATTACGCCCCAGGGGGCTTCGCACAAGAAGAGGCTGGAGGAGATCAAAATACCTGTTTTTTGTACCACTTCGGCTAACATTATTCTCTTGGAGAACTATTGTTACAATGTGTACAAAAAAGCTTTGAGTTCATTCCATTTCTTTAACAATGGTATCAATTTGTCACAGTGACTGCATAGAGTCAATTTGGTGGTCTGGCTGGGCAGTCAGGCAGCCGTGAGTCAAGAGTGTGCCAAACACCACGGCAGATGCACTGGATAAGGCCTGTGCACCCCATTTTACAAATCTTAAGCACTAACATAGTGAAAGGCTAAAGCTCTTGTGCTACGCGTTACAACCAAGCTCATTTCCACCTTAGGGACTGAAACAGAGAAAGCTAATTCTTAGTCTGTATTTTGTCGCAAAGTCCTTTTGAGAGTGCCTGCCCTACTTGATTGGAAGGGTGTAATGTTTGGACAATGTTGAGTTGTTTTGTCCAGTGTAGGATGCACAAAAAATATGTACATGCTGCCTCAGAGGGGGGTCACAATTGTGTGGGACTTCCAGAGGCCAAACCTTAAAAACATATAGATTTCCCAAAGTTTGTCAGTACAAAGGCACTGTTCCCGGTAGATGCTAATGCTTATGGTCCTGGGACATCCATACGTTTCTGAAGTGTGGCCAGATCAGGATGAGGTGAAGTTTTTTGGAAATATTTAGTTGTGCAACAGTCTTTTGCCAAAGTTGGCCGGCGAGGTGCGGAGGACACATTGGATGACCATTGGAGTGCGCCACAAAGGTTTGTGCAAAAACTGTTGCCGGCAGGCTTCTGATGTAATGAGTTGAATTTCAAAGTAATATGCGACAACAAGCGCAAAAGGTGATGGTCAATTGGAGAAGTCAAAAACAAACTTGCACATGCCTGTAGCAGGCATCTCCAGAGGGTTGTGCAAGCAGGGAGGGCATGCTAATAACTGATGCGTGCCATGGAGGCTGATCCATTGCATGCCCAGGGTCTTTCTACTCGACCCCATTGTTCAATACCTTTCTTAAGAAACTACAAGATATAGCAAATTGGACTCCTTATTTGGCCTTGCATGACTGGAGCATAAAACAAAGGATGCCCAATTTCTTAATATTATTTCTTATAATGCAAGCATGACGAGCCGTCGCTCCTCCCATTCCTTCTGCTACTGGTTATCATGTTTGTTTCTGTGAAACAGGTGCCACACAGCTCAGAACAGGGTAACAGCCAGCGTCAAGACCAGGGTGCATACGATTCAGGTAGGCAGCAAGTACTCTTTCAAGGTACTCTTTCAAGTAGCTCACATCTTGATTCACACATCACCAAGAAGCATTGCAGAGTTTGAAACATGCTCCTGCACAGCATTTGTAGGCATCCACAGGTGTTAATACATGTTGACATATTTGATCTTTAGACAAGAATTATCTGCATCCCTGCCTTTGAACTGTTCACAGATGTGCAAGAGAGCCAACAGTTGCAGAGCTTATAGCTATTGAGCAGTATGAGGCGGAGCAGCAGAGACTTCAGGTGCAGCAACAACAGCAGCAACACCAGCAGCAGCAGCAGCCATCCTGGAATGCACCAGCTCTGCTCACAGCAGCCCAGCATGTTACTCTGCAGCAAGGTCTGGCATGGAGGCAAGGTGACTAAGAAAAGAGAAATGTAGGCAGTGAAAACATTCCCCCATCAATTTAGAAAAAGGGGATAATTAGGCCAAGGCACTGTGTATCCCCTTCACCAAGAGAAGAAAGGAAAGAAAGAGGTCAATGGAGATTGGCAGGGCTATACTGGCAAAGTTGAAAGGGCAATGCTGTTGCAGATCCACAGTAGTGCTTCACGACATGGGTTGATTGCACCATTTTAAAATCTGTTTAAACATCCTTCACATTTGATTGTGCAAAAGTCGTAAAGATGCTATAGAGCAATTAATACAGCTTGATGCAATTAAAAAGTGCACTAAGGGATAAATTGCGCAGCATAGCAAAAATCCATGGGCACCTTCAAGAGAATTTCCTGATAAGAGTGTGTGGATACGTGTGATGCTTGTGCTTGCAGGCTTTGAGGTGCCCCTCCTCTTGCAACCACCAACTCGTCACAAGCAATACAACAAGCAGCGACCTCAGCTGCTTACAAGTTTTCCTGTACCCTCATTTCCTTCCTTAACAGACCGCCCTGGCTGTGCTGCAAACAAAACCACTAATACTGGATTTTCACGAGCAAATGGCCGCTCCCTGATGATAAATCAAGAAAGTATCATCCGTTGCCAGCATCCATTTTGTGATAAGCATGAGGAGGACCATGAAAATGTGGGGAGGCCCCCAGCCCCAACAACAGTAAGCCTAGCCCATGGAAAAATCCAGAGCCAGAGGCAGAGAACTCTACAAGGACAGCACAGGAAACTGGGGGGTGCATTCAAGCCTCAGGTGAGACTGTGGAAAGATCAGGTATAGAAACAGTCAGTAACAGGTTTTGGATAATATATCCATGACTGCGGCAAGCCCTTGCCTGCTGCATCTCACGCTGCTGCCTTATTTGTTATTGCTCAATGAGTCTTCACCATCTTTTTGGACCACCTTCTTGGGTCCCATATTCTCTCGCAGGACCCCAGGCTGAGGGATGGCCAGCTACCACCAGCGGCTGTACGCCTCTTCGAGCAGCGCAAAGAACACATACAGAAAAAAACAGTGACACACTGTACCGCTTGTTGATCAAGATGCATTACCGTACAACTAGGTGATCATTACGCATTATATATCTTTTTTCAAGGGCTGCGTAATGCGGAATGGGGTTTCTCAGGGGGGTGCGAACTGGTGCGGAATGGGAAAATTATTCCGTTGAAGCGGAGTGCGAACAGGTGCGGAATGGGAAAAATAAATGGCTAAAAATTCCTGAGACACCCCCCCCCCCCCGAAAGGCAATACAGCAGGTGCAGGAGGGGAGGGCAGCTTGGCAGACGCGCATGAGCAGCAGGAAGAGCCCCTTGGCGATGCAGCAGGTGCAGGAGGGGAGGGCAGCATGGCAGACGCGCATGAGCAGCAGCAACAGCCCCTCAGTGATGCAGCAGGTGCAGGAGGGGAGGGCAGCATGGCAGATGGGCCACAGCACCAGCAGCAGCAGCAGCTGCCGCCGCATTGCCCAGATGTCATAGTGTTGGAGGATTTTCCAGCCAGGCCACCCAACCAGACAGCAGCACAGGCAGAGGGCACAACACAGAAGGCGGCACATACAACAGCGGCAAGAGCATCAGCAGCGCAAGCCTGCCCGCCACCACAAGGCCCGCCAGAGGAAGGACAGAGCTTTGAATAAAGGAATTTGAGCATGCGTCGCACACAGCAAAGGCAGAGTGTGCCAGCAGGGACATAGGGAATGCAATCAATCGTGGGGACAAGTGGGATGCGAACTACATGGCAAAGCGGCTCGGATGGACAACATGGATTGCTGAAACGGCAGCAGAAAATGCGAAATGCCTGAGGGTTGAGCTGAAAGCACTAAGCGCAGAAGAGAGGGGGGCACAGGGCCAGGATGAGGTGGAATTGGAGGACATTTAAACGCTTTGAAGATTGGCGTGTCGGGGGCAAAATGCTGAATTTGAACAGCAAGAAGAGCAATCCAAGCGGTGCACCTTGAATGAACAGATTCTGTACTTTATCTATGTTAGCTACATGAGGTGTTGTTTGCTTGGCTTTTGTGCTTTCACCAACAGCAGCAACCTAGGATCAAACAGTTTTCAACCCACTAGCTGCATGATGGCAAACAGCTCAAATTAGTTTCTTACTCGGCTGCTGTAAAGCCGTAGAGCAACTGCTGAGCTTGTAAGTGCATGGTGAAGGCTATTACTGCAAAAAAAATCAGGTTGCTGGAGGGTGCGTAATGGTTGAAATTTCTGTGCAGGCTTTCCTTGAGGGTGCGTAATTCAGCATGCGTAATGCTGGTAATAACTGGGCAGGCTCTCCTTGAGGGTGCGTAATACAACATGCGTAATGCCAAAAAAACCTTTGAGCAGGGTGCGTACTGATGCGTAATGGAGAAATTCAATTGCTGAAAAAAGGGGGTGCGTACTGGTCACGGAGCTGTACGGTACGTACATATTTTTCAAGGGGTGCGTACTGTGAACACTGCCAATGAGATGTTGGATTGCTTGAAAAGGGGGTGATGCATAGGTGCTGAAAAGAGGTCAACAAAAACACCTCGTCAGATTAAGCATCTTAATCAGAGGGCTGAGCATAAAGGGAGGGGCATGGACAACCTAGCTTTTCCCCCGCCTACTGGCCCTTCCTATACAGCCAAAACAAAGTGAGAGCGAGTGCAACACAGTAGAAGAGCAAAAGTAGCAAGTCTGCGGTGCATGCGTGGTCAGGACAGCATAAGCTGAAACGCATGCCACGGAGGGCTAGGGGCAATACACAAGGAACCTATTTCCAAGAGGTGCATGGTGTGCGCGCGCGTGTGTGTGTGCTTGTATGTGTGGGTGCGTGTGTATGTGTGTTTGTGTGTGCACGCGCGCATGTGTTGACAGATATTGAAGGTGTCAGCAGCAACAAAAAGGATCCAGACTATTCATTCTTAGCAGCAAGCATCTTTTGCCCGTTCATGGGTTTACATGGGTTCACATTGGTAACCGTGTGCCCGTTCACTCGCTCTTACTTTTGTTCTGAGCCTAGCACTCACCCACCTGTTTGTTAAGCATCGTTGACCATCTACAAGGATGTGGTAACCCATGCAAAATAGAAGGCTCCTCGGGCTTCCTTTTTTTCTTCGTGACCTCATGTGTATTTATGAACAGGCTAGCAGTCAAATGTCTTGAATGAGGCCTTTTTTCCCTTGTAACCCTTGAAGGCTCCTCGGGCAGTGCAGGAACAAAATAAATTTGCATTACCTATTTGTATGAAGTAACCGTCTACCATCTTGATAACTAGACAAGGCAAGGTTAGCGTGGATGTTTTGCTTGCATGTACGGCATTAAATCCATCCCTGCTCCCGATAAAGGGTCAAGTTTTTTCGTATGCCACCCAAGCTGGCAGCCAATCACAACAGCCGGCTAAGAGGACAAGTTTCTGTTTTAGTGTGGAGGCTGTCTGAGCAAGCCTTCTGAAATGTTCCTTTTGCATGCGAGTCGTCCTTTAATTTTATGGTGAGACAAGTATTGAGGCAAGCCCAAAAATTACTCTTTGGCCCACGGTGTGGGCCTCAGCTGACACACAGCCCCTTTTTTTGCATAGATAACCTACCTCTGTTGAACACACTTGTTGGCCCACCATAACCAACCAAAAATTGTCTGGAAGCTGAAACATAGAAGTTCTTCATCACACAAAACAAGCCTATGCTGAAGCCAAAATTTGAATTCATTCTATTTTTGCGCCCCTGTCCTGACATAGGTTGTTTCTCTTTATAGATATGCGGGGAGGATGCTTGAAAGTCAATCCACGACAGCCACTGAATCTGTTCTGTCCTTTTTCAATAATGCCTTCAAGTCAAGTGTTGCTTTTGCAAGCGCCTGAACTGAAATTTTCTTGTAATCCCAGAACCTCAGAGCCTTGACATAGCGAGCTGAGGGGGTTGATGGCAGGAGAGCTTAGCTCTGTCGCTGTGTGAAGCAATTTTTTTCTTGTTGTGTGGTTGTTTGATTTGTGTATCTTGGCTGTGTGGAGTATTTGGACAGGTAGGAGGACTGCGGGTGTTGCCTGTCTGGCCAGTATCTGTTGAGCATGGGGGGGTTGGAATGTGTTGGGATGTAATTAACATTGATTGACTGGCATTTGCTCTTGGATAAATCTGGCTAAGGGGTTAAGACGTGGGCATGGAAGTGTGATGTATTGTTGAGCCTGTGCGCTTGCTGGGTGGCTCTCTGTAGGTGAATCCTGTTGAGTGGGCGTCACAACATTAGATTTAGCGCTAATTTGTGTTGAGGTATGAATTATTAGTGTAGGGGTGAAACTTATTTTACAATTGGAGCGAGTTCATTTATTGTTGGCTCTTCTGAGGGTTGCGTTTCTTTGGCAATCATTGCTCCTTGAGTAATAGGACACATTTCTTGTGTAGGAGTGTTGATTGCAGGGGTGGACAAGGTGGCTTGGTCACGTCTGAGGCGGCGTCCAGTTTGTTTGTGACTGTAGTGAGGTGTGGAGCGAAGTTGTTGTGATGGCACTACTTGTGTGGGAGGATTGCTGTCTTGCTGGGGGCCTGCACGGGGGTAAGTATGGGGGAATCTGGTTCCATATTGAGGCCACTCGCATGTGTATTGTTGATAAAACGGAAATTTGCAAGAGTGTTTGCTTCAGTGTTCTAGGCAATGCTTTTTGGGGTGGAGGATGTACTCAACTTTACTGCCGGGGGGAGGTTTACCAGTGTTGCCAGTCTGTTGAGTGCTACTTTACATTTAGTGTTGACCTTGGAGTGTTTGGCTTGAAAATGAAAATGGTTGTTGTATCATCCCGCAAAAATAATGTCTTTAAAGGGTGCGGGATGACTGCGGACACTTAAAAAAATAATTATTTTGGAGCATGCGGGAAAATGCGTGAAAGTTGAAAATAATTTTCGGAATTATTTGGTTTTGAATTAATCGAAGCGCCAGGGGGATTAGACAGCTGGATAGCTTCCTGATAACCACAAGTAAGGAGGAGGAGCAGCAGCAGAGGGGTTTTTGAACAGCAGCTCCTAAGGTTGTGATGGATAGTGTAAGGACTGTGCACCTGCAGATCCTCACATAAAGGGGCAGTGTGCACCCTGTAGACGCAATGCACACAATGTTTGATGTTCCTGACCCTCTCATTGTGCATGTGCTGCTGCTCCTCTTTACGTCCATTTTATTTTTACTTATTTGCCCCCCTCGTTCTTGGCATGCTCAGTGTGACAGACCGTGCTTCTTCCTTAAGTTACCACATGAACACACATATGTTGCTCTCCTCCCTTTTTTTGTTGCAGTCGGTTGGTCCTGGCAAACTCCTGATGTTTATTCGCTGTTGCTTTGTCATACAAACACCAGTGGAAATTTTTTCCCTTGTTCTTGGCAAGGTTTTTTTTGTACACTTACATGCATGGGCTACACAAACACTCCTTAACATTTTATAACACAGTCTTTCACATGAGCAGCCTACTAGGCTAGTAGCAGTCGCACTTCTTGACTGATGGCTTAATTTGTAAAACCTTGTAAACCTTGTAGACGCAATGCACAGCTCTTATCAGGGCAAATAGGGACTGATTGGCCCTGCGGGAACATGCCGGAAACCCAAAATTAAATATGGAGAGTGTAACGGTAGAGCTGAGGCTGATCAACATCCAAGTGATGGTATAAGCAGAAGACTCCATATCCGAGTATATCCGAATACAACACTGCATGACCAAGTCCCCAAGCAGACAAGTAGATGCTCATAGACGCTCATCTTATATTAGTTTTGAGTTACTGTAGTTTGCACAACAGTTTAGCCTCCCACCTTGCGCTAGGAGCGAGGGGGGAACACCGGACAGACTTGCCATCGCTTGGATGCTTATTTCCTTTGCATTGCCATCTTGTGACACAACTTGATAGTGAGGGGGAAGACCAAGCAGGCTTGCCATCATCTAGACGTTTGCTTTCTTTGCAATATCATACTCTCATGCGTGAAATGCTTCCCTCAATGTTCAATTGGAAATCCAAACACTAACCAAGTGACTTGGTTGATTGAACCTCTCTTTGGGTGCACAGCCCGGGTTAACTGAAGAAGCAAGGTGAGCACATGTCCCTATGGCGTAGATAGATAGTGTAGTGTTAGCACCACCTGCCCTTATGGCAGAGACGCTAGTGTAGGTATCACCTGTCCTTGTGGCAGAGATGCAAGTGTAGGAATCACCTGTCCTTGTGGCAGAGAGATATTAGCATAGGCATCACCTATCGAAAGACAGAGTACGCTGGCGCGATGCCGAGATAGTTTTCACCTCCCAGGAACACGTCCATTGCGGTCTAGACATATCTTTAGAGCACCTGCCCAGTGACAGAGGCTACCCCGCCCTCAGCGTCGGAGAAATGTAGTCGAAAATTACCTGACGGACAGGGCAAACTAGCAAGAGGCTGGGGAAATTTTCCCCTGCCTGTGCAGTGTAACCAGTCATTAAGGGATGAGATGATTTTGGGAGTACCTGCCAGAGTAAGAATAGCTGGAAAACCTGTAGCCACTTACAGAGACAACCTGCTCCTAGCAGAGGCTCTGCCTTGAGCAGAGGAAACCTGAACTGTATAGACAAGTAGCGAGCAAGGAAGATCCTAGGCATGCTGGAATGAGCGTTCATGCTCCAAGCAAAGCAAAACCTAAATTGGGCCCAAGACTTCAAGTTAAGTTATAATAAGTTATACACACGCTTCCACGAACAGCGCCATACAAACCAACATCCTTTACAGCATTCTTTACAGAGGGGGGAGCGGGATTAGAGCGGGAATCCAAAAATAAATAATTTTTTCAAGGGTGCGGAATGATCAAAATTCTGTGCGGTACATATCTTTTGAACACGCCCCTTAGGCCAAGGGGGTTATGTGACCGTGTGCTGCGTCTGAACATTTTGCCTTTGACGCATGCCTATCTACAAGCAGCTTCTCTTTGTTAGCTTGGTTCACACCCATGCATCTGAAAAGAACAAGGGGGGTTAGTGATGTGTGCTTCCATAGTTGCAATCATCCCAGGTATCTCAGCCACGGAATTTAGGAATGTTAGAGGACAAAACACCAGCATGGCTATGCATTTTGAAGCCCGCTCCAGCTGACTCCGCTCCATTTTACAAACAGAAATTTGTTCTGAGATGCTGAGACAATTTTGAAATGTAGAGGCTGACACTTCCTTTTCTGACAGAACCTTGAACACCATTGATTTGTTTCCAGGCAGTGCTCTACAAATGAGCCCTATTTTCAGGCTTGCTTAAGCAAAACAATATATATATAGAAGAAGGAGAAGAAATATATATATATATAATTATATATTATATATAATATAATATATTAATATATTAATTATATTATAATCATATTATGTTATATTATTATGATATTATATTAATCAATATTAATATAATTATTAATTATAATATTATAATATTGTATAATAAATGAATATATATTATATATTATATATACATTTCCTTATATATATATTTTTTCTCCTTCTTCTTTCGCCCCAGTCCCAGCACCAGCACCACAGCCCAGCTCTTCTTCCCCGCCAACAGCTTAGCTTACAGCTTTCTCCGCCAGCAGATTCTGTCTCTAGCTCTGATCCTCCACGCAGATCTAGAAGGAAACCTAAGCCTAAGCTGCTTCGTTCTTAAGCTGTTAGCTCATTTTGCTTACTTTCGCCAACCAGTGCTTCAGGCACCAGCACCGTAGATCAATTATGATATCCATGAAACAGTGTATTTTCTTTCTCTGATGCTTCCTGCGTACTTCGGCTGAAACTGTTTGAATAGACTTCGCTAAGAACATTTTTCCCCTCTCCTCCAAATTATTGCTGAGATCAGTCTCCTTTGCTTACTTCTGCCAATCTAGAGATCTACTTCTGTTTTCATTTCTGAAGTTCACTTTCTGCTAAACTTGACAGTAATTTATGTTAGTCTTAATGGAATGATTTGCCTCCGTTGCTTATGCGAATCTTTGTGTACCCTTGCTGTGTTTTCGGTGTTTTTTATTAATTGGAAGTCGAGACCACATGTAAGGATGATTAGTAGCTAATCTGTCCACCACTGTGCCAGCTGTCGAGGCCCTCCAGTGGTGAGTGCGTGGCTCCAGATAACGCTACAAGAAATTTGATTGTCACCTATCAGCGGGCCCGCCAGGACCCCCCCGTGTAGCCTGCCAGGTCGCATTTTTGTCGCCAATTGGCGACGCGTCACGACTAAAAGAACCACTGGCTTCCGCATGAGGGGGGTTTACAGATTTCAGATTTACAGATGTATAGAATGGACCGTTAGCCACAATGTTGGACTAACAGGCCTGGTGCTGGTACATTCCAGCACACTGAGGCGGAAACTGTAAACGAGGAAACTGAAGAAAAGGGGTATGTCCACAGGATGCAAAACCAATGCTTTACCACAGGAGCGCACAAAGAAAGGGGGGCATGGGCAAACTGGCATGTCTCTGGCCTACGCTCGGAAGAGTCTGAGTACCACCATGAACAGGGTTTAAGAGATGTAGGATTTCTTGGGCGTGAACTTACTGGCAAGTTGTCCCTATACTGCGCAGCTTCCAGTTAACTTCTGGTACAGCTGAAGCCAGGCCTTGCAGCCAAGCTGGGTTATGATTGTTTAGATGAATCCTTGCAGCTGTGTTCCAGACTGCAATAATTTGTAGGTCCCAGGTGTGCTGAGAAAGGGGTGTTTCCTGGTTGATGGAGGATTGTGGATCGTTGTAGCAAAGGTTAGTACGAGCAATAGTTCCAAGTTCACAACAGAGATGTGGATAGGCAGTGATGAGTTTGGAATAGGGGTTAGTTATCATGTGTTGTCCCCATACGGGGAGGAACATGAAAGTAGCAGTGGCCTCTGTGTTGAGAATGGTTGAGTAGATAGCATGGTGTAAGGCCTGAGTCATAGCTTCCTCGGTGTAAATGGGATGGCAGACAGAAAAACCAGAATGTCTAGATGAGAGGGAGTTATGATGGGCACCAAAGAGAGCGTCTCGGGGGTCAGTGCTCCAGTAGTGTTGGTATTGTGGGTTGTGGGCCAGCGGGGAGGCCATCTTTTCTTGAGTTATCAGGGCCCATCTTTTAAGGGCATCGTGGATGGGGGTTGGCAGGGCCCGCGAAAAGGAGTCTTTAATCTTTTTACTAGCGTACTTGTTTTCTAGCATAGTCTTGTGAGCAAGGAGCCCCTGCAGCTCAGATGCAAAGCTAGTAGGAGCAGGTGTTATGGCTTCATGCAAGCCTGCAAGCTTGGCCCTATAGAAAGCCTTGTAAAGGATTTGAAATCGGCTAGGTGTTATCATCCCAACACATTTACCTTGTGTATTGTAAATGCATGCCATGTGTGCTTTGTAAATTTCTGGGAGGAGAAGGGGAGGTGGAGCACGAGGGCTGGGGCTTTGTGATTCAGTGTCTAGTGATGTTTGATTGGGGTTATGTTTTACTTTGTACTTGACAAGGTCAATATTATGCAGCCAAAATTCACTGCAACCAGTGGGTTTAATGTCTAATTGTGGGTTGGTGGGGTGTATGTCTAAGGTAATTTCATTGCGTAGTTCTGTGTCTAGTTTTTGCCTCCAAGTTTTAATAGCGTGAGGCTGATCAAAGCCTTGTCTTTCAAGGTTAGAAAGGACAGAGTCTGCTGTGGGTTGGGAAAGGTCTGGTTCGCTCTGCTTGGCTTCAAATTCAAGCAGACGCTGTTAAAATTTAGGCCAGGTCTCTTTAGTTTCCTCAGGCTCCCAGGAGGGCATCCAAGTGACCTTTAGCGGATTCACACCTTGCTAATAGTGAAGAGTCTTGTTGGTCTGCACATGTGTCTACAGCTTTTAGTGGCATGCGCTATGAGGATATGTTTAAGCAGAAGATGCTGAATGCTTCTAAGATCCCCATGCAGGATTTCTTAGCGGATTTGAGGTGCAGACAGCAGAAGGTTTGGAGGGAAGCGGATGCCCTCAGTCCCCAAGAGATGAACAGGAAATCAGTGACTAAGAAAAAAAGAAAAGAAAAGAAAAGAAAAGACTACGCAAGCAGTGACTTACCATCATAAGCGCGGAAAACCAATGAACAAAACGGCACGCACTGCCTTATGTATCCTATCATGTCTACTCAAGGGTTACAAGGGAAAAAAGGCCTCAGTCAAGACGTTTGACTGTTAGCCTGTTCATAATAGCAAAGACCCATCCTATTATGTCTACTCAAGGATTGGGATAAACGAGTCAGGAGGAATGCAAGTAGGTTTTGGATTGTGCCCACGGCTTGAAGGTTGATACTTTTTAAATGGCTGGGTGTTTAAAACATTTTGTGATAAGTGTGAGTGTGCTGAAGCCCAGGACGATAAACATGTTCCCTTGTATTGCAATTGCTTTGAGTTGTGTGAGCTGCGCAGAAAATACAAGCACCTGTTCTTTGATCTTTTCAAACCACTGGCGTTACTTGCTTTTGCCCAGCTTCCAAACATTGATTTTATTCCCTTCTTGGCAAGCTTTCACATTCTGACTGATCTTGAGGTCAATGCTTTTCTAAATCAAGGCTCGTACAGATTTTCAAGAATTTTGTCAGAATCGGTTTCAATGTCTGACTTTGGTTGTGCTCAGCAGTTAGCTGCTGGGCATGGAGTTTTTGTGCATGACTTTGCATGCTTGTTTCATGTAGAGTGACAGTGTTTGTGATTTTAACAGTTGACACTTCTGAACTGAGCTCAAGGCTTTCAGTTGACATTTACTCAAGTTTGGTTTGGTTACAGGCACCTTTTGCTTCAGCTAAGCTGCCCTTGTAGGCAGGTAAATTATGTAACCCTGTCCTATCCTGGGCGTGGCTTTCCTTGGTTGGAAGGCTGACTTGTCAGTGCTGAGTCAGTCATGACTCTGCTTGTTGTTGAAGGTCTGGAACTCCAGTCTTTCAGCTATCATCTTGCTCTCTTTCTCGTTGCTGGACCTGACCTGTCTTCTTTCTCTGCCTGCCGTGCTTCTTTCATTCTGAACTTCGCGGTGGGGAGGTCATATGGTCTGTGCACCAGTGTAGCCCCCTTTCCTTAGCTGATGTGGGGAGTGTTTCACTGCCTACGTAGCTTTTTCTTTTGATGCTTGATGAGAATGTTTCACCAGCAGCTGATCAGCCAGATTCTCAGGCTGTTGGCCAACCCCCTTTGAACCTTTTTCATGTTTGGGTATGAGGGGGTATGTGCTTTGAGGCGAAAATGCTTCGAACCTTTTCAGGCTTTACGACCTGGCTGAAGGTCACCCCCCATTGTAACCATTGAACCTTTTCAGACTTTACCTGGTGATTCTCCTCTTGCACAACCTTTCTTGCGGCAACAACTTGGTGTCCAAATATATCTAACATCCTCTTGCAGCATAACAAGACATTTTTCCATGTCTGAGCTTCTGGATTTGCTGCATCGAATTCTCAGGATGTTTCTCATTCCCTTCATCAACGAAACACACAGCTTTTCTTTTTTGTGTCTAAGCTTATGGATTTATTTCAGGCTGGCTGAGACCAGCCACAAACCGATCAGCCAAAGGATGTGGCTGAAGGTCATCCCCCATTGCGACCATTTGACTGTTTTTGCAATGTTTATCAAGGGAAGCAAGGACCGGAACATTTCTTATCGTGAAAAGGCTGTTGTGTTAGGAGCTGCTTACACCGTCAAAAAGAGGGGGGGATGTACGTGTTAAAAATGACTCAGCAAGCAGAATATTTAAGTCCATGCTAGGACAAGTTAAGAGGACTCTAAACAAGTTCAAAGTGAGATTGACACACACGTGCACACGCACGCACGCACGCGCGCGCGCACACACACACACACACACACACAAGAAGTGAACAGTAAATGACCAGTAATGTGTATCCTGCCCATAGGATCTAAGGAAAGGATTCCAGTTTTTCCTCTATAAAAACCACGCTAAGATGCTTAAGCACCATCAACTCCACTAGGAAAGTCGCATTGCCAGACCACTGCAAAACCATTAACCTACCATGCAATGATGAAGGTTCCGTCTAAGAGGTTCAAGGTGAAGCATGTACCAAAAAACAAGATGCAGAGCATGTACCTTGTTTAGGATGCACAACAAACCATGACAGCGGAGAGGCATGAACCTGCTCCAAATGCTGATATTGAGCTCTCCTTTTGAGGATCAAAAAGTTGAAGATCAAAAAGGTTGGCAAAACAGTTCACAGTATTGGACCTCGACATGGAGGCTACCAAGTATATATATATATGTACATGAGAAAAAAGCCCAGAAGCAAGAGGTCGCTTACGTGACTTATAAGCTGGAAGTCAGCAAAAAAGACACGGTGGGCAACCTCAGGATCGAGGCTGGTTGGACGCAAAACTGTACATGACATAAAGACATTTAGCAAGCAAGCAAAACATCTACTAATCTCGTAGTTACCCACCTTACAGTCGCCAGCCAGCTGCATCTCCTAGAGAAGCATGAGGCACTAAAGACATCAGTATCATACTAAGTAACTGATAAGAGCACAAGCTTGGTTCCAGCTGCTCTCTCTATACATGGAGATGTGGACCATGACAGCAGCAGACTTTCTGCGCCTATGGTCTGACCCTTGCAATGAGAGGAGCAGGATAACCACCAGCTTTGGGTTAAGGATCTTGTTGATGCTCTCATACAGGTACAGGTTCAAGCAGCTCTGGAGTTCCACAGGCTCCTACTACTGCCTGAGGCATGGAACCAAGGAACATAGAGCAAATGCAAACGCCCGCAGCAAACCCTAGTCCCTGCACCAACCCTCCCTTGCATGCTGCACACGCACAGCACACATACAACAACACAAACACACCCCTGTATTGCTGCCTAAAAGAGCACTGCTACGCACATCCCAACCTGTGTGCAGCACCGGGCACTGTTTTCCAAACAGCCCACACTTTCTGAATGCACCAACAGTGGAAGGTGCAGCGCCCAGGCTCAACCCCTCAGGTGCTGCAGCACCTGTGATCGCAGCTCTGCCTACTATTCAAATCCATTCTGCAACGTGCATGAGGATTGGAAAGACGTGTGCATACCACACACTGCGCAGTCATCCCTAAAGACATGTCAGGGAATGCAAAGACGCGTGGGTCCTGCTTATCAGCCACATCAACTCACTGCCCTGGAATCGTCTTACCTATCCCTGTTTCGAGTCAGCTACTATAATCTGAGAAGTCCTCCTTATCCCTATAGCTACAGTGCATACAGACCTTGTCTTTGTTCAGCTCCAGTGTGTACTACCAAGAAGGACTGCGGCTTCACAGGGCAAAACTGTTTGTCATCCTTGCGCTGGAGCCATGCTCGTCTCCTCTGTTTCATTCCAAATTGACCATGTGTGTGCTGAAGGACAGGACAGCACTGTTCGCACGAGGCCCCCCCCCCCCCCTTCCACAAACTTGTGATTCTGGTACAATTATTTCAATACAAACTAGAATGCGACATACGCACTCTAACACAAATGCAGCTGACCCCAAAAAGCATGGAATCCATGCTCTTTATCTTCACCCCTTGCCCGCCCATACTGTGCCCCTCATGCGCATCACCAAGTGTGTGACTCCACCACCGATTGTGTGTAACTCGTCATTGGGGTCAAGCCCTGCACTCACAGCTCGCGCGAGAAACCAGCTGACATGGCCGTAATATTCCTCCGAGGCATGTTGCCCTTCCATACTCTGCTCGGATGCAGTGGGCATCAAGGTGTGGGAGAAGCCTTCTTCGCCTTACAACGCCTGGTAGCTCAAAGGTCGGCCTATCTCCTCTGATCCTGATCAGACCTCACAGGTTGACCACCTCATCTGATCCGCATGAGTCAAAAGAGTGATCCAGGGCCTCGGACACCCTGGCAAGGCTTTGAGAGTTCTGCAGCACATTGAAGGTGGTGTGTGTGTGTGTGTGTGTGTGTGTGTGTGTGTGTGTGTGTGTGTGTGTTGAAGCGTGCGCACACACGCATGGGCACGCCTCAGCTGTCTCTGTATTTGAATGTGTTTGTATGTGCATACATATGTGTGCATGTGTACACTACCTTGTAAATACTCCAAGCCTATCAGCAAACCTAATCTAAGTTTTATCCTCACCTTCATTGCAGCGCGAGGGCTGAAGAATCCCTGCAGCGCGATGTGCTCGTGCTCATCCCGTGGGGACTTTGGGGGCCATGAGGAGCCAAGCACAGAGCCTCCGCTGCATTGCTGGTTGACCATAAGCTGCAGAATAGTGCACGGTGTGTGTGTGTGTGTGTGTGTGTGTGTGTGTGTGTGTGTGTGTGTGTGTGTGTGTGTGTGTGTGTGTGTGTGTGTGTGTGTGCGCGCGCGCGTGCGTGCGTGCGTGCGTGCGTGCGTGTGTGTGTGTGTGTGTGTGTGTGTGTGTGTGTGTGTGTGCGAGTGTGTGTGTGTGTGCGTGTGCGCGCGCGTGCACGTGCTAGGTAGTGGTTCAATTCGTCAGACGCAGGAATGTTTGGGCACACTTGCAGACATCCCTGCTCTTGCCATCGTCACCGGCTGCTGCTTGATTCAGCCATGAAGTACAAAAAACCGCGTATCGAGCCGTCCTCATCATTGCCCACGCACCTGAGACAACGATCTTGCGTGCGTGAGGGCCCTGCTGCCCGCCTCCTGCGCGCCACCAAGCCCACCCCCATGCGTAGGTGGGGCATGCACATGCGCGCGTGCGTCGCCCAGCTCCCCTTGGTGGAGCTGGCGCTGCTGCTGCTGATGATGATGATGACCACCCTCGCTCATGCGAGAGAACAAGGGGGCAGACGTACGCACACGGGACCGCGGGGACAGCGGAAGATGGGGGTTCGCATGCATGCCATCACTGAGCCGCAGTTCGCTGCGTCGGAACACGGGGGGCAGCAGGCCTTTCAGAAGGGAGGTGGGCGAAGCGCTGTAGGCGCCTGTGGCCCCACTCTCTGCCTCTGCCACTGCAGGGGTGCCCTGCATGTGCCCTGTTGCAAGCAAGCTGTCACTGTTGACCATTCCTCTGCTAGGCTCCAAGGACTTCTCAGCCCATGTGCCATGCGTGTGCATGCCGGAGGAGGGGTCGGTGTATCTCTCCAACGGTTGCCGTTGCTGCCCCTGCTGCGTAACGTCCAATGTGCTTGAGTGCATGGGTGGAATGAGCAGGAGTGGCGCGCCAGTCGCTCCCGAGGGGCAGCTCGTACGGGAACTGCGAAACAGACCACCCTTGGGTCCTGGTCCCCCCACGCGCCCCAATTTTTGGGCGGACGCGTCCATGGAGTTACTGTCAGCAGCAGGGCTGGGCTGTTTGTTGGTGGGCAAGATGAGGGGGAAGGATGGGCGTCTTGGGAGGGGGATGGGGATGGGGAGGGGTCCCCGGGAGCTGCTTGTCCGGGTGACGGTGGCGGCGTTCGGGTCTTTGGTCCATGGCGTGGTGTCCATGACCTTGAACGCACGTTCGGAGGCAGCTGGCATGTCTGCACGGCATAGGGTGTGTGTGTGCGTGTGTGTGTGTGTGTGTGCATGTGTGCGTGTGTGTGTCAAGAGTGTTGCAGATCTATCAGCCAGATTCTCGGGCTGTAGGCCAACCCCTTGTAACCCTTGTTGGAGATCTAGGGAGCGACACTTATCGCAGACACCAGAAGCGTAGAGGTCCTCTTGGGAAGTGGCAGTGGTGGGCTACTGGTCTGCACAACCAGGCCAAGCCAGGAGAGCGAGCTCAATTGCTAAATTGGCAGCAATTAGCAATTGCTTGTAGTTGCAGCTGATCAATGCTAATGGCTGCCCAGGTCGACAGGGCTTTTTTAAGGGGATAGTTGCACAAAGCATACAGCTCTTTTGCATGCACATTCATATCTTACAAAACGAAGGTTCTGAAAGCACCTCACATATGGCAGTGTACACACACACACACACACTGTACAGGCAGATGCAAAAGGCATCTGGCTGCAACGCTTACGTGTGCTCTCAACTGAATCCAAGCCTTGTGCGGACTTCACACTGCACACACACACACACACACACACACACACCTGATCCAATTCTGGACAGAGTTGTGCTATCCCCGGTACCATGCTGCGAGCGGCGTGTCAAGGCGTGCGTCAGGCCCGTCATCGCATCCGCCACAGATGGGGTGCTGCCAGCCATGGAGGGGCGTCTGGCGACTGCAGGGTGCCAGCAGCGGGTAGCACACCATAATATCACCACAAAGTTGTGAGCAATGAAGAAGCAATTTGTGATGGAAGGGCACGCGGCAACTGTGAGATGGCAGCAGCAAGGAGCATGTAATAGTGCAAGTAATCAAACTTAAGACTTGGAGGGGCGAGTGGCGGTTGCAGGGTTGCAGCAGCAGGGAGCACAGCACATAAAGAAAGCTGCGAGCCACAAAAAGAAAAACGATCAATGATGGAGGGGCGCGCAGCAGCTGCAAGGTGGAAGCAGCAGGGAGCAAACTGTAGCTCAAGAGCCATGCATTAAGGTTGTGCATCCTAACAGTACCAAGCAATGCTGCCGGAGGTCAGATTTCATTGTTGACTTGTTTGTGGACTTTAAACATGGCCCAGGGGAGGCACAGCAGAACCTGCATTTAAATGGGTCGTCGCACAAGCAGGCACTCACGGTTGCCCAATTGCGCCAGCGTCGCGGCAGGCGAGCGCCTTGCGCTGCTGCTGCTGCAGTTGCTGTTGCGGCTGCCGGGGGTGGTGCGGGCGCTGCCAGCGTGGGACAGCCTGGAGCTACCTGTGTGTATGTGAGTGTGTTGCGCGCGCGCATGTGTGTGTACGTGTCAATGCATGTATGTGTGTGTGTGTTGGGGGTGCTGGTTGTGTCCAAGCTGCATAACTGTGGGTCACTTTTCTTCTTTTCCAAAAGAACTCCTTGTGTGGGAGGCGGGTGCACACTTTACAGAGGGGGCATGAGCACCTGCTGCAAGGGCTGGAATCTCAAGCACACACGCACCTTGATGGGAGGGGCGCGAGTGCCTGCCGCTTGCGCTGCTGTGAGGGCTGACCCTGTCGGAGCTGCAGTGCCGGAGACCAGCATATGGATGGGCACTTAGATCGGAGGAGGGAACTTGCGCAAAAGCACCCGAGGTGGAGCGCGAGAGGTCGGCCTGCAGAGCGAAGGAGGCGTTCCTGCTGGCCAGCTGACTGCTGCCCGTGGACGCGTTACGTTTGAGGATGGGGCTGGTGCCTGCGAGCAAATATTTTTACATACATGTGCATGTGTATGTGTGTGTGAAGCTCAAGCTAACGTGACCAAGGCTGCTTTGCACAAGTATGATCAGTTGCTTTTTCTCACAACTGCAAGAACAGGAGTGGGAGAGCAGGCGCATGCATCTTTTAGGATGACTTGCACTTTTGTGCTTCCATGCTTGTGTGTGCATGCACCTGTTCTGATGCTCTACCGAGTTCTGCGGCAGCTAAGAAAAAGGATTCGCCTGTCTCAATGGAAGCCCATGGCGGGCTCTAGCCGTTGATGCGCTCATGAACGACAGACAAGTGTAACACCCCAACCATGTGCTGCTGCATGAAAACAAGCAGCATGCTGATGCCTGCGGGTGATTGCTGCAATGTGGCCAGATCAGCAGCATGCTGATGGCTACAAAATGCTGCTATGTGGCCAGGTCAGCAGCATGCTGATGGCTGCAGGCGATTACTGTCAGGGCCTTTGCGTGGTAGTCTGGAAAGCCCACTTGAGGGGGGGGGGACCACAGTGCAGACTAGAGCGGCCTGACCTGCCTCCTAACACTCCAATTCTTAATCTAGTGCAATACAATGCAGTGTAAGTGATTGAAAGGAATGGATGGATGGTGGAGCGTCCGAGCTGCTCGCACGTACCGTAGAGGGACGTACTCACCCCACACACCCCAAAAAAGAAATATTTTATGCAACCACGCACCCCAATAATAATTATTTAACACAACAGCGCACCAACCACGCAGGGGCAAATGCCCCCAAAAAGCAATGGGCATCACTTGCAAGGTCCAGCAAGTCAATCAACATAAATGCCAGTTTAGAGATAAGTCAGTGCCTTCGCGTTCAGTGTATCTCTTACTCCCCCTTGGCAAGCCCCTCCCCCCCTTCGTTTCATTCTTCTTCACTGCTGCCCCCCCCCCCGCAGCTCTCCTCCCCGCTGCTGCCACAGGAAGATTCCTCGCAGCTGTCCTCCTCGCTGCTTTCCTGTGGGTTTGCATGAGTGTCAGCCTGCAGCTTGCAAGCATGCATTGGCATGTTAAGTCCACCCATTTGCATGTGCAATGCGTCCCTGTACAGCATGGAGCAAAAGACACACCTGCAGGGGCACGGCCAAACTTCTCTTTGCGAGGTCTGCCAGGGGGCCCCTGACCACTCTTCCAAAACGTTAATTTACACAACTGAGCACCACCGCGTACCCTTAAAATAAATATAATTAAATGTTCGCGCAGTCACCGCGCAGGGTCAAAAACGTTATTTTTGCGCAGTGATATAAATTCTCTACAGTACTCCGATCCTTGCATGCTGATCATGAATTAAGAAACACCTATGGTATGCACCAGGCTAGATACAGCCGCAGGAGAGGAGCTGGCCGGAGCTGCATGCACGCTGGCACATGATTTAAATAAACACCTAAGGTACGCACCAGGTTGGATAATGCCGCAGGAGAGGGGCTGGCCGGAGCTGCATGCACGCTGGCACATGATTTAAATAAACACCTATGGTACGCACCAGGTTGGATACTGCCGCAGGAGAGGGGCTGGCCGGAGCTGCATGCATGCGTTTCAGCCGCGGCGATCACAGCCACCATGTCCATGGAGGAAGGGGGGATATCCTCGCCCAGCTCAGCCGCCACAGCCATGGCCATATGCATCGAGGTCCAGTCGTCAGCTCCAGGGGTTGGGGCATCCTGCGTAGACAAACGATTCACGGGTGCTCGGATGTTAAAAAAAGGCCATGGATGCCTCTGTTTGTCAGCATTGTGAGGTGGCACGGCCTCCACACAGCAGCACCCTAGTTGCGGCAGCTATGTAACCCTATCCTATCCTAGTTGTGGATGTTGACAAGCCGACTGTGCTGCGTACAAGCATCGCATGCTCAGGGTAAAACAGGTTGCCAACAACAGCAGGCTGACCAACAACGCCGACCAAACTGAAAAGACACTCCCGCAGGTGCACTGGAAGGCGCACGCCTCGCCCTACTTCTATGCACATCCAACGAATGGTCGCACAGACAGAGCATGCACAGGTGAACTGATTAACGGATTGTTTGACAGGCCCAAAACACATACTAACTCACACACGCACACACGCACAAACGCGCGCACAAGCACACACACACACACACACACACACACAGGGCCTTACATGCGATGCCTGCTTGTGCATACTGTGCTGTGCGCTGTGCAGGCCCTGGTGGTACGAGCCCGCCGACGTGTGCCGCAATGTGCTGCTGATGAAGAGTGGAGCAGCACGCCCCTGAGAGTGTGTGCGCGCAATCCACTGCTGCTCGCTGTCGTCACATGCATCTCCATCTGCCTCTGTCGGCGGCCCACCAATACCATTCCCACCACTGTTACCACTACCATAAACACCCTCTGCCTCAATCTCGGCAAGCCATTGCTGCGCAAAGGGGCTGGGGAGGATGGGCGCGGAGGAGGCCATCTTCGAGCAGGGGCTGCGGGGTGTCGCTGCAGAGGCGGCATGGTTGTTGCTGAGCTCCGTGCCCCTCCTCACATCTTTGCCCGACCCAGGAGTGCCTGGCTGCTTGCGCACCTGTGCCTCTGCAAGCACAGGGTGAGGTGCAGCATGCGTGCCAGGCGCATGGGTGCCGACGCCCTGCTGATGAGTTTTTGGGGCTGTGGGGTCATACGCCAGGAGGGGAGAAGACTTGGGGGAGTAGAGGGTGAAGGGTTTGGAGACAGGCTGGCGGTGGGAGGTTCGAGAGAACACAGCGGACTTTGGTGATTTCGTGGGGCTGCATTTGGTGGGGTTGAGCGCGGGGGAGCGGGGTGAAGCGGGAGGGCAGAAGGCAGGGGCGGTGGGGTGGGTGCGGAGGGAGTGGGAGGGTGTCAAGGAGGTGTCTACCAGGGGCATTGATGTGTGGGGGGATGAGATGGACACAGAGAGGGCTGAGTCACGAGGGAAAGGGGTGAAGTTAAGGGGAAGGCTTTTGCCGTCCTTTGGGCTGCAAGCTGAGGGCGCAATGGGGGAGGGCAGGATGGAGTCGGGGGACAAGGGCAGGGGCATGGAGCCCCTGCGCGCGTGTGACGGGGTGTGGCGCTGAGCGTGCAGCTGGTGGGGAGAGCCGTGTGTGGAGGCGGAGGAGCGGCGGAAGGGGCCAGAGACGCTTGTCTCAGGGATGTTTGCCTCAGGGAGGTTCAGGGGGCGGGGGGCAGCCTTCCTGAAAGATTGGTTGGAGCGGGGGCTGGGGGAGGGGGGCGCCTCCTGGCTGTCCTCACAGGGGGTCCCGACAAAGGGCCTGTGTGTGTGTTGTGTGTGTGCGTGTTTTTGTGTGTGCACATGCCAAGGCATGAGCAGAGTGAATCACCTGCTGAAGCAGGCACAAGAGGGAGGCTGATGGCTGATGGCTGATGGTTAAGCTGGACATCGAGGGACCGCACAGTGCAGATGTGTAAATGGATGTGCGAGCTAATGAGTGGACCAGGGCTTGACCAGGCGCATGGGCATGCAAGCATCGTCACACAGGCGTGCACTCAGGAAGCACTGCCCTTCCTCCTCCTCTTAAGCTTGCTTACTTGCTGGGGGAAGAAGCGGAGGGCTGGCAGTAGAGCATCTCTCTGGCCCCAGCAGATGAATTGGGACGGAGGGTGCAGGGCTCCGCTACCAAGGAATGAGGATGGGGACTGCGTCTGGCTGAGGGACAGGAGGTGCGGCGGAGCAAGAGCTGCACGCCATCGCGAGAGCCTTGATGTAAAAGCGCGGCATTGCTGGTTCTTCCCAAGCCCGTCCTGCAGTGCATGTTTGAGTTGCATTGTGGTGTGTGTGTGTGTGTGTAAGCGTGTTGTGAATGTTGGATGTGTGTTGAACATGATCTTTGAATCCTGCTATCCTGCTATCCTGCTAAATGCATGGATATGGACATTGGCGCCATTGCTGCCACTTCTGCCACTGCTGCTGCTGCTGATGATGACGATGATGGTGCTGCTGCTGGTAATGACGTTTGCAAGATGATGACGACGACGATGATGATGATGATGATGGAGATAAAATGATGATGATGGTGATGATGATGACTGATGACGATGATGGTGGTGATGATAACAATGATGATGATGATGATGATGATGTAGACGTTGGGTGCGTTGGGTGTGCATCAGACTTGGATCAGTCTTTGATGTGTTTGATGAGTGTTGGATGCGTCGGGCGACAGTGTGTGATGTGTGATGTGCTCTGTGTGTGTGCTTGCTTGCTTGCTTGCGTGTGCTTGCTTGCATGTGTGTTGTGGTGTGTGTGTGTGTGTGTGTGTGTGTGTCCAACATGCATCTTTATGATTGGTGGGATCCTGAGAAGGCCTGTGTGTGTCTTATGCGCCCGCGTGCATGTGTGTGCTGCGTTTGCGTGCATGTGTGTGCTGCGTTTGTTGGATGTGTGTTCAGCATCTCCTTTAAATATGTGCTGAATGCATGGATGTGGGCATTGATGCCGCTTCTTCTACGACTGTCTGCCTTGCTGATGGTGCAATTGCTAATTTGATGACAGCAGCATCAGCAGTAACAACTGCAACAATATCATTGTGACAATGACAATGATGATGATGATGATGATGTGGACGTTGGATGCGTTGATCATGTGCATCACAAGGATAAGTGTTGGATAGGTTTGATGAGAGCGCTGGATGCGTCAGACCAGAGTGTTTATCATGTGTGCGCGCGCCCGTGTGTGTGTGTGTGTGTGTGTGTGTGTGTGTGTGTGTGTGTGTGTGTGTGTGTGTGTGTGTGTGTGTGTGTGTGTGTGTGTGTGTGTGTGTGCGCGCGCGTGCGCGCTCTTGCGTCTCCTTGCATGTTCTTGCGTGTGCTTGTGTGTGTGCGCACATGTGTGTGTGTAAGTGTGTGTGTGTGTGTGTGTGTGTGTGTGTGTGTGTGTGTGTGTGTCACGTGTGGTCTAACTCCGATTGACGTTCAACCCCTGGAAGCGCTTACCTGCTGCCCTTGACGGACGGGTTGAGCTCCTCGCCCCATACGTTGGCCTGCATGCCAGAATTAGGGTACACGGCAACTTGTTGGATGCTCGCTGGCATCAGATTCGCGGCTGGCAGGCAACCTCAGCCCACCATCGCGTGTGTGTGTAGCCCAAGCTGTGGCACGCTAACATGCTAAGCAGGTGCTCTTCTGGGTGGTGACGTACAAGCAGGGCGCTGCAGGACCTACCTCGTCAAGAGGTCTAGCGCTACCGATGCAGTTCCCCATCGAAGAGAAATGCCGTCCGGAAGCAGACTACCAACCCTGCAGCAACCAAGGGAAAAAGACCACAAGGGTTACGCAGCAGCCCCAGCAGCCCTTGGGCAGCGTGTGTTTGTCCCACGCATAGGTGCACGTATAATTGCCCCCCAGAAGATGCACTAGCGTGACTGCTGCCGCAGGCTCATGCTCCCGATACAAAAGGACCCCGACACCTACCCGCACCAGTCCAGCGGCAAGCATCGACAAGTCTTGCTGCCTCTTCTTCTCACACACCGTTCGTTGTCCCATCTGTCATTTACTGCCCGACATAAACTCTGACATTTGAATAAGATTTTGAAGCATCATGCATCAACCCATGTAACATGCGCCTAATACCGGTGTACGAATGCAATGTAATGTAAGGTACGATGTAATACCGTATGCTGTGTTCTTTAAAGATAACGGGTTATTGATTGTGAATACACAGAGGCATGCAATGTACGATTTGGGTACAGCCTTGCAGCATGATGGCGACTGAGTTGAGTTGCTGTGCATTGCTCCCCCATTGCTATTAATTTACCTCAAAATTGATGTTCCAATTATGTTACCTACTCATGAGGGCCATGATCAGCCATTATCTATGCGTTGGACCCAGGTGAAAGCCCCAAAACATTGTTATTGAATTATATAACTCAGTAAGAGACGCTTTAGGCAATTCTTTAGAAGTCATGAGCCAAACAACCATCATCAGACATCTGGCAAACTTGGCCCTCCTCGCTGCTGCTGCTGCTACTGCTGCTGCTGCTGCTGCAGCACAGGAGTTTGAAGGGATAGATGCGGCAGATGCAGCGATTGATGTCATGGCAAGCAGCACGGACGCAGCCGCCACTAGTGCTTCCACGGGTGCAACGCGTACGCCCTTGCCGTTTTTCTATGCCGTGCGTGCGTGCGTCCCCTTCAACGTCCTGGTTACTCCCAGCAGTGATATGAATGAAGCTAATGACACTGAGTCAGGTGCGCGCGCAAGGCATCGTGTGATGTCAATCTGCAGATCTCATGCCCAAATCCTTCTCAATTTTAAAAGCGCTTGCATTTGTAGGCATGCTTTATGCAAGACGTGTGCATGTATGATGCCCAGGTGGAAGTATACTTGTAAAGGCTCCTGCAGAAGTCCTCAGTGCGACACAGGTGCGTTCAAAAAGCTGGCGGCTGCTCAGACACGTGTGTGTGTGTGTGTGTGTGTGTGTGTGTGTGTGTGTGTGTGTGTGTGTGTGTGTGCACGCGCACGCATGTGTATGTCATTCACCATCAGGATCAGTGTATTTCAATGAGATCATGCATTTCTGCATGGAAAGTCGTGTTCCGTATTTTGATGAGGATTGTTCCATGAAACACTCACCCAGGTCGAGGTCATTGACAGTGTAGTCGTGCTCTCTGTGAATGGGTCTTTTGAGGCAAACAACACAATCATGGCCACAGTGTTCCCAGCAAATGCTACAGCGTTGAGGTAAGCACCCATGCGAGTACAATCGAGAAAAGCCCGAATTCTAATTGGTGAGATCCCAATTACCTGCCAACCAACCTGAGGCTTTAAAAACTCTGGATAACTAGGTGCAGGCCAGTAACTACAGGGTTTGTCTCATAGTTGCTGCCCATGCACGTGTTGGAGCCAAGTGGAGGGGCGAGGAAATGAGATATGGCATACACAGGCCTGTTTCCAGCGCAGGAAATGCTCACGCAGGTCAAGTTTCCCTGCTATGCCTATTTAGTATATCTTGCCGCACCTTCGCTCGCACCTTGTTGCACTACCATTTTGCCGGGACGATGGCTCAGATAGCTATTTTTGCACGATTAGATGTGCTGCTGCACTTTGATAAGAATGTTTGTCTGAGTGCTGTGTGTGCGCTTGCATGTTACCTAGACGATGCACAAATCATGCACCTTAATCGCCCCAGCCTCACCCCCCTCGTCTTGCTTACTTTTTCCAGAGCTGTGCAGAACTTTGGGGTTGGCAAAATTGTGGCCAAGGACCTCAGGAGCGAGGACTTCAGCACCAGCGCAAGCAGCATAGGCGGCGTTTATGTGTATAACCTAACTGCTTCACGCGTGCAAGTCATCTCTGCCGGGTGCGCACGTGCTGTTTGATGCGCATCAAATGCAATGCTGATGTGCATTTACTAGCTGCTCCAGCTGGCAATGTCTGAGCCTTCATGGTTAGCATGCAGCTTGAAAGGATTGCCTTAAAACCCAAATGGCATTATTTCTTTCTATTAGCACTTTAGTTCTTTGCCTGCGGTATACAACTGCAACCTTTCCAATTATCTGTACAGTACCACCACCGTCCTTCTGAATGGCACGATAAGAGACGCGGACGTGCAAACAAGTGGGACTGCAAGGGCGTTCCTCCTAGGCGTATCAGGCACTTCGGACATTGAGCTAGGAGGCATCAGCACAGCCTACATTGAGGGCTCACCAGGTGTGCTGGTTAAAGGTCTTCTTGGCTCTCTGTGTGCGAAAGTGAGATCTACAGGCTGGTTCAGAACCAGTGGTTCTGCAGGATCTTCACAGCTGCTGCCTTTATTGGGAGCAAAGCGCAGGGAGAAGCAGCGACTAGTTATTGAAGAACTGTACTTTCCTTTTCCCCCTCTTTCTTTTCTTTCTATTGAAGAACTGCATATACTCTGCTTGCTGCACTTGTCTAAAGAGCCTAAAAACATTTCTCACCAGCTTCGATCATGCATCATCTCCTCTTTGCTAGCTCTTTTGCAGCTAGTTTGCTGCCTAGGCAGCTGGAGTATTGGCTGTCAAGATGCATGGCATCGCTTCCTAATGCCTGTGCCTGCCCTGTGTATGTGCTGAGGTTCACTATATGTTGGTACTAAGATGTTGACAAAAAAAGAGGCATCAAGCCCTTGATCATGATTGGTCTAATGGTGGGGAGGTGACCAGCGCCCCTTGATCTCCTGTGCAGATGTGAAAATCAGAGGGACTGCAGACAGCCTGTCCAACGTTCTTTACACGGATGGGGACTGTGACGTCCAGCCCAGCTCGCCCCTCTCATCCCGCTCCAGCCTATTTGGCAGAAACTTCTTTGGTAATTGTCGGCAGTATAAACTTGATGCCTGAGATTTTGGAGGTAGAGGTTGAGGATGTTCTGCCTGAAAATTAAAACACCAATCTTGCATCTGCATGTTTGGCCTTAAACATTCCGATGAGCTGGGGGGCTGGAAGCTCGATTCCCGGGGAGGTACAAAGGAAAAAAAGAAAAAACCATGCAGGCAGTGAAAGCACTCCCTACATCAATTAAGGAAAAGGAGGCACATTGGCTCAGAGCTGTGAGCCTCCCTCACCAAAGGGGAAGAGGGAAGCTAGTGTGGGTCTGGTAAGTTTCTGGCTGCACGTGGCCCCAGGGCACCATAATTGTTGTTTTTGTTTTCAATGGCACCTCTGGTAGAGATAAGTTCGTGCGCATATTGCACAGAGTGGGCATGGAGCTTTCGTGTAAGTTTGGTAGACCTTTGCAGATCAATCCCTGGGATTTTTTAACTGACCCAGGGTATGGGCAGTGTAGATAATCCTACCCACACCCAGGAGAATTTTGTGGAGAGTGGTCTCGGCACCTTCAGTTTGTTTGCAAAGATCACTGTAATCTTGCTGTTGGGGTTGACTTGAGGGTACTATGAAAAAGCTTTGGCTTGAGCCTGCGCAGCTTGTCCCAGTGCTTCAACTCTTGAGCTTGCTTTGGTGCCTGCTGGTTGCTCCATGCATGCAAGTCTGTGCAATGGATGCATGCTCTAGCTTATCCTGTGATGCTCCTTACACCAATTGAGAAAAAGAGGGCACCTGGGGCAAAGGCACTGTGGATTTCCTTCACTAGAGAAACAAAACAAGGAAGGTCGACGGTGATCAGGAGGTGGTTACTAGTGTTTAGCACCAGAGGTTTTGGGTAACACATTTAAGAAGGGTTTGCACAGGGAAGTGCTGACGTCTATTCATGTAACATTCATTGTAATTTAGTTTTTTTTACCTAGCAACAGACAGGGTGCTTGCTACTTTTGCATCCTGGCGCAAGGTGTGGAGAAAGAAGAAACTGCACACCGCGTATGTGAGTCACATAAGGTCAATCCTATGGTAAATAATTTTTCTGATCCCACCTTAAGTCCAGGCTTCATCCTTTCACAGAGTAAACAAGAAAAGAAAGAAAACTATGTAGGCCGTGACAGAAAGAAAGTTAAATCTATGCAGGCCTCTTGGCTGGCGTAGACTTTTCTTTTTTCTTTTCTATGCAGGCGGTGAAAACGTTCTCCACTTCAATTAAGAAAAAGAGGCTACATAGGGCCGAGGCACAGTGTATTCCATTCACACCAACTTGAAGAGAAACCAAAGAAAGAAGTCAATGGGGACCAGGAGGGTTACTAACAGTAGCCCGTGCCTGATATTGGTGATGAGATTTAAGAGAAGTCTCCTCAAGAGCGCGTTTGGTTAGAGTGAGGCTGAATATGTGTGTGTGTGAGAGAGAGAAGAGAGAGAGAGTGTGTGTGTGTTTTGTGTGTGTGTGTGTGTGCAACAGCATGAACAATATTCTCACTTTTGCATTTCATGCCCCCACAGGCAACCCGTGCAGGAAGGTGGAACCCCTTGACCTGAGCTTCCAACACACTTTCTCCTGCGGCTTGCTATCCAATGGTACCAGCAATTGTTCAGGTGCGCGCATGCACCCCTTTGTATGGACATTGGCTGTGCGCTAGTGCCCATGTGTACATGTTTCAGTCTTTTTGCTCTGTTTGTTCAATTGTGTCCTCTGAAGTAACTTCACACAGGCTTTCTGAAGAAGAAAAAAAAGATTAACCATGTATGAAGTGAGAACACTCCCTACATCAGTTAAGGAAAAGGAGACACATTGGCTCCAAGGGCCGCGAGTCTTCCTCACCAGAGCCCTCAGCCATTTTGCAGAATTTGCACCCGTGCTTGCGCTTTGTCTACCGTGTTTGTCCTTTGTTCTAACATTATTCTTGTGCCGCAATAGCGGACTTGACTCAGGATCCAGAAATTTATTTTCAAATGAGAGTACAAGCATGCATACCTCCACAAGCACATATTTTTCTATCATTAAATAACAACACTGAATTGCTTTTTACTTGATCTTTGAACGGATTTTAACCTGGAGGGTGATGATTAGTCTACAGAGCCTTTTCTCGAAACTGAAGCCTTTTTCCTGCAACTCCTTTCATATACTTTTACAGCGCCCTTGGGGCAAACACTTGGCTGCGTTAAAAATCTAAAAGCCTGGGGTGTACGCTGATCTGATCCTTTTTTATTGTTTTTTTACCAATAGTGAGTGTTGTCCGTACTTTCCATGGCTGCAGGTCCAAGGCAGAGAGCCAATGTACTGGGTATTTCACTGAACGCAAGCCAAACACCTCCTGCCCCAGAACCAGCAATTCCAGGTCTGCCAAGAGTCTGAATGAGTATTTGTCAAGTGAATGTACCCCTATTCTAAAGCATCATGCCATTATAAAAACCTTGCTTTAAGCCTGTATGACTCTGCGTTTCAAATGCTCTTTGCAAAGGCCCAAGTTGGGCTGAATGTGTAACTTCCAGCGATGAGCCTTTGCCAATCCGGAGGTGCATTGCTGCATCAAGCTCCCTGCACTCTGCCCAACCTGCAGATGCGTCTGCTGATGCAGACCAACTCGCCACACCCACCACGGCCCCCACCATGACCATTGTCAGGCGGCCCGGCGGGCAAGTAACGACAGGAACTTACACATCAAGCCCAGGGGCTTCAGCGCAAGCCGGAAGCAGGGTTTCTGGCACAGGTGAGGCCTGATATCTGCTCAGCCCCCATTTCATTACTAATAAAAGTAGAAAGAAACACTACGTAGGCAGAGGAAACCCTCCCTAGAAAGGAAGGAAAGAGAAAATTACGTAGGCAGTGAAACACTCCCTGGAAAAAGAAAAAGAAAAAACTACGCAGGCAGTGAGAACACTCCCTACATCAATTAAGGAAAATAAGCCATATGGCCCCCCACCAATCAGAGCAAGACGAGAAGTCTGTCTGGAAAACCCCGCACCGCCCAAGGGCAAAAAAACAGACAAACCCATCCACATGTCCTGAGCAGGGAGCGCAAGTCCCCAACCCACCAAAGTCAGAGGAGCAGAGCTAGCCACCAGGACAGCCTGACCTGTGCAATGCAATGCACTGCTTTAGCAGCACACCAATCAACCATGCCCCAGGCAGACACACAAGCTAGCAGAGGGCAGGAAAAGCAGCTGACTCTGCAGCCAATCCCAGCACACAGGCTACTATTGTGTCGCTGGATAGGCTCCAGCAAAACATGCTTTGATTGCCAAAGCATGGCACTAACAAGCACCATCTAAGCGTGTGAAGACCAGCAGCAGGGTCAATAACCCAGCCCCATCATTTAGCTCCCACTCGCCTGCCTCTCCACTTAGAACGTAGTAGGTCTCCGTGCATTAATTAAGGAACAGGAGACACATTGGCTCAGAAAAGCTGTGAGTCCCCTCCACCCCAAAGCTACAAACCTGGAGGTGCTGATGGGGATTTGGAGGGTAACTGGAAGCATCCGGCTCCAGGACCTGGCTATAAGGAGTAGGAGTAGTCTTCAACAGCATGCCTAGTGGTAACAAGCTTGTTGGCAAACTTAACGGATTGGGCATGAAGTTTGCGAGCAAGGTTAATGCACACTGACGGGCTAGTCCCAGTTGTTTAAACTGTTCAAGGGTATGCTCATGATAACAAGTCCCACCAGTTGTCCTCCCAGAACAGAGACACATCCATCCTTGTGGAGGTCGAATACTATGAAGACGCAAGGCCCAAGAATCAGCTTGAGGCCTCAAAGCAGCAGCTTCACAACCTCTGTTACGATCTTTCAAGGGCCTCAGCTAATAAAAGCACTCATCATAACACTGGTGCCCTGGAGCAGCGTGCTGCCAGAAACCCACCCGATCCACATTAACTCCCCTCTCATCTTCTGGTGAGGGAGGCTCACGGCTCTTTGAGCCAATGTGTCTCTCTTTCCTGAATTGATGTAGGGAGAGTTTATCTGCCTACGTAGTTTTTTCTTTATTTCTTTTTTCTTTTTTTTTCTTTGGCCTCAGCTCAAGTCACCCTCCATACCATTTTGTTAATTGTGGGCAGGATCATTTACACCCCTCACACTTTGGAGCCTCTTAAAGAGCTTGGTCTTGACACTCATACAGCCACCAAGCTTGCTTTGAAGCTTCATGCTCATTCTGTCCAGTGCGCTCAAAAACTTGCTAGCACCAGACGTGCTCTTGAGAAGACTCCTCTCAACTCCCATCACCAAGATCAGGAACGAGCTACCCTTAGTAACTCTGATCCCCATTAACTTATTTCTTTTGTTTCTCTCGGTGAAGGGGATACACAGTGCCTCAGCCGTAGGTATCCTCTTTTCCTTGATTGTGTGGGGAGTGCCTTCACTGCTTGCGTGGTTTTTCTTTTCTTTTCTAATAAGTCCCAACAGCACCTAGGAGAATCTTGTGTAGTCAAACAGCTCTCCCACTTATGTTATTATTATGTTATTGCATAGATCAGCATGCTGCCGCTGTGCCGTCTTTGACTGTTGACCAGGCCTTGTGTATTCACAGCATCTAATTTCTATCAAGTATACATGTTGCTGGTTTGCACTCAATTAATTGGAGGTTGTCAATTCCTTGATTGACGTGGGGGGAAAAAAGAGGAAAAGCCACATAGGCAGTGAGAACACTCCCTACATCAATTAAGGAAAAAGAGACATATTGGCTCAGAGAGCCAAAGATTTTCCTCATCAAAGGGTAGCAGGGAAGTTAATGAGGGTCTGGTGGGTTTCTTGCAGCACGCGGCCCCAGGGCACCAGAGTTGTGTTGAGTGTTTTTGATTTCAATGGCACGTCTAGTTAAGGTACGTTTGTGCGCATATTACACAGAGTGGGCATGGAGCTTTCGTGCAAGCTTGGTAGACCTTTGCTGGTCAACTTTTAGTTTTTTAAACTGATACCAGGGGTATGGGCAGTATAGATAGTCCCACCCACACCCAGGAGGATAGTGTGGAGGGTGATCTCGGCACTTTGAGTTTGTTTGCACATTACATTGTTGTTGCTTTGAGGCTTTTAGCTGGGCACCAGGCCTCGCATCTTAACAGTATTTGACTTCTTTCAAGTGAGTGTGGCGGTTTAGGGTGTTCAATTCATAAGATTGCCTGACTGAAGTGGTTCTGCTTCTTACTCCTTCATTACGTCTCATACTGTGGAGTACCCGATGCGAGGAGGGTGTAGGTGGTCTATTTAGGTTAGCAGGGCAAGGACTGACCAAGATAGCATCAGGGCGGCTGGAGGTGCGTCCAGCTTGATCAGGAATGCTGGGGTCAGAGAAGTAGGGAGGTATAACGCGGTTAGAGGTTTGCTCAGTTATGTGCAGGTCATGCTGAGCCAGACAGTCTGCGCTGCCTACATCCATTTGTAAGAGGTTTGACCCATAAGTGCCTTCGCTGACCACTTTCAAAATCATTCTGATGGCAATGTTGTGACTCTCAGTTACCATGTTACCAATGATGGGGCATTGGCAACCTGAGAGAATGTGGAGGGCGCTATCCATATGATGACATTCTGGGAGAGGACATACAAGGCTAGTGGGTTTCTGAAGCAGCCTGCATGTTTTTGGTTGCAGAGGGTGCCTGTGTGGTATCGGAAGTGTGTGCATTTCATTTGGGTTGAGACACATGGCATGTTCCAGAAGGCATTGCTAATACCCTTATTTGCGTGAGGTAGCAAACTCTGGTGCTAAGTGTAGTAGCCTCGCGCTCTGCATAGCCAAGCCTGTGTTCAGCATGCATATGGGATTTCAAAGAATCCTGAAGGTCTGGGAAGAACATCAGATTAGGATTAGGGAAGGAAGATTCAGATGTATGTCTAGGAGAGCTTCCTTTGCTTACATCACCTTTCCTTCCCTTTTCTTATTAGCCTACAAAACCAGACTGCTTTTTGCACTTGGTTCTTGCCTGATTACTTGCTTGACTGTACCATCAGTTCTGTAGTACGCTGTACCTTCAATATTCCTTAGTTAGAGAGGCTGTTGACCATTTGCTGAGCATGCTAATAGATGAGAGATGAAGGCAAAATGTCTATTTCCAAGAAGGCTGCTCGGAACAGGCATAGAACTAACACTGGAATACCCTTCAATGCTTGAATGGTTTTTTTGTAGGCTTTGCCGTGAAGCTTGAAACCATGATCTCCAAAATAAGGTTGCAGTCTGTTGTCCAGTCTGTTGCCAAATTTCCAAAATGTCTGCACAACCTACATGATGCTTGCTTCAACTGTTAAGACATTGCCGTTGCTTCAAATGCAGGCTTCCTTCCATTTGGTTTGTTCCAGAGGCAAGCAGGAGACGCGCCTTCTGAAGTGGACAACGTCTTCACTGTTGGGTCCGCTCCAAGTCAGGTGAGGATGGAGGACATGAAGAAAGTGCAAAGGAGGTATAACAAATGATAAGGGGAGCCACTGTGCACATACAGAGAGAGTGACTGCGCTGACTGTTCCGTTCACTCACTGCTCTTGCGTTGAACACTGCACAAGAAGCATAAGATAAATAGGATTCAAATGCAGGAGGCCATTGGTGGTGTTTCAAGATATATGCAAGCATGTGGCAAGCAAGTATGGCAGGAAATGGTACAGGGGTTGGTAAAAGCTAGGCAAAAGACCTGTTGTGCCTTCAGGAGCCAGGCTAATTTTAAAAGCCTCTGCCCGATATTGTCCCAGATCCATGCTGGCCAGGCTTTACTGGCTTGCTTTTTTTTTGTGAGGGTTTTGTTGCTGGAAGGTGAAGAAAGAAAAGAAAGAAAGAAAGAAATTTAACATAGGCAAAGGAAACTCTCCCTGCATCAATGAGGGAAAAGGAGGCACGTTGGCTCAAAAGAGCCACGAGTTCCCTCCACCACAGAGCTACAGAAGAAGAGGACTTGTGGGGATCTGGAGGGTTACTGAAAGTACCTGGCTCCAGAGCCTGGCTGTGAGAAGTGTTTTTGTTTTACTAGCGCGCTTAATGATAACAAGCTCGTGGGTATTCTTAACAGAATGGGCATGAACTTAATGGCAACTTGAAGTTGGTGGTCCAGCCCCAGTTGTTTAAACTGGTTAAGTGTATGCTCAGTATAACACAGTGTGTGTGTGTCATTATAATCAACGCCTGGAGAAAGGTATGAAGAGTTGCAACTTTTGCATTAAAAAGTTTGTAGAGTTTTTCTGTACGCTGCCGCTGTGCCGCCTCCAGTGGTTGCCCAGGCCTCGTAACTTTACAGCATCTGATTTCAATTAAGTGCACATTTGCTTGTTTGCATTCAGTTAATGAGTTTGCCTCACGCGGTTTGCTGTGCTGGTCCTCTGTATGGTCCTGTGTCTGCTGCGTAACACATGGTGTGGGCAGGAGAAAGAAGCAGGAGAAGTGGGCTTAGCATGGTATGAGGTAACCAAGATAGCATCAGGAAGTCTGGGGTGAGCCTTAATTTTGAAGGAAAACTACGAGGAAAGAGGTAAGGGGGATAATTATGTTAAAGGTGGTGCAGTTTGTTTTGGTTGTGCATTGTAAGCGCACAAGCGTAGGACATACACTATCCTAGAGCCCCTTAAATCCTGCTTCTTGCTCGCAGACATCAACAGCTGGGCAAAGAGCAGCCATGAGAGGCACTCTGGTCCGCCTGTCCATTCCAGAGGGAGGGTCGAGCCTTTCTGTGGTCAATGTGGAGTGTGATGATAGTCTGGTGCCCATGCTGGAAAAGTGGCAAAAATGATGGAGGATTGACAAACGAGTCGGGAAAGTCTTGCTCATACATCCATGAAAGATTGAATTTTTAAAATGAGCTATCACTGATAGTATCAGCCTTACATGCGGTGGCATTTTTCCATGCTTAAATTTTTCTCAGGAAGCACCTTCATTGTTGTGCGACCAAAGCCTAGTGGTTGTTAAGATTACAAGTACAGAAGCTCTGCCTTTTTTCCCACACGGCAAATTTAATTAGGCATCACAGTGCTGTCTCTTGTGCTGTCTTTAACAACTTCCAAGCAGACAGAGAGATCAAGGACTGAAAAAAGCACTAGCTTCTATTCTTCTGGGGTTCATCATTCTTAACAAATGAGGGTTTTCATGAAATAATCACGGGCGACGTGGTGAAATTTTAGATGCACGATGAAGAGCATGCCTGGCAGTATTGTAGTACTGGCATGTATTACTGGCACTAGTGTAGGCTTGTTGGCCCCCCTGGCTAGATCTATATAGATCGATAGATACCGGTAGATAGATAGATAGATAGTTAGATAGATAGATAGATAGGTGTATTTGCGCCCAAATATGTATGCGCCCTAGCATGCTGGAGCTTTTCAATCATATAGGCTTGCCAGGAAATGTTTCTTTGTGCTCCTTCATGTGGCGCAGCAGTTCTTTTCTTCCTGGGTTTAATCTTGCACTTTCAAAAGTCTTTGAGTTTGACACCGGCCGCTAAGGCGGCGTTCACACACGGCTCGGCTCGGTTCAGAAACTCAGTTTCCGAGAATTTCAAAACCCCACCTTCCTTCATAGTGCCGTGTCTGCTTTTTTTGTGAGAAGCGTTGCTACAGTTTTTGTTTCCAAGATTTGCAATGTTTTGGTGGAATACAGAGTTTTTTTTAGAGTTTCTGAGCCGAGCTCTGTTCACACTGGCTCGGCTCGGCTCATTTTCCACCTGAGTTTCCACTGCTCACTACACACTTTGATACTGTATGCTCCAAGTCCCATACCATCAGGTGCCAAATGCAAGCCCTTGATGCACGCTGGGAGCAGGTGCTGTGGGTGTGCATGCCCGTGCAGGCATCTTCAGGGGATGCCTACCCTCTAGGAACCTGTAAAAGCACCCTCATCTGTGCTTTCCAAGCCCAGAACTGGATGTGTACTTTCCTGCTGCATGGAGGGAAAGCATGCTGGGGGAGACCTGTGGAGGAGGTTGCATGCACAGAATACCAAGGTAACCAACGCATACATAGTACCGCCAGCACCGTGCTGGAGCACTGACCACGTGTGCTGGGTAGCTACGTGTGCTGGGTAGCACTATAGTGGCAAGGTTGAGGGCTTGGCAGCACTGATGCACAAAGCTTCAAAGCATCAGGACTCACTTGGTAATCTGTTGCGCTTCATACCTGCTTGCTGCCTTCTTCAGGCCAGAAAATACTCAGGACAACGAATTCCAACAAACGGTTCATGCAGAAAAGTACTATAGAAGCCCAGCAATCATCATGAGTTTTGTCAGAAGTGAGCCAGGGGGGGGGGGGGCCTGGCTGGATTTACTAGTTTTCACGAGTTTCTGAGCCGAGCCGAGCCAGTGTGAACGCCCTCGGCTCGGCTGAAAAACTAATAAATCCGGCCGAGCCGAGCTAGTGTGAACGCCGCCTAATTAGTTTGATCAAACTGCCTTGAAACTTTCTTTTTGCAGCCATCTTTTAGTCAGGCACACACTATCAAGCAAATTTCAGTTCAGCAACGCAGGAGACCATGCATTTAACTTGGCAGCCACCCTGTTTTTGTTGCTGAGACCTGCGTTCTTTCCCTGTCTGATCCCATCATGCACGCCTTAGATAATAAACCAGATCTTTTGTCCATTTGCAAAACACGTGCAAGTCAAGGCTGAAGTGGCACGCTCTCCCCAACTTCACACCTTGTGTTTGTGTGGGGTGGGTGCTAATCGAACGCGGAAATACGAGGGGATCTCTTTACATTTTAGTCCGTTTGTAATTTATTCCCGCAGGATTGGAGGGCCTCGGGAATCCTCGAAACTGAATCACTCTCGCAACCTTTCACTGTTCCGACTTGCCGGGACATGGGCAACTGCGTCTCGGTCAGGGGACAGGTGGGTGGGGGTCTTCACCATCGCTACTTTGTGCTCTCAATGTTGCGCCCTTTCTCCTGTCTGGCGTCGCTTGCTATGCCTGCATCAATCGAGCAGACTGCAACTCGCAGAGTTCGCAATCGACTCTACAACAGGGACATTAGTGCCTCACGCATCGTTTTCATCCGAAATGCATGCAGCATGAAGTGTGGGGCGAGGAGCTTGTCAGTGAAAAAAGGCCGTCGACAGTGTTGACCAGAGAAGACAGCAGGTGAGCACATGATGGGCTTCACGCCCACGCGTGCGCGCGCGCGCGCACACACACACACACACACACACACACACACACACACACACACACATACACATACACACACACGCACACACGCACGAACGCACGCACACACAGGACAAAAACCCGCATCATATGCTTTGCCTGTACCACCCTGCTGCAGGGCATGCATACAGCTTGGCCTCAACGGCAGGCCATTCTTGGATCAAGGCACCCGTGATGGTGTGCAACTCTTGCTCCGCCCCACCTCTGCCCACCAAAGCCCCCGTCCCTCCTTCAAAAAATCGGTGGAAAAGCCCGGCTCTCCATGCCCCATACTCTCAACTGTGACCAGCGAGACGCCACACTGCCAGTCCTCCATGTTCTCTTATTGCAAGTAAGTCTGAGCAAGTGTTAATTTCTTGGAGTGTCCAGCATTCATGTGTGTCCAGCGGACAACGTCCCTGCATGCACACCCCCCACCCCATCATCTTGCACATACATGCACTCATGCGCTTACTTGTGCACGATGTTCTGTGGGGTCCTTTAAGCGCTTTGAATATGTCAACAGCGCATTTACCCTCATTTATGCTCCGGCACATTCAACAAGCCCCCAATAATTGAAGCCCGACAATGGGCACACACACACACATACACACACCACATGCACTTCCATATGAACACATGCACTTACACACACGCACACATACGCACACTCTCAGCAGACCCTTCATTGGAGCCCCTTGTGAGGAAAGCCAGGACCTGAACACCAGCCCCAGCCGCAGCTCCTGTTCCCACCTGAGGAAGGCTGCCCCCCAGCCCCTCCCTGTGAGGGATATTCAAGAGGCGTGCTTCTCTGGCCCCCGCCGCAATTCCTCCGCTTCCACAATCAGCTCCCCCTTCCAGCTGCACGCTCGGCGCCACACCTCGTCACACGCGCGCAGGGGCTCTCTGCCCTTGTCCCTGTCCCCCGATTCCATTGCGCCCTCCCTCATCGTACCACAGCAGCAGCTGCTGCGCATGGGTCCCTGCCCCACTTTGACGGCAGACATGCGGCCCTCATCCAAAACCACCACCCTCGGCTCTCTCAAGTCCTCCCTCCCCCCGACGCCATCCCGGGCAGCTTCAATGACACAGCAGATTGCATGCACAAAGGCATCAACATCTGTCACCGATGACACCGCGCATGAGGACTGGCAAGGACAGCTTGGCAATCCTGCGTCTGGCAAAGATCTGCGCAGGTGCAAGGAGCTCAGTGCCGGCTCCCCCCACTCCTCTCTAGCAACGTCCCGAAGCCCTTGCTTTGAGAAGGCCTCTTCCTCACGCATCCTCCCCTCCCCCTTTGAACAGCATTGGCCAGCTGAAACCACGGCAGACTGTGTTGGGTCCATGGCAGAGGTGTGTGTGTATGCATGTGTGTGCATCCGCGCCTTCTTCCTGTTATTGATCCTCGCCCCTCTCTACACTCGCCTGGTCCTTGCAAAGAAGTGTGGAGGCTCTCCTGTGAAAGCTCAAGGTACACGTGTGGTGAAGGCAGAAAAAAGGTGCACTGGCCTCATATGTCAAGGAAAGCCCAAACAGCACTCAGGTACACCTGCACTGGGAGCTCACCATGATGGCAGGCAAACATGGTGTAGACGCACATCTCCTCCAGGAGGCGCAAATTGTGTGCGTAAACACAGTAGACAGCAGCCTTTCCTATCTTTGGTCTTACATAAAAAAATTTATCAGTCAAAGCGCTCGACCGCTGGGCTCATCCCTGCGGTGCAGAATGGAATAGGCATGCTAACTCAGATGGCCAGTGCTTCCACAATATGCGTGCATCAACAGCAGTCTTCCCTACCTTGCCCTGCGTCCCTTGCGCGCAGGACCCTGCTCCCCACCGCTCCAATGATTGGACCTCAATGCACATGGCCATGGCAGTGGCGGCTGAGTTAGGGGAGGACATGCCCCCGTCCTCAATGGACGCAATGGACAGAGTGGCAGCGATCTCAGCTGCCCAGACACACGCAAGCAGCTCAGGTCCCTTTAACCCCTGCTGCGTCCCCAACCCTGGTGCGTGTCATGGTTATATCTTGAGCCTCCTTGCAAGGAATGGTTATGGTCACAAGTTTGGTTGTAATGGATTCGGATGTTCTGCTCCTGCTGCCCCCTTGCACAGGTGCCATGTGCCAGTCCGTCATTCATTTTGATCACGCGTTTCGTTTTTTGCTGCTGCCAACGGCCCATCCATCACTGATTTTTTTCATAAATTCCATAGTTTGCTGCTGCTGCTGCTGCTGCTGCTGCCCCTTCGCACAGGTGCCATGTGCCAGTCCGTCATTTATTTTAATCATGCGTTTCATTTTACGCTGTTTTTGCCCCTTTGCACGGGTGCTATGCGCCCATCCGTCATTGGTTTTGGTCATGAGTCTGATTGTTTGAAATGTTTTGCCGCTGCTGCCCCCTCGCGCAGGTGCCATGCAGCCGCCCATTATTGAATCATAATCATGGATCTCAATTTTTGCTGCTGCTTTTTCCTCGCACAGGTGCCGTGCACCCGTTTATCGACTGTAACCATTGATTCCAATCTTTGCTGCTGCTGCCCCCTTCCACAGGTGCCATGCAACCATCCATCATTCATTTGTATCATGCATTTCAGTTTTTGTTGCTGCTGCCCCCTCGCGCAGGTGCCATGCAACCGTCCATGGACGGCATGCTGTCTCAGTCCCCTTATGCATCAGGTGCGCATGGTGCGGGTCAGAGAGGGATGGGATGTCGTGGGGACACTGTAGTGCATTATGGGTTGGTTGCCTAGGAAACTGTGGGATGCTGTGTGCATCAGGCGTGTTTGTTTTGGACTTGCTCATACAATGAGGGGCTTCCTGTACGCCGCTTGCTTTGGACCTGCTTGTGCAACACGGGTCCCACCCAGGCTTAGAGTATGCAGAGTTGAGGGTGACTTATTTGGCATTCCTGGGCAAGAAAATTGAGGAACAGGCCGCTGCAGGTGCTAGCACTCTGTTTGCTAGTGTTACTGATGCTTGCACACTTGAGCATCTAGCCCGCGCACACGCACACACACACACACACACACACACACACACACACACACACACACGCACGCACGCACGCACGCACATGTGCATGCATGCACATGCGCATGCATGCACACACACATGCACCTCTGCACAGCCAGTTGTTTCTGCAATCTGCCCCCCTCGCGTTCAAAGCGCTCATGTCGTGCTTACAAGCAAAAGGGACCATGCCACCATGCCTTCCTTTCAGGCTAAATCGAGGAAATTCTATGGGAAAACTTTACACGCATGTCACCTTAGCAGTTGCTGCCCATTCCACCTTGGCCATTGCTGCTAAGGAGACTCATCCCGGCTGTGCCATGCAGCGGTGTCATGCTGTTGTGATTTAGGTCTAGTGCGAGAGTAGTGCCATGCTGTGGTGATCTGGGTCTCGTGTGAGAGCGCATTGAGATGCCTACAAGTTGAATCTTGTTCTTGGCAATATCAGTCACGCTTTTGAACAACCAGTGCAGCGCTGTAACCATACACTCAGCCCTGCTGCTGTTCTCAATCTGCCTTGCAAGCTGATCCCAATTCAGTCCTACTGCTGTGCCTCGCAGGCAAGCTGGCTGTCCCAGAATCAGCCCTACTGCTCTTCTCAATTGGCCTTGCCGGCTGATCCCAATTCAATCCCCCTGCTGTGCCTCGCAGACAAGCTGCCTGCTCCCAAACTGCAAGTCAAGGCCAGGGGCACCGCGCCAGGGTCTGCCATGCAGCTTGAGGTCAGAGGCACCTATCCAGGGTCAACAAGGGGCGTTGCCAACTCCTCCATAAGTGACCCTCAAGTGCCCCTTCCCTCAGCCCTGTCCTCCTCCCTCTACCTTCCTAGCGATGGATTCAGCAACGGCCACGGTGAATGTGGCCCAACCGACAGAAGCGCAGCTTCTCTACCACTGCCGGAGGCTCTACACACGAGCGCACTGGATGCAGCACAGCAGCAGCAGCAGCAGGAGTACGGCATTGCCCACGCACGCGCACATGCACCAGTTGTGTCAGTTGGCCCACATGCTCAGGGCAGAAGGGCCTCTGTTCATTCCCAACCTCTGCCTCAGGTGCGCGGGATAATTCTCGTGGATGCACAAATGCTTTGACAAGGAAGAAATGGTGCATGCGCATGCGGTCGGTGTGCCCTGCTGCCCTGCTGCCATGCGCATGCAGTGGGTTTAGGTTTTACCTTTGGTGCCCTGCTGCCCTGCGCATGCGGTGGGTTTAGGTTTTACCTTTGGTGCCCTGATGCCCTGCTGCCATGCGCATGTGTGCCAAACTGTGACGCACCCACTGCATGCCCATGCACCAATCTCTCTCAAGCATCTGCGCTCCCACAACCGCCCAACGCACCTGAGACTGAGGTTGGGAGTGCCCAAATGGGCGCCCTGCTGTCCTGGGCATGTGTCACTGGTGTGTGGGGGGGGCGGTTGTGGATGTACAAACGCTTGAAGGGAGAGTGGCGCAAGTAATCACATACGCGTGCGCACACACACACACACACACATACACACACATACACACACACAGAAACACGCACACACACATGCAATCACAGGTCAGCCCAAATTACAGCACAGCCACAGGCTGTGCTTCATCACCCACGGTTGCACGCGATGGGCATGAGCGCCTCGCCCTGCAGGGCTTCTTCAGGCCAAATGCTTCCACGAAGGTGAGGGCACACGGTTTTGCAAAAGATGTGCAGTGTGTGTTGACAAGGTAGGAGCATGAGCGCGTTGGTTACCCTGCAGGGCCTCCTCACCGCGCTGCAGTAACAAAGGCACGAGTACAGTTGCACTAGGCTACAAGGCTGACAAGCATGGAAGAGCAAAGGCTTGTCTGGTTACGGAAAGTCATTCCATTTGGTTTTCATGGATGGCTGGCGCGTGAGGAGCACGAGGACCATGCGAGGATTAAGATCGCCTCGCCCCGCAAAGCTTTTCCAGCTCTGATGCTGCTGCCACGACTTATATTGACAACAGTGACAACAATGAAATTGCGAATTAGGGTGACATTGTGACTGCAGAGTGCAGTGTGTGTGTGCTGTGTGTGCTGCGTGCGTCCAGCTTGCTGCAAGGCTCAAACTTTTTCCATGAGAGTCAGTCTCCCTCGCTGTCAAATGCAAATTCATGCATACAAACATACGCCCGTGAGGACACACACACACATACGTACAAGGTGCATTCCCTCCCCTTGCTGCTCTGCAGTGCTCCTCGGGCCTTCCATGAGTGTCTGAAGCCTGGGACCATGCTTTGAACCCGTCGCAACCTGGTGCTATTCCCTGCTCTGTGGTCTCCCTCCTTGGAGGCCCATAATAAGGAACAAATTTTGAGGCAACATGCTGTATGCTTTGAGAAGAAGGGAATGAGAGCACAGGTGACCCAGATGGTGAGTCATGAGGTCAACAGTGGGGCACTTCGACAGCCAGATGTACATGAAGCTGGTGAACTCAATCAACTCTCAAGCCCGCACTACCAAAACTCTGTGTGTTATTATGACTCTCATGGGTCACTATCATTCATGCATTGATTAGATGTGTTCTGAAGTGCATTTCATAGATTCTATACATTATGTCTGTCAGGGCTGAGGGGCTTTGCGCAACTTGGCCATGAAGCCTGGGAAGCAGGCTTTGGAGGTGGAAGAAGGTGTGGATTGTGTGCTGGGGCTGAATGTGCATGACGGACACCTATACCTCTTTCAACCACGAGGACGTCTGTAGGATGAGCAAGGCTGAGTAGACCTGCTCGGCCGTGTTTGGTGTGCAAGCGTTGTGCGGCAGTGATAAAAGAGGCCTTGTCTGGATGCTGTGTGGGAGACGCTGACAGCAGAGCCTCTGCCTCTTGTTGGCCGGAGACGCTGACAGCAGAGCCTCTGCCTCTTGTTGGCCGGTGACGCTGACAGCAGAGCCTCTGCCTCTCGCTGGCCGGCGCGGGCGGATTGCAGGAGAAGGATGGATGGAATGAGTTCCATGCAATAATATTTCATTTTTTGTGTGCCGGCGGTCTTTTGTTGCCAGTACAAACAGCATGCTGGGTTGTTGGAGCACCTCAACAACTCATAAGGGAAGTTAAAACTTCTACGGCTCGCTTTGAGGCGGAAGCTCCTTGAGGCTGGGCTTTTTGCACTGCAGCGCTCTTAAAAGCAGCAGCAGAACATGTGAACGTGCACCATACTGTGTACGGTCTCTCTTAAACGTTCCTGGTCTAGGACATGCAGCTGTGCGTGTTGCTGTGTAGCACCATGCTGTGTCAGCTCTCCTAGCGGCATGCAGCTTTGCATGCTGCACATACTCATGCACAACCAGGAGTCCAGCTTTTGGGTGGCACGCCTGGGATCTGTACTCCCAGGCAAATAAAATGCTTTTTTGCAAGCACGCTGCTCATCGATTGCACTCTTTGATGTGAATCCTGCGACATGTGTGCCAGCATAGTGCGACGGGTGGCCAACCTTGATTGCATTTCAACTTCAAGGACTGCGCATTTTTTATTTTTTTGGCCATGCATGTCAGCCTTGATTGCATTTCAATCTCAAGGACTGCGCATATTTTGGGGGCCATGCCATTTGCTCATTGCCCAAAACCTTGAACACCAAGTGGTTGCATTCCAATTTCAAGGACTGCGCACCTTTTTTTGGGTCAAGCATGTCACCCATTACCTAAAGGCTTGAACACTAAGCAGTCAACCTGCCAGGCTGTCAAATGTGCAGAAGTCCCAGGTTCATAATGTGCACCTCCTCCATAGATTGCACTCTTTTTGCCAACCTGAATATGGTGTATGCACTGCATTCGGTGTGCATGGGTTATAGCAGGATTTCCCAAGGATATTTTGAAACAAAGAATGTAAAGTTGTGTAAAGTTATTAATAATGTTGCCCTTGGTGTGCCTTTTGTACGATGCCCTTGGTGTGCTTCGTATGTTGAGCCTCACGTGTGGGCAGGAGAAGCATGTGCAGAAGCTTGGTCTGCGTCCAACTGTTCAGGAGTATACATTGCGAGTCTTTCTCCACCCTGTATCATTTCCGTAATCAATAAGTGTGTTAGTTGCAAGCACACTAAAGCTCTAGCCTTGTTCAGTGCGCTGGACAGGACACTTTTTTTTTTCTATCTTTTGATGCATGGAGCAGTAACTTCATGACAGGTACCAGTGACAATGCTTGTGTGAGGCCCCTCTGTGTGTTTTGAGCATTTTTTGCATCTTTTTTATTCAGGCAGCACTCAACAATACTGTCTGGACGTTATGCTTGCGCATCAAAATGAGAGTGTGTATGCTTAAATTCCCAGGCCTCCCAACCATCATATGGTGTGCAATCTTTTCCATTTTTATTGAAAATTCGACTAAGCTTGGCATTATATCTCTTTGAGATATTTTTTGGACATGAACAGTGTTCCCCTTTTATACTTTTGCTTGCTAATTTTTCAATTGTGAACATGGCATGCATTATTCTACAGATTGTTTATTATTTTTTATTATTTTCCTGCTTGCATTTTTGCTCAATGTGGATTATGCCGCTTTTCTGGCTTTCCTAGCAATGGTGAATAGTTACAATGGGGTCCACCTTCAGCAATGCTGTTTGGCTGATCCACTTGTGGCTGGTTTCAGCCAGCCAGAGGTAAATCCATTAGTTTAGACATACAAGGAAAAAAAGCTTGTGTTTCGCTGATGAAACTGTTACAATGGAGAAAGCATTATGTTGGTTTGCATCGGTTAATAAGATTAGATTTAGATTTACACAGGGAGACCTTCAGCCACTGGCAGATTTACAGATTTACACAAGGGGACCTTCAGCCAGACTGTTCGGCTAATTGGCTTGTGACTGGTCCTCGCCAGTCAACATAGATCCATAAGCTCAGAAACAAACGAAAAAAAAACTTGTTTGTGTGTTGCAAGAGGAAATCAAAAACATCCTGGACACTGGCTTGTTGAAAAAATGGTTGCTCCATTGAAAGATTACCAGATTTAGATTTAGATTTACACGGGGGGACCTTCAGCCAGACTGTTCGGCTGATCGGCCTGTGACTGGTCCTCGCCAGCCAACATAATGTCCATAAGCTCAGAAACAAACGAAATGGTTACAATGGTTACAATGGGGGGTGACCTTCAGCCAGGTCGTTTGGCTGATTGAGTTACAATGAGTTACAATGGGGTTTGACCTTCAGCCAGGTAGTTTGGCTGCTCGGTCTGCTCAACTGTTCCAACTGCACAAAAAATATCCATGAGATCGGAAATAAAACGATAAGTGTCATTTGTTTGCTTCTGCAAGAAATGAATAGCATCCTCAGAGCTAGCTTGAGAATAGTAGAAAGTGCCTGAGTCGTCCAGAAAAATTCTATAAGACGAGGGGAAGTCAGAAAATAGCTGTGCATAATCCCTTCGAAGAGAGCACACAGAAGCGCAAGAACAAAGGAACACGGCATGCTTTTCGTCTTGGAGTCCTTGTTCACATTTATCACAAGTTGATGTGTGCTCCTGCCAAAGTGATGTCTCAACTCTTAAATTATGAGCATGTAAGCGAAAACGTGCTATGTTTCTTAGCGTGCGCTTGCCCAAATCAAGATGCAAATACCTGGGGACAGAAAAGGGCGCACCATGAACAGACAAGGGTCTCAAAGGAAGTGCCATCCAGTGATGATATTTGGCTAATTTGTTTGTGTGGTCACCATGTTCTGCCAAGGCATCAGCATTCCACACACCTCGCAGCCTTTTTCTCAGATCAACAACAAACTCCTTCATGGCTATAGGCTGCCTTGACCGAACACAATGAGTAAACACGTTGCACCTGTCCAAGCCTGTGCAGGCAGCCAAAAATTCTGAAGTCCAACATTTATGGGAGAGACTGCTCATTTCAACATCTGCTTGCAGTACCTTACTGAGTGTAGTGCTGTTGCTGCGCAGTAAAGCATTGTAAAACCTAACTGCTGCACGAAACCAATAGAACTGTAAAGGTTCATGCCCACACTCACGCAGTACAGACCAATTAGGAGTGGTGCGCTTTACCCCAAGGATACGCTTCAGTAAGCACAGATGTACAGTTTGCAAAGGACAATCCATTTCAGCTCCTTCTTTCATAAATCTAGTGCCCCAAATCTGGCATGCATACATGCTAGCAGGGAGAGCATATGCTTTAGTCAGCCAGAGCATGGTATGCGGCCTATCTGTCAGGCGGTGCTCAGATGCGAATTGCCTAATCCGTCTGCAACCAGCTAGGAAAGGTGCACACATATACTCTGCAGTGGCTTGCGGGTTGCGTTGTTTTTTGAACAGCATGCCTAAATACCTAAAAGAATCTGCACACGCCAAACGAGCTCCACCTAACGTGAAAGCTGGCACATTATCGCCCTTTGAATTAAAATGCACAATCTCAGACTTGGCAGTATTGATCACCAACCCTTTCCGCTGAGCATACGTATGTAGCCTATCTAACATCAGTTGGAGCTGATCAGGAAGGTTACTAGTGAGGCACAAATCGTCTGCATACAGCATGTGGGTGACTCGAACGTCCCTAGTGCCTGTAATAGCCCCTTGCACATTTTCTGCCAAGCAGTCCACGTCATTGATGTACAAGGAGAACAACAAAGGGGAAAGCGGGCAGCCTTGCTTAACTCCAAAATGGGGGCGCACACGAGCTTGCTTGCAGCCATCCACCAAGATATACTCATCATTAGCATACATGCTTTTAATGACAGCCAACAGGCACGCAGGCATACGAATGCGCTGCAGGTGAGTCCAAAGGGCTTCCCTAGGAATTGTATCATAAGCCTGCTTGAAATCAATAAAAGCTGCATGCAGCCTTGGGGATGCATTTGGGCGCTTGACCTGAGCAGCATGCTGCAAGTGCCGTAAAATGAAAATGGGCTGCAAAGTGTTACGGCCAGGATAGAAACCAAATTGGCTGATTGGCTTGTGGCTGGTCTCTGCCAGCCGAAAATAAATCCATAAGCTCAGACACAAAAAAGAAAAGCTTTGCATTTCGCTGATGAAGGAACTGATAAACAAATTGAGAGCTCACTTGATGCAGTAAAAAAGGTTGCATCTCAACAATATCCTGGAAGTAAGGTTCAAAAAGCATTTGATACTTGCGGCGCAGAGAACAAACGTGTTCATCAGTACAGTTAAAAAGGACATGTGCTTCATCTTGAGTTTGGTTGCAAGGACACCTGTCACACACAGAGGTACCATCATCCTGCCAAACAGCCGATTCAACTTTCAAAGTATGAGCACGAAGCCGGAACCTGCTCACATTACGCACAACTTGCTTAGGCAAATCCAAAAAAAGATACCAAGGCAGGGGTGCATAGGTTTGGCGAGCGTTGCAAGCAAAAGAAGTAGCAAACCAAGCTTGGTAAGTAGCTAGTTTGTTGTTGTTTTCCCTTGGATCCACTGACTCGGCTTCTCTCCAAACTCCTTGCAATCTGTACCTCAAGTCTGCACTAAAATCATTCATGGAAATGGCACCTCCTGACCTCACAGCCTGCTCAAAAATTTCAGAACCACGCAAACCTTGGAAGGCTTGAATTAACTGCGCTGTCCAGCACTTGTCATCCTTAGGTTGTAACTTCAAATCGGCTTGCATAACACGGCGTAAAGTACTACTATTTGTACCAAGCATGCTGTTGTACAGCTTGACTGCTGCTCTAAACCAATAGTACTGCAGTGGTTGATGCCCACATTCTCTCAAAACAGCCCAGTTAGTGGTAGTTCGCTTCACACCCAAGGTACCTTTCAAGAAATTCAGATACAAAGTTTGCAGAGCACTAAAAAACTCTTTGCCTGCCTGCATGAAACCTGTACCCCACACCTGACTCGCGTACATACCAGCTGGAATAACATACGTCTTTGCAAGCCACAAGGCAGCATGCGGCCTATCTGCAAGTGTGTGCTCACGTACAAAACATGCTCACATACAAAACTCCAAAATGAAAAATGGAAATTGAAAGTGGAAATTTGCATCCGCACTTTCGCACGAAAAGGACATTGGCTCCCCGCCTTGCCATATGTACGCTGTAATTGTTAATTGCCCCATTGGAAACGTACCGTAAATGAGAAAAAGGATTTCCACCGGGGCCTGCGCTAGGGATCGCGGTATCAGCCACATTATTATTGGCTTGGCTTGCTTGATATTTTGCAATAGCATCTGCACATTCGTTACCAGCAATGCCAGCATGAGATTTTACTTTGTACAAACAAATATTGGTTTGTGAGTTGCTAATGAGGGTAGATATGGTTTTTAGGACATCCCCTTGAATATGTTATTTGTGCTTCTCTGGGTAAATAAGTTGTTTACGCATTTGATGAAGAGAGGTGAGACTGTCTGAAGCAATGTGAGAATAAGAGTGCGTGATGGCAGCAGCAATTGCTGCTAATTCAGCTCGACATATGGTGTTGGTAATTCCAGCACCGTTGGGCTCGACAAAACTTCTGCTGTCAGTGAGAGGGCAGTAGACACCTGCTCCAATTTCTTGTTTGCCATTCTGGATTTGACAACTACCATCAGTGTAAGCCCATGTCCTCCAGTCAGGAACTTTGAGCTTGAGGGTTGGACTAGATTGGTTAGGTAAAAAAAGTTCTTCCTGATTACTTATATGTGGAAAGGTTGGATATCTGGATATTTGTTGTTTGTCAGAGGGGAGGCGTTGGCATTTATTGAATCCAGGCATATCAGCATGCATTGTATTGAGAGTAGAATGGGTGCCTATACTGCGCTTCCAGTCAACTTCTGGCACAGCCGAAGCCAGGCCTTTTAGCCAATCTGGGTTGTGATTGTTAAGATGAATCCTTGCAGCTGTGTTCCAGACTGCAATAATTTGTAGGTCCCAGGTGTGCTGAGAAAGGGGTGTTTCCTGGTTGATGGAGGATTGTGGATCGTTGTAGCAAAGGTTAGTACGAGCGATAGTTCTAAGTTCACAACAGAGATGTGGATAGGCAGTGATGAGTGTGGAATAGGGGTTAGTTATCATGTGTTGTCCCCATACGGGGAGGAACATGAAAGTAGCAGTGGCCTCTGTGTTGAGAATGGCTGAGTAGATAGCATGGCGTAAGGCCTGAGTCATAGCTTCCTCGGTGTAAATGGGATGGCAGACAGAAAAACCGGAATATCTGGATGAGAGGGTGTTATGATGGGCACCAAAGAGAGTGTCTCGGGGTTCAGTGCTCCAGTAGTGTTGGTATTGTGGGTTGTGGTCCAGCGGGGAGGCCATTTTTCCTTGAGTTACCAGGGCCCATTTTTTAAGGGCAGCGTGGATGGAGGTTGGCAGGGCCCGCGAGAAGGAGTCTTTAATCTTTTTACTAGCGTACTTGTTTTCTAGCATAGTCTTGTGAGCAAGGAGCCCCTGCAGCTCAGATGCAAAGCTAGTAGGAGCAGGTGTTATGGCTTCATGCAAGCCTGCAAGCTTGGCCCTATAGAAAGCCTTGTAAAGGATTTGAAATCGGCTAGGTGTTATCATCCCAACACATTTACCTTGTGTGTTGTAAATGCATGCCATGTATGCTTTGTAAATTTCTGGGAGGAGAAGGGGAGGTGGAGCACGAGGGTTGGGGCTTTGTGATTCAGTGTCTAGTGATGTTTGATTGGGGTTATGTTTTACTTTGTACTTGACAAGGTCAATATTATGCAGCCAAAATTCACTGCAACCAGTGGGTTTAATGTCTAATTGTGGGTTGGTGGGGTGTATGTCTAAGGTAATTTTATTGCGTAGTTCTGTGTCTAGTTTTTGCATCCAAGTATTAATAGCGTGAAGCTTATCAAAGCCTTGTCTTTCAAGGTTAGAAAGGACAGAGTCTGCTGTGGGTTGGGAAAGGTCTGGTTCGCTCTGATTGGCTTCAAATTCAAGCAGACGCTGTTGAATTTAGGCCAGGTCTCTTTAGTTTCCTCAGGCTCCCAGGAGGGCATCCAAGTGACCTTTATGAGCTCCTCTCTAGACTGGCATTCTCTGTCAATTTTCTGTGCATTGTTAAGGCCTGCGCAGGCGGAACAAGCCCATGTGTCAGCTGCATCTATCTCTTGTCTTTGCCCATCAGTATAGCAACCAAGTTCTTTCATGCATTTCCAGTGGTACGTTTGTTGGCAAACAGTACAGATATACATATCAAGGTTAGGAGGTCAGAGTTAATAGGTTCATAGCCACCATGGTAATTGCATATTTGGCAGCAAGCACACTCAATATCAGTGCGAGCAGCAGTTGAGATAGTTGCAGGCTGAAGGCCAGCTTTCTTGAAGAAAGGCAGGGCCCACTTCTCAATAATCATTGGGGCAAAATGGGTGTGATATTGCACTTGGTGGTGGATGAGGCTTCTCCTTCTGTTTTTTTATTAACCGTGCAGTTCCTCCAACCATTTAGATGGGTTATGTCAAAATCATGGTTATATATAGCATTGATAGCATGGCTAGCTGTTTTTGCTTTTGTGAGCTTGTGGACTGAGGTTTTCTTATAATTCCAGACCTCAGAGGCTTGGCATAGCGAGCTGAGGGGGTTGATGACAGGAGGGGTCAGTTCTGTCTCTATGTGAAGCAACTTTTTCTTTTTGTTTTTGTGGTTATTAACTTGTGTATCTAGGCTGTGCGGAGTGTTTGGAGAGGAAGGAGGGTTGCGGTTTTTACCTGTATGGCCAGTATCTGTTGTGCATGGGGAGTTGGGCTGTGTTGGGATGTAGTTAACAGTGCTTTGACTGGCATTAGCTCCTGGATTATTCTGGCTAAAAGATTGAGACGTGGGAGTGGGTGTGTGTTTTAATGTTGAGCGTGTGCGCTTGCTGGGTGGCCCTTCCGTAGGTCAATCTTGTTGAGTGGGCATCATAACATTAGAGCTAGCAGTATTTTGTGTTGAGGCATGAAATATTTGTGTAGGAGTGATGCTCAGCCTACACTTGGAGCGAGTTCTTTTAATAGATGGCTCTTCTGTGGATTTTGTTTCTTTGGCGGTCATTACTTCCTGAGTAATAGGACAAATTTCTTGTGTAGGAATGTTAACTGTAGGGGCGGACAAGGTTGCTTGGTCACGTCTGAGGCGGCGTCCAGTATGTTCGTGTCTGTAGTGAGATGTGGAGCGAGGTCACCACAACGGTTGTGGTGATGGCACAACTTGTGTGGAAGGGGTGCTGTTTGGTTGGGAGCTTGCAAGAGGGCAGGTATGAATCGAGTTATCTGGTTCCACATTGAGGCTCACATGTGTGTTTTTGATAAGGCGGTAGTGTGCAAGAGTGTTTGCTTCAGTGTTTTTGTAGGCAATGATTTTTTGGATGGAGGATGTATTCAACTCTTCTGTCTGGGGGAGGTTAACCAGTGCTGCCAGTCTGTTGAGTGCTATTTTACATTTAATATTAACCTTGGAGTATTTGGCTTGTAGCTGAGCTACTGTGATGATGTGAGTCTTACACGAGGATAAGAGTTCATGGACTCCATTAATTCCAAGGCCCATTAGGGGTTGCGTTATGCAGGTTATGAGGGAGGAGAGATTGTGGGGAGGTGGTTTATGCAAGGAGAGGGCTTTATGGATGAGGTTCAAGTCCTCATTGAACACAATTTCCTCGTGTTTCATGAGGTGGAGCTTACTAGAGTGGATACTGATCAATTGGCGGGCACGCATGCAAAAGTTGAGCTGGCGCCTTATGTGCAAATTGGTTCCTTCTCGTATGGTAAGATAGGATACATGATGTAGATAAGAGCTTAAGGTCCGCTATTTGCTTAGTGAGGAGATCCAGGCTTATGGTGTGGTGTCTAGTTGAGGGATCTTCTAGGCTAGATGTGAGTACAAAATCCAGGCGTCTGTGGTGTTCTACACAAATTGAGGTGCGTCCTAGTCTAAAGTTATCATAATCTTCGCAAATCATCGCTGCTGCTGTGCTGTTCCAGAGTTTGTATTTATGTTTGATAATCCTGTCTATCATGGTGTCCCAAATGATGAGGTCTGCTGGTGTGCAAGGAGTAACTGCAAAAGCATAGGCAAGGCTAGGGATAATGGCTGTACGGACAATGTCAAGCGTTTGCCGTGGGGAAGCATAGGAGGAGTCAAGGTTATCAAGCTTATTTTTGAGGTTACAGGTCATGCGTTGGATTTGATGCTTCCAATTTAAGTCCATGGTGATTTGAACTCCAAGATAAAGGAAGGGTTCATGTGATGGTTTAGAAAGAAAGAAAGAAAGAAAGAAAATTTGTGTAGGCAGAGGAAACTATCCTTACATCAACTAGGGGAAAGGACGCGTTGGCTCAAAAGAGCCACGAGTCCCTTCCACCACAGAGCTACAGAATAGTGAGGACTAGTGGGAATCTGGAGGGTTAGTGAAAGTGCCCAGCTCCAGAACCTGGCTGTAAGAAGTATTTTTGCTTTACTACTAGCGCGCTAGTAGCGCGCTTTTTGATAACAAGCTCGTGGGCATACTTAACAGAATGGGCATGAACTCAATGGCAACTTGAAGTTGGTGGTCCAGCCCCAGTTGTTTAAATTGGTTGTGTGTATGCTCAGTATAACACAGTGTGTGTGTGTCAGTATAATCAACGCCTGGAGAAAGGTACGAAGGGTTGCAACTGTTGCATTAAAAAATTTGCAGAGTTTTTCTGTATGCTGCCGCTGTGCCGCCTCCAGTGGTTGCCCAGGCCTCGTAACTTCACAGTAACTGATTTCAATTAAGTGCACATTTGCTTGTTTGCATTCAGTTAATGAGTTTGCCTCACGCGGTTTGCTGTGCTGGTCCTCTGTATGGTCCTGTGCCTGCTCCGGAACACATGGTGTGGGCAGGAGAAAGAAGCAGAAGAAGTGGGCTCGGCATGGTATGAGGTAACCAAGATAGCATCAGGAAGTCTGGAGGTGAGCCTAGATTTCATAGCAAAACTATGAGGAAAGAGGTAAGGGGATAATTATGTTAAAGGTGGTGCAGTTTGTTTTGGTTGCGCATTGTAAGCGCACAGGCGTAGGACATACACTATCCTAGAGCCCCCTTAAATCCTGCTTCTTGCTCGCAGACATCAACTGCTGGGCAAAGAGCAGCCATGAGAGGCACCCTGGTCCGTCTGTCCATTCCAGAGGGAGGGTTGAGCCTTTCTGTGGTCAATGTGGAGTGTGATGATAGCCTGGTGCCCATGCTGGAATAGTGGCAAAAATGATAGAGGTGTAACAAACGTATTGGGAAGGTTTCGCTCATACATTTATGTAGTATTGAATTTTTAAAATGAGCTATCAGCCGTACATGTGGAGATATTCTTCCATGCTTAGATTGTTCTCAGGAAGCACCTTCATTGTTGTGCAATCAAGGCCAGGTGGTTGTCAAAATTGCAAGTACAGAAGCTTTGCTTTTTGTCCCACACGGCAAATTTAATTGGGCATCGAACGTGCTGTCTCGTGTGCTGTCTTTAACAACTTCCAAGCAGAGAGAGAAAGAGAGAGAGAGAGAGAGAGAGAGAGAGAGATCAAGGACTGAAAAAGTGACAAAAAAGGCACTAATTTCTCTGCTGGTTTCTATTCTTCCGGGGTATATCATTCTTAAAAAAAGAGGGTTTTCATGAAGCAATCGTGGTTGACATGGTTAGATTTTAAATACACGATAAAGAGCATGCCTGGCAGTGTAGGCCTGTTGACCCCCCCTAAGATGTATTTGCGCCCTAAATACGTATTTAATGTACTGGAGCTCTTTGATCATTTAGTTTGGTTTGGTTACAGGCACCTTTTGCTTCAGCTAAGCTGCACCTTTAGTTTAGTTTGGTTTGGTTACAGGCACCTTTTGCTTCAGCTAAGCTGCCCTTGTAGGCAGGTACAGCTATGTAACCCTATCCTATCCTATCCTCTCCTTGATCATTTAGACTTGCTCGAAAATGTTCCTTTGTACTTCTTTATGTGGTGCAGCATGTTCTTGTTCTCCTGGATTAAATCTTGCACTTTCAAAAGTCTTCTAGTTTGACATCTGACCATTAAATATCCTAGGAACTTTGTTCTTGCAGCCATTTTTTAGTCAGGCACAAAATTTCAAGCAAATTCAGTTCACTTGGCACCTGCAGGTAGCTCCACCGTCCAACCATTAAGAATACCCCATTCTTGTTGCTGAGACCTGTCTTCTTTCTCTACCTGCTCTCTGTCTGATCCCAGCATGCACGCCTTAATGCAGTATTCACACTGGCTCGCAAAAACTAGTAAATCCAGCCAGGCTCTTCCCCCCCTGGCTCACTTCTAACAACACTCATGATGATTGCTGAGGTTCAGAAGAAGGCAGCAAGCAGGTTATGCAACGCTACAGGTTATCAAGTGAGTTCTGATGCTTTGAAGCTTTGTGCATCACTGCTGCCAAGCCCTCTCGACCAGGGGGTCCACTATCCAGCACGCAGGTGCGGCCAGTGCTCCAGCACGGTGCTGCCGGTACCATGCGCTGGTTATTCTGTACATGCAGTATCCTCCACAGGTTTCCCCAGCGTGCTGTCCCTCCATGCAGCAGGAAAGTTCACGACCTATTCCTGCTCTGGGCTTGGAAAGCACAGATGAGGGAGCTTTAACAGGGTCCAGAGGGGTGGCCTGGAGATGCCTGCAGAGTCATGCACGCCCACAGGAGCTGCTCCCGGCGTGCATTTCGGACTTGAAATAAAAACGATGGCAACGTGTCTCACAAAAGAAGCAAACACGACATCAGACATCGAATTTGGAAAGGGTGGGGTACGAAATTCCCGGAAACTGAGTTTCTGAACCGAGCCGAGTGAGAGCGCCACCTAAACAATCAACATGATATTGCAAAACGCGTGCAAGTCAAGTCTGAAGTGCCACGCTCTCCCCAACTTCACACCTCGTGTCTTTATGGGGTGGGTGCTAATCGAACGCGGAAATACGACGAGAGTCCCCTACCTGTTAAACCGTTTTTAATTTATCGGTATATTCCCGCAGGATTGGAGGGCCTGGGGAATTCTCGAAACTGAATCACTCTCGCAACCATTCACAGTCCCGACTTGCCGGGACATGGGCAACTGCGTCTCGGTCAGGGGACAGGTGGGTGAAGGTCTTCACCATCGCTGCTTTGTGCTCTCAATGTTGCGCCTTCTCTCTTGTCTGGCGCTTGCAATGTCTGCATCAAGCAGACTGCAACTTGCAGTGTGAGTTCGCAATCGACCCTACAACAGGTACAATTTGTGCCTCACGCTTCAGTTGTCGTCCGATGTGCATGCAGCATGAAGTGTGGGGCGAGGAGCTCGTCAGTGGACAAAGGCCGTCGACAGTGTTGACCAGAGAAGAGAGCAGGTGAGCACATGATGGGCAATTAAAGATAAGATGAAATTCACGCGCACGCACGCGCGCGCACACACACACACACACACACACACACACACACACACACACAAATACACACACACAGGAAAAAAGGTATCATGTACTTTGCCTGTACCACCCTGCAGCAGGGCGTGCATACAGCTTGGCTTCAGCGGCAGCACATTTTTGAATGAAGGCACCCGCGATGGTGTGCAACTCTTGCTCCGCCCCACCTCCGCCCATCAAAGCCCCCGTCCCTCCTTCAAAAATTCGGTGGATAAGCCCGGGACCCCATGCCCCAGACTCTGAACTGGGACCAGCGAGACGCCAAACTGCCAGTCCACCATGTTCTCTTATTGCAAGTAAGTCTGAGCATGTGTTGATTTCTTGGAGTGTCCAGCATGCATGTGTGTCCAGCGGACGACGTCCCTGCATGCACACCCCCCACCCGATCTCCTGCACATACATGCACTCATGCGCTCGCTTGTGCACGATGCCCACATCCTTGGTCCTTTGAGCACTTTGAATCAGGTCAGCCAAGTAGGTTTGAGTTAATGCCCCACTGCAACCAGATGATTCTGAGTATGCAGGACCTTTGTCGAGACCTATCTTAGCAACTTTGCATACTCAGTTTGTGCCGGGGGGTGTGGGGCCAGAAATCAGGCAAAATCCCTGCCAAAATGGGGTCTCTTGGAGGTCGTCTCCCGGCTTGCCTGACCAGCAGCGATGGCTGGGCACTATACCGGGAGCACATCCTGGGGGTCCGGGGGGCTGGGGTGGGGGTCCAGAAAATCGCCAGATTTTATCTTTAGGTGCAAAAGCATGTGTCTATCATGTGAGCAGGTGCTCAGGCTGACCAGAGCGGTATAATCTGGTCAAACGCCCAGATGTCACTTCTTGCCAGGAGCCACTCCCTACACACCTGGGCCCCCAAACTCGGCAGGCATACCTAGAAAGCATGCTGAACAAGTCCTCATACTCAGGTTGTGGACAAACACAGTGCTTGCCTGGTTTCCCTGTTCACACCACTTTTGCCTAGCAGGTGCCCACAGGTGACTCCGCTCGGAGTGTTGCGGACCAAAATTTGCCCCCCCTTCTTTTCACTCCGAAGGATCAGGGTTGACCTAAAACCTACCTGAGAGCCAAAATATGGGCAAATTTGGGGCCAGAGCAGGCGTTTTGGCACCCATTTTCCTGGAAATGGTCAAAAATGACCTAAAATGCCCCTGGCTCAATCCTAGAGCCCCGCCCTCACTTTTTTGATGCAGAAGTACCAGTTTAGGCACCCTCACCCACTCTGCATACTCAGTTTGCAGCGGGGCATTAACTCCCCATTTCCACACATAGCTGACTTTGAATACGTCAACAACGCATTTACCCAGAGTTGGACACCCCCCCCAAAAAAAACAGGTTTTTTTAGAACGCTCAGCAGACAGGTTCCCTTCAACCCTGAACACTTAAGTTAGGATTTGATATGTAGCCTTTTTAAGGATGTGGAGCTTTTCTATTTGGGGTTGGGGGGAACCTGCCTAATCAGCCGCGGCATGAACCCTACACTTTGGCCACTTTATCTCCATTCCTGATCACCCGCTGCACCAAATTGGGTGATTTTTGGTGGTTTGGAGTCCTTACACCTAATGAATATCATTGCAAAAAAATGGGGTGAAAAGACCCAGTGGTTGGAGAGATACAGAACTTCAGCCATTTCTCTTAGAGAAAACCCAGCACAAGGGGTGCCAAAAAGGTATAAATTCGACTAGGGAAGTTCGAACCCCGGAGGCGCAGGCCAAATCCGGTTGGGTCAAACCCGATTATATAGTGTTCCCGGTCGGGTATGACCCGAAGGTTTTTAAAAGCGTCTCAGGTGAAATATAAAACATAGCTAGGTCAACAGCCATGCCTCGAGGAAGAAAGGGAGGGGGAGAGGGAGGGAGGGCAGAGGCCCCATGCCCAGCCTGCCAGAGCCCCCCCCGCCATCACAGCCTCGGCTCACCCAGTTTCTACCAGGTTGTAAATTTTCTCTGAAGGTGGGTGGGCAATTAACAAAAACATACATTCATGTTAACATTTCACACACATGAACACCAGGCCGGGGGCGTCAGCTTTTTTTCAGTACCCCGAACCCGAGGTTTTTGAAAGGCAGGTTGGGTAGACCCGAGAGATTAGAGAGTGTCTTTCAGGCAGACCCGAAAAACCTTGTAATCCTCTGAACTTCCCTGAATCCTTTTTTTTCCTATTTTAAATATGCAGGAAATATGCAGGATATGTCAGTGATGTATATGGGGGTTACAAACACAAAACTTTGGGAGTGAAAAATGGTCCTTGGGTGGAGCTGTGGGCCATTTTTGGGTGATTTGAGGCCAGGAGAGTGATCTGGGGTCCTCTGGATTTCAACAATTTTTGGTAAACATGATATTTCATGGAATAATAATGGTTGGCATGGTTAGGTGTGAGAAGAAAAAAAAAACGGGAAAGAGCATGTCCAGCGATATGGGGGAGTTGTCCGGCTCTGCCAATTACCCTCAGTTATGCTCCGGCACATTCAACAGGCCCCCCATAATTGAAGCCCGGCAACGCGCGCACACACACAAACATGCGCACACACACACACACACACACACACACACACACACACGCACGCACGCACACACACACACACACACACACACACACACACACACACACACGCACGCACGCACGCGCACACACACACACGTACACACACACACATGCACACGCATACGCACACGTGTGCGCGAACACATGCACTAACACACACATACACACTCTCAGCAGACCCTCCATTGGAGTCCCCTGTGAGGAAAGCCAGGACCTGAACACCAGCCCCAGCCGCAACTCCTGTTCCCACCTGAGGAAGGCTGCCCCCCAGCCCCTCCCTGTGAGGGATATCCAAGAGGCGTGCTTCTCTGGCCCCCGCCGCAATTCCTCCGCTTCCACAAACAGCTCCCCCTACCAGCTACACGCTCAGCGCCACACCTCGTCACACGTGCGCAGGGACTCTCTGCCCTTGTCCCCCGATTCCATTGCGTCCTCCCCCATCGTGCCCCAGCAGCGGCTGCTGCGCATTGGTCCCCGCCCCTCTTTGACAGCAGACATGCAGCCCTCATCCAAAACCACCACCCTCGGCTCTCTCAAGTCCTCCCTCCCCCCGACGCCATCCCGGGCAGCTTCAATGACACAGCAGATTGCATGCACAAAGGCATCAACATCTGTCACCGATGACACCGCGCATGAGGACTGGCAAGGACAGCTTGGCAATCCTGCGTCTGGCAAAGATCTGCGCAGGTGCAAGGAGCTCAGTGCCGGCTCCCCCCACTCCTCTCTAGCAACGTCCCGAAGCCCTTGCTTTGAGAAGGCCTCTTCCTCACGCATCCTCCCCTCCCCCTTTGAACAGCATTGGCCAGCTGAAACCACGGCAGACTGTGTTGGGTCCATGGCAGAGGTGTGTGTGTATGCATGTGTGTGCATCCGCGCCTTCTTCCTGTTATTGATCCTCGCCCCTCTCTACACTCGCCTGGTCCTTGCAAAGAAGTGTGGAGGCTCTCCTGTGAAAGCTCAAGGTACACGTGTGCTGAAGGCAGAAAAAAGGTGCACTGGCCTCATACGTCAAGGAAAGCCCAAACGGCACTCAGGTACACGTGCACTGGGAGCTCACCATGATGGCAGGCAAACATGGTGCAGACGCACATCTCCTCCAGGAGGCGCGAATTGTGTGCGTAAACACAGCAGACAGCAGCCTTTCCTATCTTGGGTCTTACATAAAAAAAATCCATCAGTCAAAGCGCTCGACCGCTGGGCTCATCCCTGCGGTGCAGAATGGAATAGGCATGCTAACTCAGATGGCCAGTGCTTCTACAATATGCGTGCATAAACAGCAATCTTCCCTACCTTGCCCTGCGTCCCTTGCGCGCAGGACCCTGCTACCCACCGCTCCAATGACTGGAACTCAATGCACATGGCCATGGCAGTGGCAGCTGAGTTAGGGGAGGACATGTCCCCATCCTCAATGGACGCAATGGACAAAGTGGCAGCGATCTCAACTGCCCAGACGCACGTGAGCAGCTCAGGCCGCCTTGCCCCCTGCTGCGTCCTCAACCCTGGTGCGTGCCATTGTTGTATATCATGAGCTTCCTTGCAAGGAGTGGTCATGGTCACAAGTTTGGTTGTAATGGATTTGGATGTTCTGCTCCTGCTGCCCCCTTGCACAGGTGCCATGTGCCAGTCCGTCATTCACTTTGATCATGCGTTTCATTCTTCGCTGCTGCCAACGACCCATCCATCACTGATTTTGTTCATAAATTCCATAGTTTGCTGCTGCTGCTGCTGCTGCTGCTGCCCCCTCGCGCAGGTGCCATGCAACCGTCCATGGACGGCATGCTGTCTCAGTCCCCTTATGCATCAGGTGCGCATGGTGCGGGTCAGAGAGGGATGGGATGTCGTGGGGACACTGTAGTGCATTATGGGTTGGTTGCCTAGGAAACTGTGGGATGCTGTGTGCATCAGGCGTGTTTGTTTTGGACTTGCTCATACAATGAGGGGCCTCCTGTACGCCGCTTGCTTTGGACCTGCTTGTCCAACCAACATGGGTCCAACCAACATGGGTCCCACCCAGGCTCAGAGTATGCAGAGTTGAGGGTGACTTATTTGGCATTCCTGGGCAAGAAAAGTGAGGAACAGGCCGCTGCAGGTGCTAGCACTCTGTTTGCTAGTGTTGCTGATGCTTGCACACTTGAGCATCTAGCCCGCGCACACACACACACATACACACATACACGCACATGCGCATGCATGCACACACACACGCACCTCTGCACAGCCAGTTGTTTCTGCAATCTGCCCCCCTCATGCTCATGCTTACAAGCAACAAGGACTGCAATCTGCCCCCCTCGCTCGCTTCTGAAGCGCTCATGTCGTGCTTACAAGCAAAAGGGGCCGTGCCACCATGCCCTCCTTTCAGGCTTGGTCAAGGAAATTCCAGGGGAACATTTTTCAAGCATGTCACCTTGGCCGTTGCTGCTAAGGAGATTCATCCCGGCTGTGCCATGCAGTGGCGCCATGCTGTGGTGATCTAGGTCTAGCGCAAGAGTGCATTGAGATGCCTACAAGTTGAATCTTGTTCTTGGCAATATCAGTCACGCTTTTGAACAACCAGTGCAGCGCTGTAATCGCATACTCAGCCCTGCTGCTGTTCTCAATATGCCTTGCCGGCTGATCCCAATTCAGTCCTATTGCTGTGCCTCGCAGGCAAGCTGGCTGTCCCAGAATCAGCCCTACTGCTGTTCTCAATTGGCCTTGCCGGCTGATCCCAATTCAATCCTACTGCTGTGCCTCGCAGGCAAGCTGGCTGTCCCAGAATCAGCCCTACTGCTCTTCTCAATTGGCCTTGCCGGCTGATCCCAATTCAATCCCCCTGCTGTGCCTCGCAGACAAGCTGCCTGCTCCCAAACTGCAAGTCAAGGCCAGGGGCACCGCGCCAGGGTCTGCCATGCAACTTGAGGTCAGAGACACCTATCCAGGGTCAATAAGGGGCGTTGCCAACTCCTCCATAAGTGACCCTCAAGTGCCCCTTCCCTCAGTCCTGTCCTCCTCCCTTTACCTTCCTAGCAACGGTTTCAGCAACGGCCACGGTAAATGTGGCCCAACCGACAGAAGCGCAGCTTCTCTACCACTGCCGGAGGCTCTACACACAAGCGCACTGGATGCAGCACAGCAGCAGCAGCAGCAGCAGCAGTACGGCATTGCCCACGCACGCGCACATGCACCAGTTGTGTCAGTTGGCCCACATGCTCAGGGCAGAAGGGCCTCTGTTCATTCCCAACCTCTGCCTCAGGTGTGCGGGATAATTCTCATGGATGCACAAATGCTTTGACAAGGAAGAAATGGTGCATGCGCATGCGGTGGGTTTAGGTTTTACCTTTGGTGCCCTGCTGCCACGCGCATGTGTACCAAAAGGAAGAAATGGTGCATGCGCATGCGGTGGGTTTAGGTTTTACCTTTGGTGCCCTGCTGCCACGCGCATGTGTACCAAAAGGAAGAAATGGTGCATGCGCATGTGGTGGGTTGGGTTTTACCTTTGCCCTGCTGCCACATGTGTGCCAAACCGTGACACACTAACTGCATACCCATGCACAAATCTCTATCAAGCATCTGTGCATCCACAACCACCCAACGCACCTGAGGACTGAGTTTGGAGTGCCCACATGGGCACCCTGCTGCCCTGCGCATGTGTGTGTGAACAGGTGTGTGGGGAGGAGGTGGTGGATGCACAAACGCTTGAAGGGAGAGCGGCGCAAGTATTCACATGCGTACACACACACACGCACACGCACACATGCAATCGCAGCTCAGCCCAAAATGCTCGTCGCCAGTGGGTGCGCGCGATGGGCATGAGCGCCTCGCCCTGCAGGGCTTCTTCAGGCCACATGCAGCTGCCACGAAGGTGAGGGCACAAGGTTGCAAAAGATGTGCAATGTGAACAAGGTAGGAGCATGAGCGGGTTCGTTACCCTGCACGGCCTTTTCATCCCCGCGCTTCAGTAACGAAGGCAAGAGTACAGATATACAAGGACTCCAAGTCTTACAACTATGGAAGAACATTGGTTTGGGAAGATGTCCCACATGGTTTTCGTGGACGGCTGACAAGTGAGGAGCATGATTGCCTTGCCCTGCCAAGCTTTTCCAGCCCTGATGCTGCTGCCACAAATTGTGGCAGACAGTGGTGTGTGCTGTGCATGCCCAGCTTGCTGCAAGGCCACAATTTGTGACAGAGTGATGTGTATGTGTGCTGCGTGTGTCCAGCTTGCTGCAAGGCCACAAATTGTGGCAAACAGAGTGACGTGTGTGTGCTGTGTGTGCTGTGCGTATCCAGCTTGCTGCAAGGCCACAAATTGTGACAGAGTGATGTGTATGTGTGCTGCGTGTGTCCAGCTTGCTGCAAGGCCACAGATTGTGGCAAACAGAGTGACGTGTGTGTGCTGTGTGTGCTGTGCGTATCCAGCTTGCTGCAAGGCCACAAATAGTGGCAAACAGAGTGACGTGTGTGCTGTGTGTATCCAGCTTGCTGCAAGGCCACAAATTGTGACAAACAGAGTGACGTGTGTGTGTGTGTGCTGCGTGTGTCCAGCTTGCTGCAAGGCCACAAATTGTGGCAAACAGAATGACGTGTGTTTGCTGTGTGTGCTGCATGTGTCCAGCTTGCTGCAAGGCCACGAATAGTGGCAAACAGAGTGATGTGTGTGTGCTGTGTGTGCTGTGCGTATCCAGCTTCCTGCAAGGCCACAAATTGTGGCAAACAGAGTGATGTGTGTGTGTGCTGTGTGTGCTGTGCGTATCCAGCTTGCTGCAAGGCCACAAATTGTGGCAAACAGAGTGATGTGTGTATGTGTGTGTGCTGTGTGTGCTGCCTGTGTCCAGCTTGCTGCAAGGCTCAAACTTTCTTTATGAGAGTCACTCTCCCTTGCTGTCAAATGCAATTACAGGCACACAAAGATACGCCCATGAGGACACACACGCACATAAACAAGTTGCACACCTTCCCCTTGCTGCTCTGCAGTGCTCCTAGGTCCTTCCATGAGTGTCTGAGGCCTGGGACCATGCTTTGAGCCCTTCGCAACCTGGTGCTATTCCCTGCTCTGAGGTCAGTTCAATGGACTGACAGCGCAGATGGCCGCACTCTCCCTCCTTGGAGGCCCATATTAAGAAGCGTATTTTGAGGTAACATGCTGTATGCTTTGATAAGAGGGGATTGAAAGCAGCACAGGTGACCCAGATGCTGAGTCGTGAGATCAATGGTGGGGGGCGTTGACAGCCAGATGCAGGGCTGGGGGCCCTTGCGCAACTTGGCCATGAAGCCTGGAAAGCAGGCTGTGGGTGTGGAAGAAAGTGTGGATTGTGTGCTGGGGCACAATCCACACTAAATGTGCATGGCGGGCACCTGTTGCTCTCTCCAAGCATGAGGACGTCTAGGATGAGCCCCTGAAGGCTGCGTGGACCTGTGTTCGGTGTGCAAGCGTTGTGGGGCAGTGATAAAAGAGGTCACAGAGGACAATTGTCTGGATGCTGTGTGGGAGACGCTGGCAGCAGAGCCTCTGCCCCTTGTTAGACGGTGCGGGCGGGTTGTAGGAAAAGGTCCTGGGATGAGTACCATGCAATAAGAATTCATTTTTCGTATGTCGGCCGCCTTGTGAGGGTATGCTGCTAGCACGAACAGCATGTTGAGCCAAAAGGGGAGTTAACTTCAATGGCTCGCTTTGAGGCGGAAGCTCATTGAGTGCATAGACTGGGCTTTTTGCACTGCAGCGCTCTTTTTAGCAGCAGAACAAGTGCGTGTGCACCATACTGTGCACGCTCTCCTAAACGTCTCCGTTCTAGGACATGCAGCTTTGAGTGTTGCTGTGTAGCACCATGCTGTGTCAGCTCTCCTAGCAGCATGCACCTTTGCGTGCTGCACGCACTCATGCTCCACCAGGAATCCAACTCTTCAGTGGCATGCCTGGGATCTGTATTCCCAGGCCAATATATGTTTTTTTGCGAGCATGCAGCTCATTGATTGCACTCTCTGATGCAAGCCAGCCCTGCAACATGTGTGCCAGCAGATGGTGCAATGGGTGGCCAGCCTCGATTGCATGGGTTGGCCCTTCAGTCTTGATTACATTTCAATTTCAAGGACCACGCGATTTTTTTTTGGCCATGCGTGTCAGCCTAAGTTGCATTTCAATTTCAAGGACCGCGCGTATTTTTGTTCTTTGGCCATGCATGTCAGCCTTGATTGCATTTCAATCTCAAGGACTGCGCGTTTTTTTGGGGGCCATGCCATTCGCTCATTACCTGAAGGCTTGAACACCAAGTGGTTGCATTTCGATTTCAAGGACTGCGCACCATTTTTTTGGGCAAGCATGTCACCCAATACCTAAAGGCTTGAACACTAAGTGGTCAACCTGCCAGGCTGTCAAATGTGCGACAGTCCCACATTCATATTGTGCACCTTCTCCATAGATTGCACTCTTTTTGCCAACATGAATCTAGTGTAAGCACTGTCTTTGGTGTGCATGAGTTTTAGCAGGATTTCCCAAGGGTTTCCTGAAACAGAAAACATACTGCTTCTTAATGTTATTAGTACATGCTGCCCTTGATGTGCCTCTTGTACGGTGCCCTTGGTGTGCTGCGTATGTCGAGCCTCAGATGTGGGCTGGAGAAGCACATGTGCAGAAGCTTTGTCTACGTGCACTGTTCAGGAGTATACATTACGCGTCTTTCTCCGCCCTGTACCGTTTCCAACACTAATAAGTTTGTGAGTTGCAAACTCACTTATATATGTATAGCTTTAGCCTGTTCAAGTGCGCTGATCAGGAAAACTTTGTTTGCGAAGGCTGTGCTTTGCCTCCTCTCTGCCGCTGTCTTAGAGCCTGGGTCCTATCTGTCTACATCTGATGGTTCAGAAAGCCATGAGGAAACCAGGTAGTAATAGTCAAAGGTACTTGCACCGGTGATGTCTTTTCTATCCTTAGATGCTTGGAGCGGTAACTCAATGGCAGGTACCAGCAGCAATGCTTGTGTGGTCCCTATGTGTGTTATGAGGAACTTATTAAAACCCTTTTTTTTCAGGCAGCACTCAAAAATACTGTCTGGACATTTTCAATTTAAATATGAACAATTTTTCCCAGGCCTCCCAACCACCGCATGGTATGCATATTTTTCCCATGGGAACCTCCTTATTGAGAACTCGCAAAAGCTTGGCATTCCAACTCCTTAACATCTTTGTTGGACGGGGATCAGTGTGTCCCTTTGTATTGCTTTATTAATTTACTCATCTTATTATAAACATGACGTCCATTGTTCTACAGATTGTTTATTATTATCTTCCCAGCTTGCATTTTCGTTCAATGTGGATTATTCAGCTTTTCTGGCACTCCTAGTAATGGTTAATGGTTACAATGGCAAATTTGGCTGGATTTTGCCAAATCTATACGAGTCTTGATTTAGGAAAGCATTGATCTCAGGGTCAGTTATAATGTGAAAGCTTGCCAAGATAGGAATGACGTCTGTGATTGGAAGCTGGGCAAAATTATGTAACGGTTAGAAAAGATCAATGAAAAGATCCTTGAGTTTTCTGTGCAGCTCACACGCCTCGAAGCAGTGACGATAGATGGGATTAGGATAGGATAGGGTTACATAGCTGTACAAGGGCAGCTTAGCTGAAGCAAAAGGGTGCTTGAAACCAAACCAAGCCAAACTTGTGAACAAAAGTGTCAACTGGAGAAGGAAACAAATCTTTGAGCTAAGCTCAGAAGTTCCAAATGCTAAAGAGAATCACACACTGTCGCTCTTCATAAAGAAGTGAATCCACTCGCACTCCATCATGATGCAAAATGTAAAGGAAAGGGTTACGTAGCTGTATCTGCCTACGAGGGCAGCTTAGCTGAAGCATAAAAAGAGATGCCTGCAACCAAACCAGACCTAAGCTTGAAACTAAGAAGAAAAGCTTGAAGTTAAGAACTGTTCTTGTGTTGCACAAAAAAACAGAGATACTTAGGAAGCGTAGAAGTTGCTCAAACTGTTTCTCGAATAACATGCATGCATATAGGTCTACATGGGTTTGCATTGGTAACTAACCGCCCGAATCTCCAGCTGATCGGTTTCTGGTGAAACATTCTCAACCAGCTTTCACAATAAATAAACAAGACAAGTTTCTACAAGTGTTTGTGCCTAGCATCCACTGGAGAACATTATGGACATGAGCAAGAAAAAGTCCAGCCAAACATGAATGGTGATGCAGAAGTGTTGATAAGGACCTGGTAAAGCACCTGTAGCAAACCTGGAAAGCGCTCAGCAGAGCAACCTGGATAAGGCAGCAATTGTCCAAAGACCCACCACAACCATCCGGAAAAGGCCTGGTAAAAAGTTTCAGCCAATCATCCACCAAACAGGAAAAAGCATGAGGCCCACAGGAATAAGCACAGTTCCGCACCACAGTCCAGTTCTTGAATAACCAAGCCACATTCATGTACAGCTCCACGCTTGCCAGGATAGCAATGTAAGTACCATGTTCGGATCTGATGAAACGTCAAATTATGGCTTGTGACCCTGTGAACCTCAGTCAATTTGTGGTGGACCTGAGATCTAGACACCTGGGCTATTGGAACCAATTCACAGCCCCTGATCCAAGAGTAAGCAACAGTAAGCGGCTGACTTACCATCAATGGTGCGCTCTCCCTGTCAGAAATGCACATGCCATTTACCCACCTTATACAATGCCTAAATACATGTACTTGGATCTTCCCCATCATGTCCTTCGCAACACTGCCAGATTCAGGCTGCGGGTACACGCTCTCCGAGTTGAACGGGCTACTTGGTCCAATAGTACCTGTCCGGTCTGTGATATCTGTGATTCTGATGACATACAAGATGAAAAACATGTGTTGTTCAGATGCTCCAGTCCCCAGGTCTGCTCTCTCCATCAATAGTATGCCTCACTTTTTGAGCACAACTTCTCTTTCCTACACCTCCACGTCTCCCACAGGATGCCCTGTCTAGGCACCATTCACCATGTGAATTCCCAGGATATCAATATTTTTCTAAACCAGGGTCACAACAAACTTCCTTTTTTTCTTCATGACCTCATGTGTATTTATGAACAGGCTAGCAGTCAAACGTCTTGACTGAGGCCTTTTTTCCCTTGTAACCCCTTGTACCATGTTCAGCAACCAGAGGATCAACAGACGTATGTGTAGCTCCAACAAAGCATGTGCGCCCCAAACTCAGTATGTTCAGCCCCACAGCACCAAGAAACACCTTGTGTGACCCCATGACTGGCAGCAAGCACCAGCCATGTGTAGCTTCCAAAATGCTGTACTGTGTATGGCCCCACACCATTCTGGGCTGCATGTTGCAATGCAAAATTTAATACTCCGAGTATTTCTTGAGTCAAGAAAAAGAAAAAGAAAAAGAAAAACTACGTAGGCAGAGAAGACTTTCCCTACATCAATTAAGGAAAAGGAGACACATTGGCTCCAGAGAGCTGTGAGTCCCCTCCACCACAAAGTTTTAAAACAAAAAGAGTTAATGGGGGTCAGGAGGGTTACTGGAAGCACTTGGCTCCAGAACCTGGCTGTGAGAATTGTTTTTGTTCTCCATTGCACGCCTAGTGGTAACAAGTTTATGACCATACTTAACAGAATGGGCATGCAGAAATACACTTCCGTGTTCCCACATGATGATGAGATCCCCCATGATTCCCACATAGAAGATTAGATTAGATTAGATTAGATTAGATTGCACAGGGAGACCTTCAGAGCCAGCCTGTTCGGCTGATCGGCCTGTGACTGGTCCTCGCCAGTCAACATAATGTCCATAAGCTCAGAAACAAACGAAAAAAGCTTGTTTTTGTATTGCAAGAGGAAGTCAAAAACATCCTGGACACTGACTTGTTGTAAATAATGTTGCTCCATGGAAAAATCATCAGAGAAACAATTAAACAGGTAAGCATACTTTCTCCTCAAAGCACAAACATCTGCGTCTCTGCACACCGAAAGGGCACGAGCTTCATCTTGAATCTCATCACAAGAACAGCGATCACACAAAAGAGCATTCCGAATATCCCAAGCCACTGTCTCCGCCTTCAGTGTGTGTGCCCTAAGTCTGAAATGGCTAATATTCCTCATGACATGTCAAGACAAATCCAAATGCATGTGCCTTGGTAAATGGGCAGGGGCACATACATTGTGATCAAAAGGCACTGCAAAAAGGGACTGATAAGTTGCCAGTTTGCTATGAGTGTCCCGAGGGCTCACTCCATCAACATCTCTCCACACTGCCCGCGACCTATGCCTGAGGTCATCAGGAAAGCCATAGCCCCTCATACCTATACATGAAAAGGACATGGACTTCATCTTGAACTTGCCCTTGTAAGCACCGATTGCACACAGGAGAAAACCCATCCTCCCAAGACGCAATTTCCGCATTTTAAGTGTGAGTTCTTAACCTGAATCTGCTGACATTTTGCATGACATGACGTTGAGACAAATTCAGATGCAAGTACCCCGGCAACCAGACAGGCTTGCGCACATTGTGCTCAAAAGGCAGGGCAGAGTGCTTGATATGTCACTTATTTGTTATTTGTTGTTTGCGGTCCAATCCTTCAACAACTCTCCATGCACCACGCAATAATATGCCTCAAATCATCAGTGAAATCCTGCATGGAAATAGGCGTACCCTGCTTCATTGCTGTTACAAAAAAATCACAGCGCCGCAATCCTTGAAAGCCATCCAGGATCTGGGCAGTCCAGCAGGAGGGAGCCATTGAGTGCAAATGCAAGTCTGCCAGGATTTTCCTCAGTGTCTCATAATTAGGATTGAGCAACTTGAATCCGTCGTGCATCTTGACTGCAGATTTGAACCAGTAGAACTGCAATGGCACATGCCCGCACTCTCTTACACAAACCCAGTTTGTTGTTGCACGCTTCACATTTTATGTGCCCTTTCAGAAACTCATGTGGCGCACCTGCAACTAAAATTGAATTGAAAATTCCCGGCCTGCCTTCACATATTCTGTGCCCAAGAAACAACTTAAAAATCTACTTGATGCAGCAAAAAAGATTGCGGCTCACAGGAATCCTGGAAGCAAGCTTCAAAAAGCACATGATACTCACGGCGCAAAGAACCAATTTGTTCATCAGTACAGTCAAAAATAGCATGTGCTTCATCTTGGGTTTGATGGCACCCTGTAACAATTGAAAAGTGGGCCTTACCCTTTTTCTAAAATGATGGGCTGAAAGTAGCCTATTCAAAGCATGTACCTAGAAGGATTAAAGAAGACCCGTGCTGCCAACTCTGCTGGAGCCCTGTGAGCAAAGAACACACCCATGAATCTCAATGCTACGACAATATGCCCACCTGTGATACCTGCTACCGCACTTACCATTGGAGCTGCCTCATAGATGTCAAAGCATGCTCCCAAAATGACCGGGCACTGAGCAAACCAAATGAGCACTGGGACTGCCCTGCGTGCGCCTGTCTGTCAGACTCCCAAAAAGAGGAGAGGATCAACTTCTCTGAAGATTGTGAAATGATCCATGTGGAATGGCATCCCAAATGGGAAGCTGCCAATATGTTACAATTGCATCCAGATTTGGATGCTCATGTGCAAGCCTTTGAGGAGGGAAAACCGGAACAAACAGTAGACCCCCTGGACGATGAGATAGACCTGGACAACCTTGTCAACCAAGGCTTTGAAGGCAATCCCCAGAGCCTATCTGACTCTTCATGGCTCTCAACTACCGGCTGCGCCATTCGCAAGAATGTCACCTCTGACTTCTAACCGGTAGGTACCAACCCCCAGACAGATATCATGCCAACATGGCAAGGTGATATTATCATTGGAAGTGTTGACCTCATGAAGGAAAGTCTTCACCCTGACCGACCTGATGAGGTCGCAATGCCGGCACAAATGCCATAGACAACCACCTCTGAATGCGCTTGTATTTACAATGCCAATGGCAAGTGCGTTGGCATGCTCACTATAGACAGACTCAAGATCCTGCTTGAAGCCTTTGAAGCAGCCAGAAGGGCAGGCATCCATGCCACCATTCAGCCACCTGTCCAGGATTCAGCAACTGAAATTATGGGACTGCTCTCTCGTCAGAAGGCTCAACAAAAAGATCTCTCAGCCAAGAGCAAAAAGCTCCACACTTCTAATATGCTGATCACACCTCCCCACATCCGATCAGCCCTGCATAAATGGTGCATGGTCTCAACAGAGAGGTTCTCCAACCCTCTTGAATTTGACGACACCTACAACACTAACTTCAGCACATGTAACCGTATCCAGGTCTTCGGGGCACACACAGACGCCCTCTCTGTACGCTACAATGGCTTCTTCTTCTGCCATCCCCCACATGATGATGACATAATGTTTAGGTTCCTGTGCCACACAGTGCATTCCTCCTTCCAAACAACAGAGCCAGTTGCCACCTTCATGCTCCTGCCCCACTGGAGAGGCTTCAGCTGCAATGCCTACATGAGTTGGCTTAACCATTACCCAGATCTTGCAAAAGTGCTTGCCAAATTTCCTGCAGGAAACATCCAATTCCAGGTACCACAACACTGGTTTGATACCATATCCAACCCTACCCCACCCTCGTATCCTATGCAACTCATCGTTGTGTGGAATCTTAATGCCAGAGTAATGCTAGATAGCGCAAACAAAGACTGGTTCCAACTCCTCAATCAAGATGTACCAGAAGGTCACTGGCTACCCCTTGATCGTCCTTATCCTCCCCCGCCACTGTGTACCCACCAACACCTTACATCAAACACCTGGAAAAAGAAATTCCAATCACTTCCCCCTGACACACGTAGCTGTTCACACAAGTGCCCTCAGGCTAGGGCAGCTTTCATCCCTGCCAACTACAAAAATATGATCACGCCTAAAATCAAGAATTGGACAGAAAAGAAAACAAAAAAAGAAAAAAGAAAAAGCTACGTAGGCAGAGAAAACTCTACCTACATCAATTAAGGAAAGAGAGACACATTGGCTCAAAGAGCCGTGACCCTCCCTCACCAGAATATGAGAGGGGAATATTAATGTGGATCGGGTGGTTTTCTGGCAGCACGCTGCTCCAGGCCACCAGTGTTATGATGAGTGTTTTTATTTTCAATGGCACGTCTGGTAGAGGTAAGTATGTGCGCAAATTGTACAGAATGGGCATGGAGTTTTCTTGCAAGTGTTGCAGATATCTGTGAGTCAATCCCTAATTTTTTGAATTGATCAAGGGTATGGGCAGTGTAAATAGTCCCGCCCACACCCAGGAGGATTGGGTGGATAGCAATCTCTGCACCTTGGAGTTGTTTGCACAGTTCGCTGTGTTGTAGCTGTGAGGCTTCTAGCTGGGCACCAGGCCTCGTATCTTTGCAGTACTTAATTTCTATCAAGTGGATATGGTGGGCTGGAGTTGAGCTACTTCCCATACTGCGCAGTACCCGGTGTGAGGGTGGAGTGGGTGGTCTGTTTGGGTTAGTTGGGTGGGGAGTGACCAAGTTTGCATCAGGGCGGCTGGAGTTGCGTCTGGTTTGAATAGGAATCGTAGGTTTAAAGAGGTAGGAAGGTACAGCACGATTAGAGATTTGCTCAGGGACTTGCAGGTCGTGCTGGGCCAAACGGTTTTTGTTGCCCGCATCCAACTGCACAAGATTGGCCCCATAAGAGCCTTCACTGACCAGTTTCAAAATCATCCTGCAAGCAACATCGTGACACTCAGTTACCATGTTACGCATGATGGGGCATTGGCAGCCAGATAGGATGTGGAGAGCGCTATCCATGTGATGGCAATCAGGTAGGGGGCAGGTAAGGCTAGTGGATCTTTTATGTCGGACTGCATGTTTCTGATTGTATAGGGTGCCTGTGCGGTATTAGAAGACAGTGCGTTTCATTCGAATTGAGAGACTGGGCATATTCCAAAAGGCATTGCTGATGCTTTTGTTTACATGAGGTAGCAAGCTCTGGTAATAAGTATAGTAGCCTATCTTCAGGTCAGCATAGCCCAGCTTGTGCTGAGCATGCATAAGGGATTTCAGAGCATTTTGAAGGTCTGGGAGGTGCCTTAGACGGGGAGAAGAAGGGTGGGATTGAGATGGCCCAGAATCTGTCTCTTCCCAAGCCAGCCAGGTTGTATTGTGGAAGGGGTCTCCTCCTGGGCCAGCGCTAGAGATTCCAGTATCAGTCAGGTTACCATCTTTGAGGGAGGCCTGGTATTTAGCAACCTGATCTGCGCATTCATTTCCAGCTATTCCAGCATGAGACTTGACCTTGTAGAAAAAGATGTGATCTTGAGAGGCTCGGGCAAGGTTTGAGATCCTCTTCAGAACATCTCCTTGCACGTGGTGCCTATGCTTCTCTGGGTACAGGATTTGCTTTCTGAGTTGTTGAATCGAGCTGAGGCTATCTGTGGCAACACGTGTGTAATCATGAGTGAGCGCAGCAGCAATGGCAGCCAGCTCAGCTCTTCCTATGGTATTGGTAATACCAGCGCCATTAGGTTCAACTAGATTTTGTGAGTCACTCATAGGATGGTACACACCTGCCCCCATAACTGTCTTGCCGTTCTGGACCTGGCAACTGCCATCTGTGTAGGCCCAAGACCTCCAATCTGCAATTTTAAGCTGGAGGTTGGGATGGGACTGACAAGGAGCTTCGACAGTTATGTCTGAGGCGGATATTTGGAAGCCCTTGAGAATCTGCTAGGCAGAGAGCACGCGTAGCTGAGCCGCTCTCCCGTAAATACTCGGGAAACGCTATTTGTCCAGCGGTCAGGGGTTCTTACCTTGGTAGCCACACTCGCTACGCACAAGAAACTTGGAGGAATCCGGGTGGTTGGTGAGTTCCCTGACGGGTTCTTCCCTTAATGCACGCTCAAGGGCGTAGACCTTTACGTTTTTGAGAATCTGCTTCATGTCTAAGGGGAGTTTTTCACATTTCCTTAACCCGAGCATCACTTTATGCCTTGTGTTCTGAATGGGGTAGCTACTAACGTTACTGATAATCCATTCAGCCTCTGGGATGGCTTTGGATAGATCCTGAAGCCAGGTATGGTTCTGATTATTCAAGCAAACTCTTGCAACCGTATTCCAGAGTGGTAGAGGGGACTCACAGCTCTTCTGAGCCAATGTGTCTCCTTTTCCTTAATTGATGTAGGGAGAGTTTCCTCTGCCTACGTAGTTTTTCTTTTTTTTCTTTTCTTTTTCCAGACTGCAATAATATGTAAGTCCCAGGTATGCTGGGGGAGGACAGTTCCTGGCTGGCCCAGGGTTGGGGTTTGTCGTAGGTAAGTTTGCTGTTTGGAATGGTCCCGAGCTTGTAGCAAAGGTGCGGGTAGGCATTGAGGAGTTCTGAGTAGGGGTTGGTTATCATATGCCTGCCACTTGCTGGCAGAAGCATGAAGGTGGCTGTAACCTCTGTGTTAAGGACGACAGAGTAGATAGCATGCCGTAATGCTAGTTTCATGGCCTTCTCGTCATAGATAGGGTGACAGATAGACATCCCAGAAAACCTGGAGGAGAGAGAATTGTAGTGGGCACCAAATAAAATGTCGCGGGGATCAGAGCTCCAGTATTGATGGTACTGAGTGTTATAGTCCAAAGGGGAGGCCATTTTTTCTTGGGCGACATGTGCCCATTTTTGGAAAGCGGAATGAACATGAGGTGGGAGAATTCGTGAGAAGGAATCTTTAATCTTTTTGCTTTGGTATTTGTTTTCCAATTTGTTTTTGCGGGCTAGGAGCCCCAGTATCTCAGATGCAAAGCTTGCTGGTGGGGGGCAGATGCCATCATGCCGACCTTCTGCTTTGGACCTGTGGAATGCTTTGAAAAGGACGTCAAATCGTTTAGGGGTTATCATCCCGACACATTTGCCATCTGTATTATAGACACAAGCAACTCTTGATTTGTAGATTTCAGGGAGGGTGAGGGTGGGTGGGATAGATGGTTTGGGGCTTGCAAGTGTTTCATCTGTTGGGGAATGATTGGAGGATGGGTTAGGCTTGTGTTTGACAAGATCTATTTCTTGAACCTATAACTCACAAGTGCCTGTGGGCTTGGTATCCGTTTGTGGATTGGTAGGGTGTATGTCAAAGATGATTTTGTTGCGAAGTTCAATGTCTAATTTCTGGCTCCAGGTGCTATTTGTATCAGACTTATTGAACCCTTGCCTCTCTAGGTTGGAAAGGGCAGAGTCCAATGTGGGTAGGAGAAGGTTGGGTTTGCTTAGTTGAGGTTCAAATTCTTGTATGCGCTGTTCGAAAATGGGCCAGCTAGTTTTTAATCATTAATCATGATGATCCTTCTGGCTCCCATGATGGTAGCCAAAAAACCTCAAGCAGTTCTCCTGTAGACTTATATGCTCTATTAATTTTGCCTTCGTTGCTGAGGCTAGCACAGGCGGGACAGGCCCAGGCTTCAGCTGCGTTGACCTCTTGCCTTTGCTCATCATTATAGCATCCAAGTTCTCTCATGCATTTCCAGTGGTAGGTCCCTGTATGGGGACAACACATGATAACTAACCCCTATTCCAAACTCATCACTGCCTATCCACATATCTGTTGTGAATTTGGAACCATCGCTCGTACCAACCTCTGCTCCAACGATCTACAATCCTCCATCAACCAAGAAACACCCCTTTCTCAGCACACCTGGGACCTACAAATTATTGCAGTCTGGAACACAGCTGCAAGGATTCATCTTAACAATCACAACCCAGATTGGCTACAAGGCCTGGCTTCGGCTGTACCAGAAGTTGACTGGAAGCGCAGTATAGGCAACCATTCTACTCTCAATACAATGCATGGTGATATGCCTAGATTCAATAAATGCCAACACCTACCCGCTGACAGACAACAAATATCTAGAAATCCAACCTTTCCACATATAAGTAATCAGGAAGAACTTTTTGTACCTAACCAATCTAGTCCAACCCTCAAGCTCAAAGTTCCTGACTGGAGGACATGGGCTTACACTGATGGTAGTTGTCAAATCCAGAAAGGCATACAAGAAATTGGAGCAGGTGTCTACTGTCCTCTCACTGACAGCAGAAGTTTTGTCGAGCCCAACGGTGCTGGAATTACCAACACCATATGTCGAGCTGAATTAGCAGCAATTGCTGCTGCCATCACGCACTCTTACTCACACATCGCTTCAATCTCAACAACTTATTTACCCTGAAAAGCACAAACAACATATTCAAGGGGATGTCCTCAAAATCATATCTTCTCTCATTAGCAACTCGCAAACCACTATCTGTGTCTACAAAGTAAAACCTCATGCTGGCATTGCTGGTAACGGGTGTGCAGATGCTATTGCTAAATATCAAGCAAGCCAAGCCAATAATATCGTGGCTGATACCGGGATCCCTAGCGCAGGCCCCGGCGGAAATCCTTTTTCTCATGTATTTTGGTTAGCCAAAGAGGAAAAAAAAGAACACATTGCTGGCACATCCACAGCTCCTACACCCAATCCTAAAATCACCTACCTCCCCAATCTTCAAAATGCTCTCAAGTCTCATATGCATACAAAACATAGACTTGATATGCCAACCCCAAAACAGGCTACTACTCTTATTATCAGAGTTTGTTTCCACATGTAGATAAGAAAATCAGCAATGCCTTTAGGAACATGTCCTGTATATCCACACCCATGAAGCGCACCATCTTACAATATCGCACTGGCACCCTCTATAACCAAAAACATGCGGTTCGTTTCAAAAGGTCCACTGACCCACTCTGCCCTCTCCCAGGCTGTCATCAATTAGACAGCACACTCCACATGCTTTCAGGCTGCCAAAATCATATTATCTCCAGCATGAAAACTGAACGCCACAATGTTGCTGGAAGAACGATCATCAAAGCTCTTAGCAAAAGCCCTTGGGAGCAGGCTTGGTTAACATGGACACAGGAAGTGGTGACAGGTTGGCGCAGCACGACCTTCAAATCCCTGCACATGCATCAAACAGAATTATACCCCCTTACCTCTTTCCAAGAAGGTTTTCTAAGAGATCTAGACTCACCTCCAACCATCCTGATGCTACACTGATTACTCCCTATAAAGCCAAACCCACTTCTTCTCCTTCTACCTCCTGCTCACACCATCATGCATTACGCAGCAGACACAACCCCACACTGAGGGCCACAACAGCCAGTCGCGTGAGGCAACCCCACCAACTGACTGTAAACCAGCGGCATGTGCACTTGATTGAAATCAAGTACTGTGAAGACACGAGGCCTGGACAGCAGTTGGAGGCGGCACAGCGGCAGCATGCAGACCTCTGCAAACTCATTAATGCAAAAGTTGTGACTCTCCACACCATCATGGTGGATGATCCTTTTGGGTGTTGGTGGGACCTGCTACACTGAGCACACCCTTAACCAGTATAAACAACTGGGACTTGACCACCAGCGCGCCAATAAACTTGCTCGCAAACTTCATGCCCATTCTGTCATGTATGCCAACAAGCTTGTTACCACTAGGCGTGCTGTTGAAAACAAGAATACTTCTCGCAGCCAGGTTATGGAGCTGGGTGCTCCCAATAACCCTCCAGATCCCCATTAGGGTCTTCTTTTTGCAGCTTCGTGATGGAGGGGACTCACGGCTCTTCTGAGCCAATGTGTCTCCTTTTCCTTAATTGATGTAGGGAGAGTTTCCTCTGCCCACGTAGTTTTTCTTTTTCTTTTTCTTGGTAGGTACGTTCGCACACATCGCAAACATACATATCGGGGTATGGTGGCTCAGAGTTAACAGACTCATAGCCATAATGGTAATTGCAGATTTGACAGCATGCGCAACAACTCTATTGATACCACAATTATATTTGCAAATGCCTTTTCTACGTCTAGTTTTTACGCTGCTTAACACACATGTGAAAGACTTATTTTTTTTGCAAAAGGAAATGGAGTGATAAGGCTCAGTGGTTGGTCAAGGACAGATTTTCAACTATTTCCATGGAGAAATCAGCTAAAATGGTGCCAATCCGTGGCGTGTGCATTCCATGACTTTGCTACCATTACAAGCTGAGCAAAAAAGATTGTTGATTCTTTGTAGAGGTTGCACACGATTTCATTGGCAGCGTGCCAACGACAAAGCACAATTGCCATTCATTGCAATATAACATGTTCATGGCGCAAGCTCAAACCCATGGAGCTCCTCGAGATGGACTGCTGCAAAGCTTGAAGGTTGCGGCTGGTCTGTACTGCTCAATGAGCATCAAAACAGCTGTTTGCGAAAACAACCGATCCATAGTGGGGGCATGTTTTCATAAGTTTGCCCATGTGCATTTGTATGCAATGCATACTACCGTACAGCTCCGTGACCAGTACGCACCCCCTTTTTTCAGCAATTGAATTTCTCCATTACGCATCAATACGCATCCTGCTCAAAGGTTTTTTTGGCATTACGCATGTTGTATTACGCACTCTCAAGGAAGGCCTACCCAATTATTACCAGCATTACGCATGCTGAATTACGCACCCTCAAGGAAAGCCTACACAGAAATTTCAACCATTACGCACCTTCCAGCAACCTGATGAAAGCACAAAAGCCAAGCAAACAACATGTCATGTAGCTAACATAGATTAAGTACAGAATCTGTTCATTCAAGGTGCACCGCTTGCATTGCTCTTCTTGCTGTTCAAATTCAGCATTTTGCCCAACATGCCAATCTTCAAAGCGTTCAAATGTCCTCCCATTCCACCTCATCCTGGCCCTGTGCCCCCTTCTCTTCTGCACTTAGTGCTTTCAGCTCAACCCTCAGGCATTCCGCATTTTCTGCTGCCGTTTCAGCAATCCATGTTGTCCATCCGAGCCGCTTGGCCATGTAGTTCGCATCCCACTTGTCCCCACGAGTGATTGCATCCCCCATGTCCCTGCTGGCACACTCTGCCTTTGCTGTGTGCGACGCATGCTCAAATTCCTTAATTCAAAGCTCTTTTTCCTTCCTCTGGCGGGCCTTGTGGTGGCGGGCAGGCTTGCGCTGCTGATGCTCTTGCCGCTGTTGTGCGTGCCGCCTTCTGTGTTGTGCCCTTTGCCTGTGCTGCTGTCTGGTTGGGTGGCTAGGCTGGAAAATCCTTGAACACTATGACTTCTGGGCAATGTGGCAGCAGCTGCTGCTGGTGCTGTGGCCCATCTGCCATGCTGCCCTCCCCTCCTGCACCTGCTGCATCGCCAAGGAAAGTTCCTGCTGCTCATGCGCGTCTGCCATGCTGCCCTCGCCTCCTGCACCTGCTGCATTGTCTTTCGGGGGGGGAAGGTTCTCAGGAATTTTTAGCCATTTATTTTTCCCATTCCGCACCAGTTCGCACTCCGCTTCAACGGAATAATTTTCTCACTCCGCACCAGTTCGCACCCCCTTGAAAAACCCCATTCCGCATTACGCAGCCCTTGAAAAAAGATATTTAACGCGTAATGATCACCTAGCTGTACGGTATGCACATGCTTCAGGAGACATTGCATTCCAATTGGATGCTTTGTCTCTGTCTGTTCCCATCGCTTTCCTGGCTTGGCCTGCCAAATACCTCAGTAGGGGTTCCCGTTTGACAGGCTGTCAATGAATGAGTAAACTAATCATGACTTCCACAAATACCAAGGTAATCGTGAGAAATTGATATCACTATTGCAGCAATAGCAGCTATTGATATTCTCACACATGTGTGACCTGTCACCATCGTTGGCTGCGCGACAACGAGGAAGGGAGGCAGCGACATGTGTAGTACTGTGTAAACCTCTTATTCATTCATAACTGTTGTGACAAGCAAATGTCCAAAGGTCTTCGCTGGTGGAGCTGGATCGCTGTAATGCAGGCATAATTTAGTAAATGTCCTCAATCTCCTATTTCCCCGAACAGTTGATGAGAGCTATTGATTTCCGAGGTTCGTATCAGCTTCTCTGATTCTGGAAATGGGCAACTGCGCCTCGAGCAAGGGACCCGAGGTAGGGCACTTGTGAGATATTCTTGTTGTTTGTCTAGCTGCTGTCCAACCTGTCGAGATCTCGCAGCTCGCTTCACGCCGCTCATTCGCGCTCGTGTGCGCTAATCTACCACATTTCGCATGGGAGTGATATGCGAACAAGCCATCCGCCACATTGCAATACCATGCAGGCTGGTGAGGCTCCCAGTAGGCAGCTCGTCAGCGACTGTAAACCTTCGGTGTTAGCCTATCAACTTGACAAGTACGTGTCGATGGACACACACACACACACACACACACACACACATACAAGCAAACACACATGCATGCACGCACGCACGCACACACACACACACACGCACACACATACAAGCAAACACACATGCACGCACGTGTGCACGCACACACACACACATGCACGCAAGCACAACACACACACACACGAAACACACACACGCTCACACACGCGCACATACACACACAAGCACACACACACACACACACACACACACACACGCACGCACACATGCACGCATGCGCGCGCGCACACACACACACACACACACACACACACACACACACACACACACGCATGCACGCACACACGCACGCAAGCACACACACGCACACACACATACAAACAAACACACATGCACGCACGTGCGCACGCACACACACATGCATGCAAGCACACACACACACACACGAAACACACACACACACATGCTCACACACGTGCACTAGCACACACATACACACACAAGCACACACACACATGCTCACACGCGCGCACAAGCACACACAAATGCACACACACATGCTCAAACACGCGCACAAGCACACACATACACACATGCACACACAAATGCATACACACACATGTACACGCGCATATGCATGCATGCGCACACACACACGCACGCACACATGCACACACACACACACACGCACGCACGCACGCGCACACACTCACACACACACACTCACACACATGCACGCACGCACGCGCACACACACAACACACCAGGACCGAAGCACACTTGGTTCTGTGTACTGCTTGCACGCATTTTCTCCACAGGCCTCCCGTGCAGCTTGGCCGTACCGGCAGCGCTGCTTTTTTGGATAAATGCTCTCGTGATGGTGCGCAGCTCTTGCTCGCCCGCCCATCCTCCGTGCCCTCAGCCCCCAGCAGCTCCCGTCGTTCCTCCACAGTGGAAAAGTACTGCACCCCCAGCCCCATCCTCCCTGCGGGGACGCCACGCCGCCAATCCTCCACATCATCCTACTGCAAGTAAGTACAAATGCTCGAATTGTGTAGTCCATGCAGCACATTCTAATGTGCTTGCGCACTTCCAGATTGATCACACGGCTCACACACACATACACAATTGAGCACTTCCAATGTGCACACGCACATCATATACCTTGGGAATTCCTGTGAACACTCAAGGTGCATTCACTTGGCATGCAACTTCTCCTCTTGCTCGTTCATCAGGCCCTACATCGAAAGCCACAAAGACGAGACCCAGGACCAGGCCACCAACCCAAGCCCTCCCCCCAGCCCCTCTTGCTACCTACGGGAGACTTTCCCCCAACCCCTGACCCTACCTGAGGGAGACACCCCAAAGCCGTTCGTCTCCCGCCGGTCCTCCCTTTCCTCTCCCGGCTCCCCCTCCCCGCTGAGCATGCCCCATCGCTCCTCTCTGCCGATTAACTGCCGGCACTCAGCCAGGACCTCCACCCCCGGCTCTCTCCTCAAGCCTGCTCCTCGCTCCCAGACGCCATCTCCTGCAGCCTCCATGACTCTCCGAGCACCGCAGGGTAGCAAAGCAGCAGTGTCCACCGCAGATGCTGCCTGCCTCGCCTCTAAACAGGGGGCGCAGGAGCAGCCTGGCACCCCTGGGTCGGGCACGGAGCAGCACAGATGCAAGGGTTTGAGTGACAGACCCCACTCCTCTGCTCGGACGTCCCTGAGCCCCTGCTCTACGGAGGCCTCGTCCACAGGCATCCCCCACAGCCGCTTTGCTCAGCAAGGGCCTGCTGAAGGGAAGACAAACTGCAGGGCGTCCCTGGCAGAGGTGGGTGGAGCAGCACAGGGGAGCGAGGGAGTAAATGGCGAACCTGTCTGTGTGTGTGTGTGTGTTATGTATGTGAGCAATGAACTTGTGCCTCCTAGCTGTCATTGCTCCACGGCTCCCCTCTCACAGCCCTGAGGGCTGAGGTCCAGGCACGCTCATCCCTCCTTGCGTTGCTCTGGTCCTTCGTGTGCAGGATGCTGCACCCCACAGCCCTGAAGGCGGGAGGTCCAGGCACGCTCATCCCTCCCTGCTTTGCTCTGGTCCTTTTTGTGCAGGATGCTGCACCCCACAGCACAGAGGACTGGAGATCCCTGCACGTGGCCATGGCTGTGGCGGCTGAGCTAGGGGAGGACGTGCTCCCTCCCTCAGAGGACAAGGATGATGCAGCAGACATGGAAGCATGCGCAAGTGGATCGTTGCCCATGGTGGGCAAGGAGACGGCGCTCACAGGAGCCCAGCCGCAGGCGCGCAACGCACGCCACTCCATCTCCTGCTACGGTTCTAACCCAGGTGTGTTACTCAAGCTTTGGGATGAAGTCCTTAAATTTACAGGTGACGTTGGTGATATGAGGCATCTTGCAGGGCGTGGAGTGTGCACAAGCAACTCGGGTACTCCACCTTCCGCTCCCTCGTATCACATGTTTGTAAAAGTATAATTCTTTGTGTACATACAGGAGTTTGTTTATTTCATTTACCAGGACTGATATAGTATTTGTGCCGCAGACCAATTTGGTATTGTGAGTGTGCACAGTTGAATACAAAGTAGGAATACACGCTAGCAAACCTGTTCAGTCTGCAGTGCTGAGATCTGTTGCCCTAGTCCATGATGGATTAATGCCATCCATAAATAATGGAATCCAGTTTTGGCGGTGGACGCAGACTGGCAAGCGCCCTCACTACCAGAAAGTGAAAATGAGTCCGAAAAGGACAGCCTGTGTAAGGACGCATCCACATGCGCGTGCGCGCGCGCGCACACACACACACACACACACACACACACACACACAGGCAGCTCCAGGCTGTCCCACACGGGCAGCGCCCGCACCTCTGCTGGTGGCCGAAACAGCTACTGCAGCAGCAGCAGCGCTCGGCGCTCGCCTGCGTCAAACACGCTGGCGCGACTGAGCAGTGGTAAGCGCGTTAAGGCTGTGCTGCAGTGTGTGTGTGTGTGTGTGTGTGTGTGTGTGTGTGTGTGCGTGTGTGTGTGTGTGTGTGTGTGTGTGTCTATATGTGTGTGTGTTGGGTAGAGGCTGGATAACATGAGGTGTGCTTGGCCAATTTTCTCCATGTGATTATGTTGAACTCACTGAGGCCCTCAATGAGGGCTTGCTGGTGCAGTGTTGCAGGCTGGCATGGTGAGAGCGCATGCATAGGCCAGCTCACCAAAGAAAGAGGAAAATAAGACTTCATTGGCCGTAAGGCTCCCAGACTTTGACCTTTGACCATAAGGCCATGTGCATGAAGGACAAAGGCTGAACCAGTCAGATTACTTGGCCACCATTTCGGTGCACATGATTTTCCTGCAGAAGCAAAACGACTTACAATCCAGATGAATCTGTGCATGAGTTCCAGGATTGTTGATGGTCGTCCTGAGGGAGACGGATGCGATGGTTGCTTTTCCTCATCTCGCTTGGCGCCAACAAGTTCCCTTGTCCACCATGTGCCAATCATATTTGCCACAACCATGTCATAACTTTTCTGAAGACCAGTTTGCTCCCCTCTGCTGCCCCCTTGCAGCTATTGCACGCCCTTTCGTGGACAGTCTACAGCCCCTTTCACCCCGTGTGCCAGGTGTGTGAGTGTGTTGGGGGGGGGGGGAGGGGGGAGTGGTGAGAGTGGAGGCATGCAATAGTGCTGGGCAAGAACAGGTTGAGCAACAGCAATGGGCAGGCATATGAGTGAAAAGCAGAGCTCATCCCATGTATGGCCTCAGGGTGAGCGCGTGGTCTCAGGGTGAGTGCATGGCCTCAGGGGTGAGTGCATGGCCTCAGGGGTGAGTGCATGGCCTCAGGGTGAGCGCATGGCCTCAGGGTGAGCGCATGGCCTGTGAGAGGGGGGCTCCCATGGTTCATCGCCTTGCGGTTTGGTTGCAGAGCTCATGGTCTGCAAGGCTGGGCTCGCTGCATCCAATGTGTGGCATTGGGCATTGGGCTCACAGCTCCGAGGTGTGCTGCATCCCATGTGCTGGGCGCACTGCATCCAGTGTGTGGGATGGGGCATTAGGCGTACTACTCCAAGGTCTGCTGCATCCAGTGTGCTGGGCGCTCTGCATCCAATGTGTGGCATTGGGCATTGGGCTCACAGCTCCGAGGTGTGCTGCATCCCATGTGCTGGGCGCACTGCATCCAGTGTGTGGGATGGGGCATTAGGCGTACTACTCCAAGGTCTGCTGCATCCAGTGTGCTGGGCGCACTGCATCCAATGTGTGGCATTGGGCATTGGGCTCACAGCTCCGAGGTGTGCTGCATCCCATGTGCTGGGCGCGCTGCATCAAATGTGTGGGATGGGGCATTGGGCTCACAGCTCTGAGGTCTGCTGCATCCAGTGTGCTGGGCGCACTGCATCCAATGTGTGGGATGGGGCATTGGGCTCACTGCATTTGAGTTGCTGCAATTAAGGCGCTTGGCTTGGTACTGCAATTTAAGGCGCTTGGCTTGGTGCATTCAAACCTGTATTTTCCGTGGATTTTTCTTCCATGGATCTCAACCCTATCAGGGTTGCCCATCCCTACTCAGTCCCTATCTTAAAGGGTTCAAGGGGAACCTTGAAGGGCTGCGGCATCCATGCTCTGGGGCAGCCCCCTGCGGTCCTCCTGCACCCACACTGAACTGCTCCTACGATCAGCCTTGTTCGGTCCTCCTGCATCCATACTCTACTGCTTCCATGATTAGCCTTGTTCGGTCCTCCCTTCATCCATACTACACTGCTTCCATGATCAGCCTTGTTCGGTCCTGCATCCATACTATACTGCTTCCATGATCAGTCTTGTTCGGTCCTCCTGCATCCATACTCTGCTGCTTCCATGATCAGCCTTGTTCGGTCCTCCTGCATCCATACTCTACCGCTTCCATGAGCAGCCTTGTTCGGTCCTCCTGCATTGCAGTCTTTCACAGTCCTCCAGCATCCATTGCACTGCATCCATCCTGAGTCCTTTCCAGTCGTCCTGCAACCACACCCCCGCTTCCATAAGCAGTCTTGCTCAGTCCTCCTGCATCGCAGTCCGCCGCTGATGTTGACACTCCCGCACCCATTCTCAGGCCGTTGTTCAGTCCTCCTACATCCTACTACTCAGCTGTATTCAGACTCGCTCGTTCCTCTGTATCCATACTTTTGTGTCTGTGCCCTCCAACATCAAAAGACTCCTGCATCCATTCTCAGGCCGTTGTTCGGTCCTGCTGCATTAGTGCCCTGCATCCATGCCCAGTCCTTCTGCATCCATCCCCGTGCCTTGCAGGCAAGGTCGCTGTCCCAGGATCAGTCCTACAGCTGTTCTCAATCTGCCTTGCCGGCTGTCCCCAATTTAGCCCTACCATTGTGCCTTGCATGCAAGGTCGCTGTCTCAGAATCAGTCCTACTGCTGTTCCCAAACTGCCTGTTCACAATTCAATCCTATGGCTGTGCCTTGCAGGCAAGCGGGCTGCTTCCAAACCACAGCTCAAGGTCACGGCGCCAGGTTCCTTGGGCCTCACCACGCACTCCATAAGTGACCCCCAAGTGCCCCTTTCCACAGTCCTGTCCTCGCCCCTCTACCTCCCGTGCAACGGGTGCAGCAACGGCCTCAGTGAATGCAGGGCACTCAGCAAATGCGCTGCTGTGCTCCCGCCGCATGGTACTGCCGTACACACATGCACATTGAAAGCAGCACAGCAGCAGCAGCAGCAGCAGCAGCAGGTGGAGTGTGGCAATATCCACGGGCTCACGCCTGCAGTGGGTGTGCCTGGTGGCGCACGCGCTCGGGGCAGACGGGCCTCTGTTCATTCCCAACCTCAGTGTCAGGTGTGTGGGTAGCAGTTGTGGATGCACAAATGCTTTGACAAGGAAATGAAGCATGCGCATGCCCTGCGTGTGCCTGGTGGCGCACGCGCTTGGGGCAGACGGGCCTCTGTTCATTCCCAACCTCAGTGTCAGGTGTGTGGGTAGCAGTTGTGGATGCACAAATGCTTTGACAAGGAAATGAAGCATGCGCATGCCCTGCGTGTGCCTGGTGGCGCACGCGCTTGGGGCAGACGGGCCTCTGTTCATTCCCAACCTCAGTGTCAGGTGTGTGGGTAGCAGTTGTGGATGCACAAATGCTTGATGAGAAAAAGGCACACACGCGCACACACACACGCAATATGTGTCTGCGGTTGCAGATCGGCCTGAAAATTGTTGAAGCCCGTGACAGATCTTCATCGCCAGCGGCCGTACGCGATGGGCATGAGCGCCTTGCCTTACAAAGCTATTTCAGCCCTGTGCGACTGTCTTGAAGGTGATCCCTGTGTGTATGTGTATGTGTGCGTGTGTGTGTGTGAGCGTGTGTGTCAGGGTTGACGAGTTTGCCGGTTTGACAAAATAAGTTCGCCAACAGTTCGAAAAAGTTCGAGGTTGGACAAACAGTTCAAACGCACGTTTGCCTGTAGGCGAGGGGCTGGGAAGGGGGTATCAACTGCCCCCCAACCACCCTTCCCTCCCTTTCCCCCCCCTTTCTCCCCTTTCCCCCAGGCTATATAAACATTGCAATGGGGAAGAATAGAGGTCCTGAGTTTAACCTGGAAAATGGAAAAAAGGAATGGGGGATGTTTGGGGGGCCTTCTGCCCCATTTTTGGCGCAGGGCATAAAGTTCTTTAAACTGGCAATTCAAAGTTCGCCAACAGTTCGAAAAAAAAAGTTCAAGCTCTAGAATAGTTCTAAGTTGGCGAACTCGTCAACCCTGGTGTGTGTGCAGCTTGTGCTGCAAGAAAAGGTTTGTTGTGGCCATTTTCTATTTCTGATCTTGCTGGGCTAAAGCTTTGACCTGGGGATGATTGGTATGCCTTTTGTGTGTGTCTGTAGCTGTGCTTCACAGTTGAGTGTTATGCATGTGTGAAGGTTGTCGATGTGTTTTTGCACCTGCAAGCACAAACACACGCGCATGCACACACACGCACACACACACATACGCACACACACATATACACACACACTCACACACATACAAACACTCTCTTGTGCGCGCGCAGGACAGCCTTGCCTGAGAGCTTGAGACCTCGGACCCAGGTTCTGACTTTCTGGAATCTGGTAAAGCGGCATTCTGTAAAATACCCTTTGGGAGTGACCTGCACAAAACAAAACAAAACAAAACACAAGGCGATGCACTGTGTGAAAGTGTTGTATTCTGCTGGGCTAGGTGGCTCCCACCACTAGGGAGGTGTGTGAGATTTTAAAGCACCTGCGACCCATTGATGATGCCCAAGACGACCCGTTTGCCTCCAAGGGATGGAAAGGCATGCTGGTTTAAGGTGTTCGTGAAGCTCAAAAGGTCAATCCCATGCTTCTGAGCTGAAATCTGTTGCTTCCTTTTCCTGCTGTGTGTGTGTGTGAATTGGGAGACATGCTCAAGGTGTGCAGAAGCACTGGAGGCTCATTGCCAGTATTCCTTTTTTGGAAGCAGGCAGGGTTCCCCATGCATTCGAAGCATGCATGAATGGATAGTGCTGGGCACTGGGACGTAAGTTTATGGCAGCTAGCAATTCTAGGTTCATGCTGCGGCTGGCACAAGCAAGGCAATGCAAGACTGTGCTAGCCCTCTTGATGTTAGCTAGATGGCTGGAGTGCAAGCTCGCAATTACAGGTTTATGCCGATGGCTGGCATCATCTAGCGATTTTGGATTTTAGCTAGATGGCTGGCATTAGCCAGCAATTTTTGGCGTTTGCTGAACACTGACACAAGCAAGACAGTGTAGAACTGCGTGATTATTCGAGACAGTCTAGAATTGCGTGCTTTTTGCTGACGGCTGGCATGAGGCAATGTAAGACGGTGTAGACCTACGTGCTTGAGCTTGATGGGCCTTTGAGAGGTGAGCAGTCATGAGGGAGGACCTCTATAACGGTACTGACGCCAATGCGTTTCCTTTTCCTGATTGATGTGAGGAGTGCTTGCACTGCCTACCCGGTCTTTTTTGTTTTCTTCCGTCAGGACTACCAGCAAGCAGAGCCTGCTCAATTTTTGCTCTTTGCTGAGACGCTTCCCGAGCGGGATGTCCTCTGTAGCCACGTGTACTTAGTTACTTGCCTCTCTGTGCCTCCTTTTTCTTCAATGATGTGTCTGCTTTCACTTCATTTGATGTCAGGAGAGTTTCCTCTGCCTGCGTAGTTTTTCGTTTCTTTTCTTGTGTACTTAGTAGTTAGGCGAGGAGCTGTGTGCTGGGATGCAGAGCAGCTGAGCCAATGCTGGCTTGGGTGGAGGGGGAACGCCTGGTGCGGCACAGGTGTGGGTCATTTGCATCAATTCTCTTTTTTTTGTCGGCAATCCAGGTGTGTGCACCTGCAGTGAAGCTCTCCCGGCTGCTTGTAGTGGAAAAGTGCTGCACTGAAGCGTGTGGCCAGGTTAACAGGCTTTCAATGGAATGCCTGAGGCAAACTTTGTATTTTTCTTACACAAATAATCAACTCTGCTTGCAGGGGAGCATGTTGTGATGCTGTCATTTTTTTTGTTGACAGACGGATTGTGGGACTGATGCTCACCACTGCGTGTCACTTGGTATCTTGAAGATGTGTTTGGGTACTGTTTGTGGTTGTGCAGCCTTATTATTGATGGTCACACGGATGGCACTTCTGTTGCCACCTGAGTATGCTGTGTGCGCTGCTCTGTGCGTGTTGAGGTGTTGAGGGGTGGGGCTGTATGGGTGCGCATGCAGAAGCTTGCTGTGTGTGCTGCTCTGTGTGTGTTGAGGGGTGGGGCTGCATGGGTGCGCATGCAGAAACTGTTGTTGCATAGCACAATACTTGCCAGAACCTGACCAGATTTTTGTGTCTTTTTCTCTTTCCTCCCAACTCTGTTTCTGGTTTGTGTGTGATGAACAGTGAGTCCTCAGAAAGGGTGTGCTGAGTGTTAGGCCTTGCCTCGTTAGTCTGTTAGTCTGTACCTCAAGACTGGATGTGCAAGAGTCTGCTTCTACTTCATTTCTCTTTACTTGTTCCAGCCTAGTAGGGGCCTTGTAAGCGCTGTTTAGTGCCTCACCTTACCTTGGCTTTTCGTTTAGTCCTCAGGTCCCCTGATGTTTGGAGCGGATGCATTAATGGTGTAAAGTATAATATGCAAGGGCCATGTGTGTAATGGTTACAATGGGGGGTGACCTTCAGCCAGGTCGTTTGGCTGATCGGCTTGTGGCTGGTCTCTGCCAGCCAAAAATAAATCCATAAGCTCAGACACAAAAAAGAAAAGCTTTGCGTTTCGCTGATGAAGGAACTGATAAGGGGTTACAAGGGAAAAAAGGCCTCAGTCAAGACGTTTGACTGCTAGCCTGTTCATAAATACACATGAGATCATGAAGAAAAAAAGGAAGTTTGTTGTTATCCTGGTTTAGAAAAGTATTGATATCCTGGGAATTCACATGGTGAATGGTGCCTAGACAGGACATCCTGTGGGAGATGTGGAGGTGTAGGAAAGAGAAGTTGTGCTCGAAAAGTGAGGCATACTTTTGACGGAGAGAGCAGACCTGGGGATTGGAGCATCTGAACAACACATGTTTTTCATCTTGTATGTCATCAGAATCACAGATATCACAGACCGGAGAAGTACTATTCGACCAAGTAGCCCGTTCAACTCGGAGAGCGTGTACCCGCAGCCTGAATCTGGCAGTGTTGCGAATGACATGATGGGGAAGATCCAAGTACATGTATCCTGAACACCAGCCCCAGCCGCAGCTCCTGTTCCCACCTGAGGAAGGCTGCCCCCCAGCCCCTCCCTGTGAGGGATATTCAAGAGGCGTGCTTCTCTGGCCCCCGCCGCAATTCCTCCGCTTCCACAATCAGCTCCCCCTTCCAGCTGCACGCTCGGCGCCACACCTCGTCACACGCGCGCAGGGGCTCTCTGCCCTTGTCCCTGTCCCCCGATTCCATTGCGCCCTCCCTCATCGTACCACAGCAGCAGCTGCTGCGCATGGGTCCCTGCCCCACTTTGACGGCAGACATGCGGCCCTCATCCAAAACCACCACCCTCGGCTCTCTCAAGTCCTCCCTCCCCCCGACGCCATCCCGGGCAGCTTCAATGACACAGCAGATTGCATGCACAAAGGCATCAACATCTGTCACCGATGACACCGCGCATGAGGACTGGCAAGGACAGCTTGGCAATCCTGCGTCTGGCAAAGATCTGCGCAGGTGCAAGGAGCTCAGTGCCGGCTCCCCCCACTCCTCTCTAGCAACGTCCCGAAGCCCTTGCTTTGAGAAGGCCTCTTCCTCACGCATCCTCCCCTCCCCCTTTGAACAGCATTGGCCAGCTGAAACCACGGCAGACTGTGTTGGGTCCATGGCAGAGGTGTGTGTGTATGCATGTGTGTGCATCCGCGCCTTCTTCCTGTTATTGATCCTCGCCCCTCTCTACACTCGCCTGGTCCTTGCAAAGAAGTGGCCCTTGCAAAGAATTGTGGAGGCTCTCCTGTGAAAGCTCAAGGTACACGTGTGGTGAAGGCAGAAAAAAGGTGCACTGGCCTCATATGTCAAGGAAAGCCCAAACAGCACTCAGGTACACCTGCACTGGGAGCTCACCATGATGGCAGGCAAACATGGTGTAGACGCACATCTCCTCCAGGAGGCGCAAATTGTGTGCGTAAACACAGTAGACAGCAGCCTTTCCTATCTTTGGTCTTACATAAAAAAATTTATCAGTCAAAGCGCTCGACCGCTGGGCTCATCCCTGCGGTGCAGAATGGAATAGGCATGCTAACTCAGATGGCCAGTGCTTCCACAATATGCGTGCATCAACAGCAGTCTTCCCTACCTTGCCCTGCGTCCCTTGCGCGCAGGACCCTGCTCCCCACCGCTCCAATGATTGGACCTCAATGCACATGGCCATGGCAGTGGCGGCTGAGTTAGGGGAGGACATGCCCCCGTCCTCAATGGACGCAATGGACAGAGTGGCAGCGATCTCAGCTGCCCAGACACACGCAAGCAGCTCAGGTCCCTTTAACCCCTGCTGCGTCCCCAACCCTGGTGCGTGTCATGGTTATATCTTGAGCCTCCTTGCAAGGAATGGTCATGGTCACAAGTTTGGTTGTAATGGATTCGGATGTTCTGCTCCTGCTGCCCCCTTGCACAGGTGCCATGTGCCAGTCCGTCATTCATTTTGATCACGCGTTTCGTTTTTTGCTGCTGCCAACGGCCCATCCATCACTGATTTTTTTCATAAATTCCATAGTTTGCTGCTGCTGCTGCTGCTGCTGCTGCTGCTGCCCCTTCGCACAGGTGCCATGTGCCAGTCCGTCATTTATTTTAATCATGCGTTTCATTTTACGCTGTTTTTGCCCCTTTGCACGGGTGCTATGCGCCCATCCGTCATTGGTTTTGGTCATGAGTCTGATTGTTTGAAATGTTTTGCCGCTGCTGCCCCCTCGCGCAGGTGCCATGCAGCCGCCCATTATTGAATCATAATCATGGATCTCAATTTTTGCTGCTGCTTTTTCCTCGCACAGGTGCCGTGCACCCGTTTATCGACTGTAACCATTGATTCCAATCTTTGCTGCTGCTGCCCCCTTCCACAGGTGCCATGCAACCATCCATCATTCATTTGTATCATGCATTTCAGTTTTTGTTGCTGCTGCCCCCTCGCGCAGGTGCCATGCAACCGTCCATGGACGGCATGCTGTCTCAGTCCCCTTATGCATCAGGTGCGCATGGTGCGGGTCAGAGAGGGATGGGATGTCGTAGGGACACTGTAGTGCATTATGGGTTGGTTGCCTAGGAAACTGTGGGATGCTGTGTGCATCAGGCGTGTTTGTTTTGGACTTGCTCATACAATGAGGGGCTTCCTGTACGCCGCTTGCTTTGGACCTGCTTGTGCAACACGGGTCCCACCCAGGCTCAGAGTATGCAGAGTTGAGGGTGACTTATTTGGCATTCCTGGGCAAGAAAAGTGAGGAACAGGCCGCTGCAGGTGCTAGCACTCTGTTTGCTAGTGTTACTGATGCTTGCACACTTGAGCATCTAGCCCGCGCACACGCACACACACACACACACACACACACACACACACACACACGCACGCACGCACGCACGCACGCACATGTGCATGCATGCACATGCGCATGCATGCACACACACATGCACCTCTGCACAGCCAGTTGTTTCTGCAATCTGCCCCCCTCGCGTTCAAAGCGCTCATGTCGTGCTTACAAGCAAAAGGGACCATGCCACCATGCCTTCCTTTCAGGCTAAATCGAGGAAATTCTATGGGAAAACTTTACACGCATGTCACCTTAGCAGTTGCTGCCCATTCCACCTTGGCCATTGCTGCTAAGGAGACTCATCCCGGCTGTGCCATGCAGCGGTGTCATGCTGTTGTGATTTAGGTCTAGTGCGAGAGTAGTGCCATGCTGTGGTGATCTGGGTCTCGTGTGAGAGCGCATTGAGATGCCTACAAGTTGAATCTTGTTCTTGGCAATATCAGTCACGCTTTTGAACAACCAGTGCAGCGCTGTAACCATACACTCAGCCCTGCTGCTGTTCTCAATCTGCCTTGCAAGCTGATCCCAATTCAGTCCTACTGCTGTGCCTCGCAGGCAAGCTGGCTGTCCCAGAATCAGCCCTACTGCTCTTCTCAATTGGCCTTGCCGGCTGATCCCAATTCAATCCCCCTGCTGTGCCTCGCAGACAAGCTGCCTGCTCCCAAACTGCAAGTCAAGGCCAGGGGCACCGCGCCAGGGTCTGCCATGCAGCTTGAGGTCAGAGGCACCTATCCAGGGTCAACAAGGGGCGTTGCCAACTCCTCCATAAGTGACCCTCAAGTGCCCCTTCCCTCAGCCCTGTCCTCCTCCCTCTACCTTCCTAGCGATGGATTCAGCAACGGCCACGGTGAATGTGGCCCAACCGACAGAAGCGCAGCTTCTCTACCACTGCCGGAGGCTCTACACACGAGCGCACTGGATGCAGCACAGCAGCAGCAGCAGCAGGAGTACGGCATTGCCCACGCACGCGCACATGCACCAGTTGTGTCAGTTGGCCCACATGCTCAGGGCAGAAGGGCCTCTGTTCATTCCCAACCTCTGCCTCAGGTGCGCGGGATAATTCTCGTGGATGCACAAATGCTTTGACAAGGAAGAAATGGTGCATGCGCATGCGGTCGGTGTGCCCTGCTGCCCTGCTGCCATGCGCATGCAGTGGGTTTAGGTTTTACCTTTGGTGCCCTGCTGCCCTGCGCATGCGGTGGGTTTAGGTTTTACCTTTGGTGCCCTGATGCCCTGCTGCCATGCGCATGTGTGCCAAACTGTGACGCACCCACTGCATGCCCATGCACCAATCTCTCTCAAGCATCTGCGCTCCCACAACCGCCCAACGCACCTGAGACTGAGGTTGGGAGTGCCCAAATGGGCGCCCTGCTGTCCTGGGCATGTGTCACTGGTGTGTGGGGGGGGCGGTTGTGGATGTACAAACGCTTGAAGGGAGAGTGGCGCAAGTAATCACATACGCGTGCGCACACACACACACACACACACATACACACACACACACACACACATACACACACATACACACACACAGAAACACGCACACACACATGCAATCACAGGTCAGCCCAAATTACAGCACAGCCACAGGCTGTGCTTCATCACCCACGGTTGCACGCGATGGGCATGAGCGCCTCGCCCTGCAGGGCTTCTTCAGGCCAAATGCTTCCACGAAGGTGAGGGCACACGGTTTTGCAAAAGATGTGCAGTGTGTGTTGACAAGGTAGGAGCATGAGCGCGTTGGTTACCCTGCAGGGCCTCCTCACCGCGCTGCAGTAACAAAGGCACGAGTACAGTTGCACTAGGTTACAAGGCTGACAAGCATGGAAGAGCAAAGGCTTGTCTGGTTACGGAAAGTCATTCCATTTGGTTTTCATGGATGGCTGGCGCGTGAGGAGCACGAGGACCATGCGAGGATTAAGATCGCCTCGCCCCGCAAAGCTTTTCCAGCTCTGATGCTGCTGCCACGACTTATATTGACAACAGTGACAACAATGAAATTGCGAATTAGGGTGACATTGTGACTGCAGAGTGCAGTGTGTGTGTGCTGTGTGTGCTGCGTGCGTCCAGCTTGCTGCAAGGCTCAAACTTTTTCCATGAGAGTCAGTCTCCCTCGCTGTCAAATGCAAATTCATGCATACAAACATACGCCCGTGAGGACACACACACACACATACGTACAAGGTGCATTCCCTCCCCTTGCTGCTCTGCAGTGCTCCTCGGGCCTTCCATGAGTGTCTGAAGCCTGGGACCATGCTTTGAACCCGTCGCAACCTGGTGCTATTCCCTGCTCTGTGGTCTCCCTCCTTGGAGGCCCATAATAAGGAACAAATTTTGAGGCAACATGCTGTATGCTTTGAGAAGAAGGGAATGAGAGCACAGGTGACCCAGATGGTGAGTCATGAGGTCAACAGTGGGGCACTTCGACAGCCAGATGTACATGAAGCTGGTGAACTCAATCAACTCTCAAGCCCGCACTACCAAAACTCTGTGTGTTATTATGACTCTCATGGGTCACTATCATTCATGCATTGATTAGATGTGTTCTGAAGTGCATTTCATAGATTCTATACATTATGTCTGTCAGGGCTGAGGGGCTTTGCGCAACTTGGCCATGAAGCCTGGGAAGCAGGCTTTGGAGGTGGAAGAAGGTGTGGATTGTGTGCTGGGGCTGAATGTGCATGACGGACACCTATACCTCTTTCAACCACGAGGACGTCTGTAGGATGAGCAAGGCTGAGTAGACCTGCTCGGCCGTGTTTGGTGTGCAAGCGTTGTGCGGCAGTGATAAAAGAGGCCTTGTCTGGATGCTGTGTGGGAGACGCTGACAGCAGAGCCTCTGCCTCTTGTTGGCCGGAGACGCTGACAGCAGAGCCTCTGCCTCTTGTTGGCCGGTGACGCTGACAGCAGAGCCTCTGCCTCTCGCTGGCCGGCGCGGGCGGATTGCAGGAGAAGGATGGATGGAATGAGTTCCATGCAATAATATTTCATTTTTTGTGTGCCGGCGGTCTTTTGTTGCCAGTACAAACAGCATGCTGGGTTGTTGGAGCACCTCAACAACTCATAAGGGAAGTTAAAACTTCTACGGCTCGCTTTGAGGCGGAAGCTCCTTGAGGCTGGGCTTTTTGCACTGCAGCGCTCTTAAAAGCAGCAGCAGAACATGTGAACGTGCACCATACTGTGTACGGTCTCTCTTAAACGTTCCTGGTCTAGGACATGCAGCTGTGCGTGTTGCTGTGTAGCACCATGCTGTGTCAGCTCTCCTAGCGGCATGCAGCTTTGCATGCTGCACATACTCATGCACAACCAGGAGTCCAGCTTTTGGGTGGCACGCCTGGGATCTGTACTCCCAGGCAAATAAAATGCTTTTTTGCAAGCACGCTGCTCATCGATTGCACTCTTTGATGTGAATCCTGCGACATGTGTGCCAGCATAGTGCGACGGGTGGCCAACCTTGATTGCATTTCAACTTCAAGGACTGCGCATTTTTTATTTTTTTGGCCATGCATGTCAGCCTTGATTGCATTTCAATCTCAAGGACTGCGCATATTTTGGGGGCCATGCCATTTGCTCATTGCCCAAAACCTTGAACACCAAGTGGTTGCATTCCAATTTCAAGGACTGCGCACCTTTTTTTGGGTCAAGCATGTCACCCATTACCTAAAGGCTTGAACACTAAGCAGTCAACCTGCCAGGCTGTCAAATGTGCAGAAGTCCCAGGTTCATAATGTGCACCTCCTCCATAGATTGCACTCTTTTTGCCAACCTGAATATGGTGTATGCACTGCATTCGGTGTGCATGGGTTATAGCAGGATTTCCCAAGGATATTTTGAAACAAAGAATGTAAAGTTGTGTAAAGTTATTAATAATGTTGCCCTTGGTGTGCCTTTTGTACGATGCCCTTGGTGTGCTTCGTATGTTGAGCCTCACGTGTGGGCAGGAGAAGCATGTGCAGAAGCTTGGTCTGCGTCCAACTGTTCAGGAGTATACATTGCGAGTCTTTCTCCACCCTGTATCATTTCCGTAATCAATAAGTGTGTTAGTTGCAAGCACACTAAAGCTCTAGCCTTGTTCAGTGCGCTGGACAGGACACTTTTTTTTTTCTATCTTTTGATGCATGGAGCAGTAACTTCATGACAGGTACCAGTGACAATGCTTGTGTGAGGCCCCTCTGTGTGTTTTGAGCATTTTTTGCATCTTTTTTATTCAGGCAGCACTCAACAATACTGTCTGGACGTTATGCTTGCGCATCAAAATGAGAGTGTGTATGCTTAAATTCCCAGGCCTCCCAACCATCATATGGTGTGCAATCTTTTCCATTTTTATTGAAAATTCGACTAAGCTTGGCATTATATCTCTTTGAGATATTTTTTGGACATGAACAGTGTTCCCCTTTTATACTTTTGCTTGCTAATTTTTCAATTGTGAACATGGCATGCATTATTCTACAGATTGTTTATTATTTTTTATTATTTTCCTGCTTGCATTTTTGCTCAATGTGGATTATGCCGCTTTTCTGGCTTTCCTAGCAATGGTGAATAGTTACAATGGGGTCCACCTTCAGCAATGCTGTTTGGCTGATCCACTTGTGGCTGGTTTCAGCCAGCCAGAGGTAAATCCATTAGTTTAGACATACAAGGAAAAAAAGCTTGTGTTTCGCTGATGAAACTGTTACAATGGAGAAAGCATTATGTTGGTTTGCATCGGTTAATAAGATTAGATTTAGATTTACACAGGGAGACCTTCAGCCACTGGCAGATTTACAGATTTACACAAGGGGACCTTCAGCCAGACTGTTCGGCTAATTGGCTTGTGACTGGTCCTCGCCAGTCAACATAGATCCATAAGCTCAGAAACAAACGAAAAAAAACGTGTTTGTGTGTTGCAAGAGGAAATCAAAAACATCCTGGACACTGGCTTGTTGAAAAAATGGTTGCTCCATTAAAAGATTACCAGATTTAGATTTAGATTTACACGGGGGGACCTTCAGCCAGACTGTTCGGCTGATCGGCCTGTGACTGGTCCTCGCCAGCCAACATAATGTCCATAAGCTCAGAAACAAACGAAATGGTTACAATGGTTACAATGGGGGGTGACCTTCAGCCAGGTCGTTTGGCTGATTGGCTTGTGGCTGGTCTCTGCCAGCCGAAAATAAATCCATAAGCTCAGACACAAAAAAGAAAAGCTTTGCATTTCGCTGATGAAGGAACTGATAAACAAATTGAGAGCTCACTTGATGCAGTAAAAAAGGTTGCGTCTTAATAATATCCTGGAAGTAAGGTTCAAAAAGCACTTGATACTTGCGGCGCAGAGAACAAACGTGTTCATCAGTACAGTTAAAAAGGACATGTGCTTCATCTTGAGTTTGGTTGCAAGGACACCTGTCACACACAGAGGTACCATCATCATGCCAAACAGCCGACTCAACTTTCAAAGTATGAGCACGAAGCCGAAACCTGCTCACATTACGCATAACTTGCTTAGGCAAATCCAAAAAAAGATACCTAGGCAGGGGTGCATAGGTTTGGCGAGCGTTGCAAGCAAAAGGAGTAGCAAACCAAGCTTGGTAAGTAGCTAGTTTATTGATTTAGATTTAGATTTACACAGGGGGAATTTGAATTTGAATTTACACGGGGGGACCTTCAGCCAGACTGTTCGGCTGATCGGCCTGTGACTGGTCCTCGCCAGCCAACATAATGTCCATAAGCTCAGAAACAAACGAAAAAAGCTTGTTGTTGTGTTGCAAGAGGAAATCAGAAGCATCCTGGACACTGGCTTGTTGTAAAAATGGTTGCTCCATTGAAAAATGGTAGTTTACTGATGTTTCCCCTTGGATCCACTGACTCAGCTTCTCTCCAAACTCCTTGCAATCTGTACCTCAAGTCTGCACTAAAATCATTCATGGAAATGGCACCTCCTGACCTCACAGCCTGCTCGAAAATTTCAGAACCACGCAAACCTTGGAAGGCTTGAATTAACTGCGCTGTCCAGCACTTGTCATCCTTAGGTTGTAACTTCAAATCGGCTTGCATAACACGGCGTAAAGTACTACTATTTGTACCAAGCATGCTGTTGTACAGCTTGACTGCAGCTCTAAACCAATAGTACTGCAGTGGTTGATGCCCACATTCTCTCAAAACAGCCCAGTTAGTGGTAGTTCGCTTCACACCCAAGGTACCTTTCAAGAAATTCAGATGCAAAGTTTGCAGAGCACTAAAAAACTCTTTGCCTGCCTGCATGAAACCTGTACCCCACACCTGACTCGCGTACATACCAGCTGGAATAACATACGTCTTTGCAAGCCACAAGGCAGCATGCGGCCTATCTGCAAGTGTGTGCTCACGTACAAAACGACGAATCCTATAAGCAGATGTAAGCATAGCACGAGATGCATTATCTGCCGATTTAGCCATGCTCAAGGTCCTGTAAAACATCATGCCAAGATATTTAAACAAGTCCGACAGTCCTTATGAGCAAGAGCGTCACTGCCAATCGTAAAAACAGGGAGATTATTTCCTATTGAGTTGAAGTGCACAACCTCTGACTTTAAGTTGTTGATAACGAGATATGTGTGTAATGACTTGTTGCTTAGAACTCTAACACAATTTTTTAAAGCTTTTTGATGTGAATAGATCATTCAATTGAATCTTCGCCATATCTACCTACAAGGGCAGCTGAGCGGAAACAATGAAGCCTGTAACCAGATCTGGCCAAAGAATGCTCAACTCACAAAGCTTGGACTGGAAAAGTTTTTCCATTGGTGACCTAGATTTAGATTTCAATGGGGGGACCTTCAGCCAGACTGTTCGGCTAATTGGCTTGTGAGTGGTCCTCGCCAGTCAACATAGATCCATGAGCTCAGAAACAAACGAAAAAAGCTTGTTGTTGTGTTGCAAGAGGAAATCAGAACCATCCTGGACACTGGCTTGTTGTAAAAAAGGTTGCTCCATTGAAAAATCACCAGATTTAGATTTAGATTTACACGGGGGACCTTCAGCCAGACTGTTCGGCTGATCGGCCTGTGACTGGTCCTCGCCAGTCAACATAATGTCCATAAGCTCAGAAAGAAACGAAAAAAGCTTGTTGTTGTGTTGCAAAAGGAAATCAGAAACATCCTGGACACTGGCTTGTTGTAAAAAAGGTTGCTCCATTGAAAAATCACCAGAGAAACAGTTGAACAGGCAAGCGTACTTTCTTTTCAAAGCACAAACATCTGCGTCTCTGCACACCAAAAGGGCATGAGCCTCATCTTGAACCTCATCACAAGAACAGCGATCACACAAAAGAGCGTTCCGAGTATCCCAAGCTGCTGTCTCCACCTTCAGTGTGTGTGCCCTAAGTCTGAAAGGGCTAACATTCCTCATGACATGTGGAGACAAATCCAAATGCATGTGCCTTGGTAAACGGGCAGGGGCACGCACATTGTGGTCAAAAGGCACTGCAAAAAGAGACTGGTAAGTTGCCAGCTTACTATATGTGTCCCGCGGGTTCACTCCCTCAACATTTCTCCACATTGCCCGCAACCTGTGCCTGAGGTCATCAGTAAACTCTTGAGTAGGGATAGGAGTGCCCTGCCGCACAGCTTGCGCAAAGGAATCACAGCGCCGTAAGCCTTGGAAAGCATATAAAACTTGAGCAGTCCAGCAGACTGGCTCTCGCAAATGAATATTCAAATCTGCTTTCAGCACTCTTCTCAACGTCTCACTGTTAGACCTCAGCATGCTATGATACATTTTGACAACAGACCTAAACCAGTAAAACTGAAGCGGCTCATGACCACACTCCCTCAGGACAGCCCAGTTTGTAGTGGTACGCTTAACACCCAGCGTGCTCTTAAGATAACTCATGTGCCGCACTTGCAGATTACTTGCGAATTCCTTGCCCGCTTTAATGTATTCAGTGCCCCACACTTGGCCTGCATACATTCCAGCTGGAACCATATACGTCTTCCCAAGCCACAGAGACACGTACGGCCTATTTGCCAGAAAATTCTCACGAACAAATTGACGAACCCGAAAGGCAGACGCCATGAAGGGGCCAGTTGCATGCTCAGAGGACTTGGCCATGCTCATGCACTTGTGAAACATCATGCCAAGCTTGGTATAGTCTTGGCTTAGTCTTTTAGATACCTTAAGGTATCTAAAGGTTTAAGTGCTTCCTCTGAGCATACGCATGCAAGCGGTACAACATGGTCTGCAACTTGGTGACCTAGAGCCCGAATCTCTGGCTGATAGGTTGCTGGTGATTTAGATTTAGATTACACAGGGAGACCTTCAGCCAAACTGTTTGGCTGATCAGCCTGTGGCTGGTCCATGCCAGCCAAGAGCAAATCCAAAAGCTCAGACATGAAATAGAAAAGCTTGTTGTTGTGTTGCAAGAGGAAATCAGAAACATCCTGGACACTGAGTTGATGCTGCAAGAAAGGATGTGCAGTTGAAAAATTGCCAGGTAAAGACTCAGAGTATTTTTGTCAAAGCACACAAACCCTCGTACCTACACATGAAGAGAACATGGGCCTCATCTTGAATTTGCCCGCATGAGCATCTGTCACACGCTGGAGAAATCCCATCCTCCCAAGACGCAGTTTCCAGAGTCAAAGTGTGCTTGTTTCCACAAGACGCGCTATTGAAAACAAGAATACCTCTCATAGCCAGGTTCTAGAGCCTCTAGAACCGCTGAGCCTAGTGCTCCTAGTAACCCTCCAGATCCACGTTAGCCTTTTTCATCTTTTATCTTATGGTGGAGGGGACTCACGGCTCTTCTGAGCCAATGTGTCTCCTTTTCCTTACTTGATGTAGGGAGAGTTTCTCTGCCTACGTAGTTTTTCGTTTTTCTTTTTCTTTTTCTTTTTCTTTGTGAGCTCTCAATTTGAACCTACTAACATTCTGCATGACATGCCGTGACAAATCCAGATGCAGATATCCTGGCAGCCGGATAGGCTTGCGCACATTTTGGTCAAAAGGCTTCCTTCGATAGCTCTCCATGCACCGCGCAATTTGTGCCTCAAATTATCAGTGAAATCCTGCAGTGAGATAGGCGTACCCTGCTTCATCGCTGTTACAAAAGATCACAGGGCCGCAATCCTTGAAAGCCATCCAGGATCTGAGCAGTCCAACATGAGGGGGCCCTGGAGTGCTGGTGAAACATGCTCGACCAGCTTACACAAGGTCTACAACAAGTAAATAAGGCACGCTTCTACAAATGTTTGTGCCTAGCACTCACTGGAGAACATTAGAGAAACATGAGCAGGAAAAAGTCCAGCCAAACATGAATGATGATGCAGAAGTGTTGATAAGGATTTGGTAAAGCACCTGCAGCTAACCTGGGAAGCGCTCAGCAGAGCAACCTGGATAAAGCAACAATTGTCCAAAAACCCACCACGACCATCCGGAAAAAAGGCCTGGTATAATGTATCAGCCGATCGTCCACCGACCAGGGAAAAGCATGAGGCCCACAGGAATAAGCACAGTTCTGCACCATAGAAGCCCACCAGAGGTTGGCTGACAGACCCCGCGACACCAGGGGTTGGCCTACAGCCCGAGGCTCTGGCTGATCGGCCGCTGGTGAAACTTTGATTTGTTCTTAAAGTTGGAGAGGGCCCAGGGCTCTTCTGTATTTGAGTCAGGTCTTCAACTGGTGGCTAGCCAGTCAAGATGGGAAAAAGGGCCTTCAAGAAGTTCTGCTTGGTTGAGAGTGAGGCGTAAGCCATGTCATGTATTTTGCTGCTTGGAGGGCAAATGCGTCAGTGCTTTCATTCCAAGAATGCCATTGTGTGATTTGCTTTGTTAAACCTCCAGTCGCCCTGATGCTATCTTGGTCACTCCTTGCCCTGCTAACCCAAATAGACCACCTACTTGCCCCTCACATCGGGTACTCCACAGCATGAGACGTAATGAAATAAGAAGCAGCACAACTCCAGCCAGGCAACTTCATGACTTGAACATCCAAAACCGCCATATCCACTTGATAGAGATAAAAAAAAACTATGAAAATACGAGGCCTGGTGCCCATCTAGAAGCCTCACAGCAACAACACAGTGGACTGTGCAGACAACTTCAAGGCATTGAGATCACTCTCCACACAATCCTTCTAGGTGTGCCAGTGGGTGGGACTGTCTATACTGCCCATACCCCGGATCATGTAGAAAAACTAGGGATTGACCCGCAAAGGTCTACCAAGCTTGCACGAATGCTCCATGCCCATTCTGTGCAATATACGCAAGAACTTACCTCTACCAGACGTGCCATTGAAATCAAAAACACTCATCATAACTCTGGTGCACTGGGACTGCATGCTTCCAGAAATCCACCAGACCCACACTAGCTCCCCTCTTACCCTCTGCTGAGGGAGACTCACCGCTTTTTGGGCCAACGTGTCTCCTTTTCCTTAATTGATGAAAGAAAGGAAGATCTACGCTTGCCAATCAGCCGCGTGCATTAAGGAAAGAGCCTCCCAATGGCTCCCACCGACAGAGGTCATCTTTTTCCACCCCGGCCACAAGGAATCGATCCGGGGACCTAATTGATGTAGGGAGTGTTCTCACTGCCTACTTAGTTTTTTCTTTTCTTTTCCTGCCTGAAACCTTGGATTTTTAATGCAGCCAGGCACCCAGATGTTGGTATGATTGCCCTCAGACATTGCTCTTGGCAAATGGTGCGCTACAGAAATCACAAACGGCCTGAGTGGTTCAATGATGTGAGTACAGCCAGAAAGGCTTGGCAAGCCGAGCGTGCTCGTGATCAACTACACAGAGAGTACAGAGCTGAAGCGCAGCGTGCTAAGCAACGATATACCAGCACTCAAGCAGCAGATTTCATGTGCAAGCTATTTCAAAAAGATCCGGCTGTGCACAAACTTCTAAAGGAACCTGTGAGCTCCCGTACCACTCCTCTTTCTGAACAGGCCTGGCGGGATCATGTCAACAACCTATTTAACCACCCTTCTCCTTCCAACAATGATACTCATGGCTTCCACAATGAAGCATCAGGGGGAACAGATCCTCACCTTTTCAATCCGCCTGGGGAAGTTGAGCTGACCTTTCTTGTCTCTACTCACATTTCCAACATGAGCAGTTCTCTTCACCTGGCTTTGACACTGTCCTACCTCCTTTCATAAAACATGCTAGTAAAATGGTCCCAAGACATCATGGCAGAGGTCTTGAAAATTACAATGTGCTGGCTCCATACATTTCACAACTCTTCACGCTCATGCTTAAAACGGCCCTTATTAGTGCTAAAGTAGTGACTCTTCACACCATCCTTCTGGATGTTGGTGGGACCTGCTACAGAGAGCATACCCTGAATCAGTTAAGACAACTGGGACTTGACCAACAACGTGCCTTGAAACTTGCTCGTAGTCTGCATGCCCATTCAGTTCAGTACGCCCACAAACTTGTTTCTACTAGGCGTGCTGAAAACAAGAATACTTGTTGCAGCCAGGTTACGGAGCCGGGTGCTTCCAATAAACCTCCAGACCCCCATTAACACTTATGTTTTTTTTTAGCTTTGTGGTGGAGGGGACTCACGGCTCTTTTGAGCCAATGTGTCTCCTTTTCCTTAATTGATGTAGGGAGAGTTTCCTCTGCCTACATAGTTTTTCTTTTTCTTTTCTTTTTTCTGCAGGGTTATACAAACAGAAAATGCCTGACTGTCAATAAACAAAGATCTGAGGTCGTCTGCTTCAATTCCAGAACTGATGGTCTTCAAGACTGACGGAAGTTCCCCCACTGTTGTATGATGGTGACGGCCTCCCCTACACTGATTCTTTCAAATATCTGAATATGTTCTGTGACAAACGTCTCAACCTCTCCACTGCAGCCGAGGCTGCTCTGAAACCATGCATAGCGGAGATTGTAAGTAAGAAGTTATCGTGTTAAGACCTTTGCTAACGATCATAACCTCACAAATTGGCTGCATGCGTTCATCTGGCTTTTGAAAACATATGCTATCCCAGCCTGCTGAGCAGGAATGTATGCCAGATAGATATGGGCCACAGAACCTTGTTGGGGTGAAAACCACAACACCATCTTGGAGCATTCTTCGAGGAAGTTGCATTGAACCTGTTCAGTTCAACTGGTTTCGCGCCATAATGCGTTTCTACAACTCACTAAGTGCAACAGTCTAGTCCTCAAAAAGGTTCTCCACGCAGACATCAGCCTTAGCTCCAGAACTGACTCTTGTTGACATCACACCTCTTGTCTGCGCTAAATGGTCTGACACGCTCGGATCTGATATGACGTCAAATTATGGCTTGTGACCCTGCAAACCTCAGTCAATTTGTGGTGGACCTAAGATCCAGACACCTTAGCTACTGGAATCAACTCACAGCGCCTGACCCAGAGTAAACAGCAGTAAACGGCTGCCAGTGACATATCATCAATGGTCCGCACTCCCTGTCAGAGACGCACATGCAATTCACCCTCCTTACACAATGCCTATGTACAGTGCTGACTATGCTTGCTGTTGAAGGTCTGGAACTCCAGTCTTTCAGCTATCATCCTGCTTTATTTTCTTGTTGCTGGACCTGTCTTCTTTCTCTGTCTGCCGTGCTTCTCTCAGTCTGAACTTCCTGGAGGGTGGGTCATACGGTCTGTGCACCAATGTGGCCCCCTTTCCTTAATTGACGTAGGGAGTGTTTCACTGCCTACGTAGTTTTTCTTTTCTTTTCTTCCCTATGTACTTGGATCTTCCCCTCACGTCCTTCGCAACACTGCCATTCAAGCTGCGGGTTCACACTCTTTGTATTGAACAGGCTATTTGGTCCAATATTCTTTCTCCGGTCTGTGATATTTGTGATCCTGATGACATAAAAGATGAAAAACTTGTGCTAATCAGAAAAGAAAAGGAACGAAAAACTACGCAGGCAGTGGAAACACTCCCCACATTGATGAAGGAAAAAAGGATACCTAGGGCCGAGGCACCGTGTATCCCCTTCACCAAGAGTAAAAAGAAGTCAATGGTGATCTGGAGGCTTACTAGCAGTGCCCCACTCTTGATATTCGATATCAAGAGTCACTCTACAACAAGCCCCACTCTTGATATTCAAGTTATTGTAGAGTGTTGAATGAGTTCTCCTCAAGAGCGTGTCTGGTGCTAGCAAGTTCATATGCGTACTGGACAGAATGAGCATGAAGCTTCAGAGCAAGCTAGGTGGTTTATAAGTGTCAAGACTAACCTCTGAAAGGGGCTCCAAAGTGTGATGTGTGTGAATGACCCCGCCCACACCTAGCAAATTGGTGTCAAGGGTGACTTGAGCTGAGGCCCTTGAAAGATGGTGATAGAGGTCGCGGTGCTGCTACTTGGAGGCCTCAAGCTGAATCTTGGGTCTGGTGTCTTTGCGGTATGTGACCAGCTCTTAGGGAGGATTCTATTTGTTGAGTGTTCAGGAATCTGCAGGCTCTACAAGCAAGACGATCTGCGCTGCCTATGTCCACGGAGGCAAGGCCTGCCCTATGAGGGCTTTTGGTGAGACATTATAAAAGGATTATATTGGCAATGTTTTGGCGCTTGGTTCCAATAATTGACATGATGGGATATTTACTTCCCAAAGAATGTGAAGAGCACTGTATTTTCGTGTTTCTCATACTATGAGATGCTTTATGCAGATGACCTCGCTTTGACTGCAAACAACCACACCCACATGCAAGCCATGTTAAACAAGTTGCAGGGTTATGCAACCAGAAAATGCCTGACGGTCAACACAAAAAAGTCTGAGGTCGTCTGCTTCAATTCCAGAGCTGACACTCTTCCCCAACTGTTGTATGATGGTGAAAACCTGCCCTACACTGATTCTTATAAATATCTGGGTATGGTCTGTGACAAACGTCTCAACCTTTCCACTGCTGCTGAGGCTGCTCTGAAACCATGCATGGCGGGGATGTATCGTGTCAAAACCTTTGCTCACGACCACAACCTTACAAATCGGCTGCATGCGCTCATCTGGCTCTTGAAAACGTATGCTATCCCAGCAGGAATGTATGCTAGCCAGATATGGGCCACTCCTTACTTACGTCAGGGCGCAGAAATGGACAACCTGTTGCAGAAGTGGATTCTGAACGTCTTGCGTAATCTTCTTGGAGTGAAATCCACAACACCATCTTGGAGCATTTTACGAGAATGTGGCATTGAACCTTTTCAGTTTAATTGGTTTCGTGCCACTATGCGCTTCTACAACTCGCTTACAAAGTGCAACAGTCTCCTTCTCAAAAAGGTTCTCCATGCTGACATCAGCCTTAGCTCCATGACTGACTCTTGTTGGACGTCCCACCTCTTATCTGCACTGGATGGTTTGGCACACTCGGATCTGATGAAACGTCAAATTATGGCTTGTGACCCTGTGAACCTTAGTCAATTTGTGGTGGACCTGAGATCTAGACACCTGGGCTATTGGAACCAATTCACAGCCCCTGATCCAAGAGTAAGCAACAGTAAGCGGCTGACTTACCATCAATGGTGCGCTCTCCCTGTCAGAAATGCACATGCCATTCATCCCCCTTATACAATGCCTAAATACATGTACTTGGATCTTCCCCATCATGTCCTTCGCAACACTGCCAGATTCAGGCTGCGGGTACACGCTCTCCGAGTTGAACGGGCAACTTGGTCCAATAGTACTTCTCCGGTCTGTGATAGCTGTGATTCTGATGACATACAAGATGAAAAACATGTGTTGTTCAGATGCTCCAATCCCCAGGTCTGCTCTCTCCATCAATAGTATGCCTCACTTTTTGAGCACAACTTCTCTTTCCTACACCTCCACGTCTCCCACAGGATGCCCTGTCTAGGCACCATTCACCATGTGAATTCCCAGGATATCAATATTTTTTTAAACCAAGATAACAACAAACTTCCTTTTTTTCTTCATGACCTCATGTGTATTTATGAACAGGCTAGCAGTCAAACGTCTTGACTGAGGCCTTTTTTCCCTTGTAACCCTTGTAACCCTTAAAGAGCACTGTCTGGGTCAGGGTTATGCTGAGTGTTTTTGTTCTAATTGGCACGTCTGGTTAAGGTTAGTTAGTGCGCATTCTGCACAAAATAGGCATTCTGGGTTTCTCAGAACTCTTTTGAGTAAAGAAGGTTCTCTAGCATTCTTTTCCTTAGACTTTACATTTAGGACTCGTAGTAACACCATCCATGGTTGTATTTATGTATGCCCAGTCTAGCCGCTTAAGAAGAAGCCTGTTGGCTGGGGTGGACCAGCCACAGGCCAACCAGCCGTACTGTCTGGCTGAACTTCAGCCAGACTTGAAGCCTTCAGTGAATTAATACAATCCTAATTGATTTAGGCAAGCACATGCTGAGAAATGTAGCGCGCTTTCGTTCACATGCTGGGATGTGCGCGTGCCAAGTGTGGGGTACCGAACATTTACGAGAAGGCAGTGATTTCAAAAGCCAATTGCAGAAAAGGCAATCATGCTCTTTAAGGCATTTTCTAGGTATGAAGAGTACTGCCACGAACTGGCCAGTACTGTGAGAGTGTGGCCAAGAGCCTTTGCAGTTCTCATGGTTTAGGGCCACTGTCAAGTCTTTTAACAGCATGCTTGATTCAAACAGCGAGACATTATGTCAAGTGCTGAAAGCGTATTTACACCTTGCTGGTAGGGACCATTCTTGTTGGCCCAACAACCGGGTCTGCACATGTGTCTAAGGCATTTAGTGGCATGCACACCGGGAATGTATTTCAACAGAAAATGCTGAGTGCTTCAAGCAGAAGTTAGAAGTTATAAGATTCCCCTGCAGAATTTTATAGGGGATTTGAGGTACAGAGCTTTCACTTTTTGACTGATGTCGAGGTCAATGCTTTTCTAAGTCAAGACTCGTACAGATGTTCAAAATTGTTGTCAGAATTGCTTTCAATTTTTGATGCTGGATGAGAATTTTCACCAGCAGCTGATCAGCCTGAGTCTCGGGCTGTAGGCCAACCCCTTTGTATCTTAACCCTTGTAACCCCTTTACATGCTCACACCCTGAGAGTTGAGACATCACTTTGACAGGAGAATACATCTAAATGTGATAGGAGTGACCAAGGAGGACTCCAAGATGAAAAGCATGCCGTGTTCCTTTGTTCTTGCAATCCTACGTGTTCAACACAGAAGTTCTCTCAGAAGGACGTCTGCACATCTGTTTTCCGACTTCCCCTCTACTCACAGAACCTTTTTTTTGCTTTTTGGGATGAGTCAGCCGTTTTTCATTATGCTCAAGCTAGCTCGGAGGATGTATCTTATTGCTTGCAGAAGCAAACGAATAAGATGTATTGTTCATTTCCAAACTCCATGGGTCATGGAACTTCCACTGAATATTTCATGTGGCTGGAACAGTTGAGCAGGCCGAGCAGCCAAACTACCTGGCTGAAGGTCAAACCTCATTGTAACCATTAAGATGAGAATCCGATAATTTGCTCATATTGGCACAGCCCAACAAGCTGAGCAGCCAAGCTGCCTGGCTGAAGGACAAATCCCTGAGAACCTTGTAAATCAAGCAGTCCAATATGCCAGGATCTTCAGCTGGGTGCGGTCAGCTACCCACCAGGTCCCTCCTTGACCTCTCTTTAGAAGGCAAGGCACCTCAAGCCAGTGTGTCACTTTCTTGTGATTTGATGTAGGAAGCATTTTTACATTTCATCTCTGGGGTCTCAGTGTGTCTCGCGTTCCTTGTGGCAAGCCAAATACTATTGGCGAGGTAGTAATTCAGGACCTGCCTGAACGCCAAACTCTGTTTACAAACTCATCTGCAGTCATGTGAATTAACAGAGGGCAACTAATCAATAAAATACAAGCATTTCCAGTCAGCTTTTCAAAACAATGAAGTTGAAAAATGTGCGTTCATGAGTGGCTGAGTTTCCAATGAGCCATGATGTCGTATGTGCCATTTCATGACCATGGAGGGGAAAAGCAAAGACGCGATTCAAAATGATAATGAGACAATTCCGGAAAGGCTTCCAGCCCATTCCGGTAGCAGAGCAAGTAGATATAGGACGGGATTTAAACTGCGCAGCATCCCAAGTACCATAGGCAGTCTATACAGGATCAGCTGTAGGAAATCATTTGAGACTCGGTATAATGTGAGAGCATCCTGCCCAGGCATAAGCAAGCACATGCACCAATGCAGACATGGAAGCAAGGGTAACATAAGCCACAACAACAGCCTTTTTAGATATGACAGCGCGCGCGCACACGCGCGCACACACACACATACACACACAGCAATAATTCTTGTGGTTGCCTCGGCAACCCCCCCTAGCAAGAGCCAGAAAGAATTGATGTGACAACGCATGCAATTGAGGGAGTTCTGGATTGCACATGATTTTTCAATCATTGCAGGTGCGAAAAGCGGACAGGCAACCTCAGCAGGAGCAGCCCTGCACAGCATCTAAGCGAGCGTTATGAGGGCCTTGCCTGCTGTGCTGCTAACATCAAATAACCTCAATGTATGCATAGGTTTTTGAGCTCACACACACCACGCACACCACCATCTTCATGCAATGACAATTAAAACTGTCCAAAAACCTACCTTTCGGTAGGAACGAGGAAGCAGGACAGCCGGAAAACCTCCATTTATTTGCCAGACGCGTTCCTGCCTATTATTGTCCTGCTTATTGTGATAGGCTTGAGCAATTCAAACGCACAGGCGTGTCTTAGCACAGCTCCCTGCGCAAGGAGCCTTGCTTCTGGCAAGACCTGTCCAGTGCTGTACAGTTGAAAGCACAAGCAATGCTGCCCTTGGGCTTCTTGCAAGGTGACACAAGCACCATCGTGTGCTTGGGAGCCCATCTCCGAGTTGGATACCCTAAGTTCTCACAGACACAGTCAGTAGAGGCGCCACTCAACCACACACATTCTTTCACACTGCCAGCAGCCGCTGCTTGAGCCCTGGGCCACTAAAGCCTGCCCGCCCCCATCTCTAGAAAAAAGAGAAGACCACGTCAGCCAAAAAAGGCCGTGCGAAATTAAGGAAAGGTTACCTAGCAAGCTAGCAAGGGTGACACTTCCATCTCTCCCTTGTTTTTCCTGCTCGCATGGGCCCAGGGCACTCCACTAAACCACACACATTTTTTCACACTGCCAGCAGCTGTTGCTTGAACCCTGGGCCACCAAAGCCTGCCCCCATTTCTCCCTTGTTCTTCCTGCTCGCTTGCGCCCAGGGCACTCCATGCCCTCCATGCCCCCAGCTGCCAATCGCACCAATGTTGCTGTTGTGGCTGTGGCCGCTCTCTTCCACAACACTGTCACCCATCGGCTCCTCATCTGCCTCCTCTGCCTCCACCTCTCCCTCCTTTTCCTCGACCACCACTGGCCCGTCCCCCTCCTGCTGCTGCGGCGGCCTGGAATTCTGCGCCAACTCCTGCGCGTGTGGCCCTGAGCTCAGACTCAGTGCCTGCTCACTGGCCGCCGTGTCCTCACAATCAATACGCATGCTGCCCGCACACGTGCCGTCTGAGGTCTCGGACACAGAGGGCAAGCTGCGATGCCGAGGGGCTGGCGGAGCAACAGCGGGGGGTGGAGGGGTAGGGGCCATAATGGGCACCCCGCCACCCTCACCCTGCTGCTGCTGACGACGCACATGGGTCCGCGGCTTCTGCTGCTGTTGCTGCTGCTGCTGCTGCTGCTGCTGCTGCTGCTGTGAGAAGCACTCTTTGGCAGGGGTAGGGGGGAGCGAGGACTGGCGCGCACCCAGCGGTAATGCATTGAGCGATGGCGGCTGTGGGGGCGCCTGGGGTTGAACCTTTTTGCTCGCCATCAAGGCCCCCCCGCTTCCCCCGCTGGCGTGCCGTCTATGCTTGGTGGGGTTCTTGGGGGGCGGCGTGGGGGAGGTCACGTTGGCGCGCTCGTGGTGGGGCCATCCTGCGCCCGAAGCGCCTGTGTGGCTGGAGGAGGTGCCGGTCGATGAGCGCTTGTTGCGGCGCGCAGGTGTGCTTGTGACTCCCATGGGGCCTGGCAGGGGATGGTACTGTGGCTTGGGGTACCTGCGCAGTGCACGCATATGCATGTGGTGGGCACACGTAACGAATGCGGTGCGTGAGCATGTGAGCAAGTGAACATGCCGCCAAGCCTGCTTTGCATTGGAGTATCCTGCATTGAGCGTGCCTGCCTTGCATGGGAGCATCAACATTGGGCATGCCCGCCTTTCAGGAGCAGCATACATCCTGCATTGTAACACACACGCGCGCGTGCGCAAACACACACACACAAACGCACAAATACACACACACCTTTGATTGCGCATGTGCGACATGCCAACTGCAAGGTGAGGATGATGCATTCAGGGGTACGACATGCAACTGCAACATGTAAACACCGGACCCTGCACAGATGGGCTCTTTGCCAATGGTAGCTTCTCTGGAAGCTATCCAGCAGCACTCATGCACCTGCAACATCCATCGAACACACCCACCCTGCCGACAGGCAGGCCCTCCAAAAACGGCGGTAGCCTCTCAGCAAGGTCATCCAGAAACACTCATGTACCTGCAACATGCACCAAACACACCTACCTGCCGACAGGTAGGCCCTCCATTGATGGCAGCTCCTCTGCAAAGGACACAGCGCAGCTGCTGGCTATACTGTTGCAGGCACTGGTGCGTGCCAGGTTGTTCCCATAGCCGCCGCCCAAGTGCATAGGAATGCCCACCTGTGCAGGAAGGATGGTGAGAGCAGGGATGGGTCATTCGCAAGTTGGGAGTTACCATCAGTGTTTATATGCAAACAAATTCGAATTTCCCCCCAAAAATGATTTCTGGGGCCATTCTTTGGAGGGAGGGTTGGGTTGGAAGTACGGGTCTCAGCCACCCCTTACCTATATCCCTTGCAAGGCTAACACCCCACCCCCAAGGCCATGATCATTGAATCATGTCAGGATGTAAGGATCCTGAATGAGGTTGTGCTACTTCGGCTCAGTCTAAAGACACAGATGAGGTGAGAAAGGTGGACAACGTGGGAAAAACAGGTGGAAAAAACACAACTTAGCAAGCAAAATTTACCATTCCTGATTTTGAGCCATAGTTTGCTGTTCTTTAAAAGTTTGCGTCACGAATGACCCATCCCTGGGTGAGAGTGTGCGAGCGTGAGGGAAGTGTGAGGGAAGGATGGTGTTGCGGATCCAAGTTGATGGGATCGTCCACGTGCACAGGAAGAACGGAGAGAAGCTGGCACTCATATGAAGCTCAGTGTCCAAACGCATGCTTGTGGTGGGATGGCTGATGATGAGATGGCAGCAATGTTGTGTTCTTCAAGAACAGTGAGCAAGGACATGTTTTGTTGGGGAGGCGGACGGTGAGGGAATGGCACCCCTCATGGCACTCCTCATGGCACGTTTCGCTGGGGAGGCGGATGGTGAGGGAATGGCACTTAGCCAAAGCACTGTGAGCAAGTGCATGCTTGCGCTGGAATGCATGCATATGCTGCATAAGAGACGTCAGCAAAAGTGCTATGGGATGGAGGCAAGGGAACAAGGGAGTTGGGAAATAAACACTAGATCTAAGAATAACATTGAAACAGGTTTATAACAACAGCTGTTTGTGTCCCAGGGCACTGCCCTGCTCACATCATGCCTTGTCACCTCAGACCTAACCTTTCCTTGTATGCCTCAATGTGTCTGCCACTATCTCCCCTCGTCATGAGGGCCTCGTGTGCTTTTGTCTGTCTGCCACAACCTAGTAGGGGATTACCTTGTGTCAATTTGTCTGCCACTATATTCACTCGTGTGCTTCTGTCTGCCTGCCACTGATCTGTACCAATCTTGTGTGTCACTACCTAGTTGGCGACTACCTTGTGTGCTTTGGTCTGTCTGCCACTCTCTTCTTTGTGTGCCTCCGTCTGCCTGGCACTATCTGGTACCAATCTTGTGTGCCGCTATCTTGTGCATCACTACCTCGTGTGCTTCCGTCTGTCTGCCCCTACCTTCTACCAATTTTGAGTGCCACTACTACTAATTTTGTGCGTCACTACCTTGCCTCGGTCTGTCTGCTACTATCAAGGCCAAACTCAGAATGGATAAAGCACAGTCTCCCTCCCATCTTGTTGCCTGAGCAGGAGGCCTTGCCAAAACTTACTGCAAGAGCCCGCAACCTTGCCTGCTAAGCTCTTCGCTGTGCCCCTTCCAGTTGCTGTGCGATTGCCTGACCTTTCATTCACCTCCTCTCCTAAGCAAAGTATCATCTTACACAGGCCTCCTACCCTCTTCTATCTCTTCATGCATGCATCCGCTAAAACCCTGGGCTGTGCGCATCTTACTCTCCCTATATCCTGGACATGCCTTTCCCTCTGTTGCTCCTCCACATGCACATCCTCCTGATCTGCCTTACACTCAGCTTAACCCCTCCCTCAAGGCTCCTCTTCCTGCCTGCTCCACACCACTCTTCCTCGCTTAACACTCACCTCCTCCAAGCACCGGATCTGCTTGCCGAACTCCTGAGCAGCACGGTAGGCTTCCCAGTCCTCCTGCACAACCACAGCCAAAGAGAGGGACAACACTGTCCACTTTGAGGCCCCAAGGCAACATGCAGAGCCACAGTGAGGCACAAAACATTGAGGCCCCCCACTGAGCACAGCCACAGCGATTGAGGCCCCCCGACGAGCACGGCCACATTGAGGCACAACACATTGAGCACAACACACACAGCCACATTGAGGCACAATGCATTGAGCACGAGGCACATGGCCACAGTGAGGCACACCCCATGGAGCACGACACGGCCATAATGAGGTACACCCCATGGAGCACGACACGGCCATAGTAAGGCACACCCCATGGAGCACGACACGGCCATAGTGAGGCACACCCCATGGAGCACGACACAGCCATAGCAAGGCACACCCCATGGAGCACGACACAGCCATAGAGAGGCACCAACACAGCCGCAGTGAGGCACACCACAATGGGCACACCACATTGGGCACAATACATTGAGGCCCCCAAGACAACATGCAGGTCCAGACCTTCCCTGATGGCGCACTGCCAGGGGGCCAGGGAAACAAGCTGGTAACAGTGTCTGTGCTGTGGTTCCCAGGCATGCAAGCAGTGTACAGCTTTTTTGGCACATTTGCGCAGGCGTTGGCTTGATGCAAGAGTCACATCTTTGAGGCATGCAGTGTACGGCTTTCCTGGCATATTTGCGCAGGCGTTGGCTTGATGCAAGAGCCACATCTTTGAGGCATGCAGTGTACAGCCCCTGTTAAGGTGTGTGTGTGTGTGTGTGTGTGTGTAGCATCCTATGTATCAGATGGAACTGAGCTCTCTCTGGTTTAGATGAAAACGTGTAACGTGTAGAACGCCCATAACAGATACAAACCTGAAGTTCTGTTCAGAGACTCATAAAGGTGCATTAGCCTAGTGCGTTATGCGCAACCAGCCGCAATTTTGCATGCGGATAGCTACACATAACTGGGTGCATTTGCAAAGATGGGCCTCAGCTCGATTGCATGTGGTTTGCAGTATAACAGGCAATACTTGTTTGGTGTACACATGCTCACCAAAACCTATACAGACGACCCTGCTTGCATGTGCACTAGTGCATTTGCGCTGTTGCGTGGATTGATAAGCAAATGAGTTACAGGCATGTTGCAACAACCTGTCATGCAAACTGCGAAATACCGCGTGCGCGTATGCGTGTGTGCGTGCGTGCGTGCGTGCATGCGTGTGTGTGTGTGTGTGTGTGTGTGTGTGTGTGTGTGTGTGTGTGTGTGTGTGTGTGTGTGTGCGTGCGTGCGTGCGTGCGTGCGTGGTGTGTGTGTGTGTGTGTGTGTGTGTGTGTGTGTGTGTGTGTGTGTGTGTGTGTGTGTGTGTGTGTGTGTGTGTGTGCGTGTGTGTGCGCGTGCGCGCGCTGCATGCAGTAATACACAATGCACAGTCGTGAGAATAAAAGAAAGAGCAACCCGTGCGTACCTTCAATTTGTTGAATTCCATGAGCTGGCTTTCCATGCCCTTCATCCGTGCTGCGACGTCCTGAACTTCTGCCCGCAACATGGCCAGCTCCGTATCTTGTTGCTTCCCTTGCTGCCCGTGCTTCACTTCCTGGTCCCTGCTTCCCTTCCTGGAGTGGCGTGGCGATGCCAGGCTGCCCGGCAGTTCACAATTGCCAGGAAGATTGCTGGACAGCTGGGCCATACTGCGAGCCAGGCTGTTAGCCACCGCTTGCACCTCCTGCAGCTGTGCATGCAGTGCCTGTGACTGCAGTGCTATCTCAGGGCCTGTGCTTCGCACGCGCACATCTGCATCCAAGGGCCTGCTGACATGGGGCTCTCCCTCCTCGCTCTCTCGCTCCCTCCTGTCACCCTTCTCATGCTCCTCCTTTTCACGCTCTCCCTTCTGATGCTCCCCCTTTTGGTGCTTCCCCTCTGTCAACCCTGATGCCTGGAGGGTCTGCCTCTCCTCCGCTGAATGTACATGCTCACAAATGGGAGCATCTGCAGCAGTGGGAGCGGGAGGGACCTCTGTCTCAACAATGTGGCGAGTTGAGATGCATGCACCCATCAAAAATATAATTTTTTGCGCGGTCCCGTTCAATGAGCCTTTTTCCATAGCGGTCAATTGCAAGACTCCATTTATTCCTAGAAGTATATAGACATTTATATTTTGTTTTGAAACGTGTTGGACAACATCCACAGCAGCTCGAAGGAATAAAGTCACCAATGATGTGACTCCTCCCATTGTTTGCAATGCTAATGAGACTTTCACTGTCACTTTATGTGGCATAGGCTGCTGCAATGCCCAAGAGGCCTTCTCCAGCTGGGGACACACGGTTGATAGAATTGGAAAGAGTGCTCTTCCCTCCCAGCGCACAGGAGACACACAGGAGCAGCCTTTTTCATGGTCCCGCAGTGAAGGACCCGCCGGGGGAGTCACAGCTAAGCCAGGTGGGTTCAGTGGCCTTGGGAGTGCAATGATGTTCCACGTCTGCCGTGTTTGCAGGCATGCACGCTTGCGTGAGTGCTCGTATGCATGAATGGGCACACAATGCCTACATGTGTTCATTGTGTGTGTATGTGTGTGTGTCGTGTGTATGTATGTGTGTGTGTGTGTGTGTGTGTGTGTGTGTGTGTGTGTGTGTGTGTGTGTGTGTGTGTGTGTGTGTGTGTGTGTGTGTGTGTGTGTGTGCGCGTGCGTGCGTGCGTGCGTGTGTGTGTGAGAGAGAGAGATAGAGAGAGAGAGAGAGAGAGAGAGAGAGAGAGAGAGAGAGAGAGAGAGCATGATCCCGTGCATGCTCGTACGCTTGAAGCATTTGAATGCTTGTCATCCTGCACCATAAGGAGGGTAGGAGAGTGTTGTTCCCCACAAAATATTAACTTGACTTTGTGCTCAGGGGCAGCTCAACAATCCACATGGTGAGATGTCTACTGCTTTACCTTCAAAGATAGAATGCAATGGCAATTTTGACAGCAATGAGATGCTCAACGCAGACACATTGCATGTCAAAGAATCCCACAAGGCAATATATTCCACCAACAACTTGATATGTTGCATGGGGCATTTGAATGAACATACAGCACCCATTGATAACACTCCATCCAAGTAATTCAAGTGCACGCTGTACGACAGGGATTAATGATTGCACTCAATACAGAAACGTGTGTAACTGTACCACTTAAAGCACTGAAACCTCCCTCACTGTCACATTAAACACATTTCTGAGCTTTTGCAAGACTCTACTTTGTCCCATTATGACTCTGGGAAATCACTCCAGCTTTGACGAGCCAAAATTGTTGATTGCACCTCAAGCTTGTTGCACACACGGGCGCAGTTGAGGTATAATGCACTTGGCTGTAGTCAGCTGCTCAAAGAAGGCACATGCATTTGCGTTTGATATGCGGCAGCTGCTTGTATGCACCAGAGAGGAACAACCGCTTGGTGGCTTTTGAAAGCCTGAAACAACGCAAGGAGAAGTAATTGACAGATGTTAGGGGCACCATCTGTCAGAATAGGGGTTTAATACAAATGTTGCAGGCGTTTACTGCAGATGATGTAAGGAGTGTAATTATACGAAAGTGTGCTTAGGGTTGGCCATTTCTGGATATCTATTCCGTATTTGGCGGACAATCAATGCTGGAAGGATCTTCATACATGCCGTATTATAGTTATAATTATATGAAATTGGCCAACTCTATGTTTGCTATATGCCGCCTCCTTTTGTAAGGCTGGGCCTCCATTTAACAGCAGCCGAACTTCGGGATGGTCCCCTTCGTTCACGGCTGCCCCCTGGGGTCCATGACATTCTGACATCCCTTATGAATGCCGCACGATTTGTTTGCTCTATCAACAAGCTCCCTCTGCAATTTCCTTTGTGTCCTGTGCTCTAATGCCTATCACATGTGGACAAATGTTGACCTGTGAAGGGGCCTAGCAGGGATAAATTGGCACACAATCTACAACATGGACAATTGTACGTACCAAATGTCACATATTTGCAACACACGGACAATTGTATATGAATGATGTTGCACATTGCAATTAAGCTAAATGTTGTTGTGTTGCTCTCAAACACCACACTGTACCCACATGTCCCGATTCATATGCGCATGTGTGCTTGTAGCTGTGTTCGTTTGATTGCGTTTACTGCATGCCTTACAGCAAGATTGGACCTGAATCTTCCCTTTAAAACAACAGGCGCATGAAAGTCCACCTCCTACATCTCGCCTGGCCCTGCAGCATGGATCAAGCGGCACCAAGCATCGCAGAAGAGGTAAGACACAGAAGAGGCAAAGTATAGAAAAGGCCAAACACAGCGTGGATGAAGTGGCTCCAAGCATCGGAAAGGGGGTGAGACACAGAGGAGGCAAAGCACAGAAAAGGCCAAACACAGCGTGATAGAATGGCTCCAAGCATCGCCAAAGAGGTAGAACACAGCTGCCGCACAAGATCTGCGTCAATCACAAACCACCAACTGGATGCACATATTCTTGTGGACCAAACGGCTCCGAGTAGAGGAGAAGAGGCAAAACACAGCTATTCATCCTTTGCATGAAAGGTTGTTCCACTGTTATAGCACTCGTGTGTCACCTTGGGTTACAAGGGTTACAAGGGGGTTGGCCAACAGCCCAAGACTCCGGCTGATCGGCTGCTGGTGTCACCTTGACATGACCCGTCACACATGCCTAGTGGTCCAGATGTTATTAGTCACTCTTTTGCCCGCTCACCTTGACATGCCTAGTGGTCCAGATGTTATTGGTCACTCTTTTGCCTGCTTCGATGCTTGCATTCCGTTCCTTTTGGGTCCACCCTGTGCAGCTGCTGCACCCATTGATGCGCACGCATGTGCTTGATCGGTAATACAAATTCACTAGATGGGCTTGCTTGTGCCGCATCAAACATGTGAGCATGCAAATATGTGCTGATGTGCATGCGCGCGCATACACACACACACACGCAAACATGAACGCACGCGTCAACATCTTCTAGGTGGTCCCACTGCCAGCCCCGGCCGCCACATCCAAGCCGCGCACTTTGGCTTCAATCCACTGAACCCCTTTGAGTCGGTGGTGGATGCCGCGCCGGCCATTCGCCACCTGCAGCCTCACAGCTGGCGACAGCTGGAGCTGGTGCTGCCGCCTGGCTGCAGCCCTGAGGTGCAGCAGGTGAGCGTGTCGAAGGAAAGGAAACTTGCAATGCCGTGTCTGACCTACGAATGTGTAAAGAGCAGGTGAGCGCTCGAAGGAAATGAGAGGAAGACTGACAATGCTGTGTCTGCCCACGAGCATGTCAGATCTGTTACTGGCAGCTGACAGTCTTGGCTCTCTGGCTAGCTGACAGCGTGCGTGTCACAGCTGTCACTGACAGCTGATGGTGTCAGCCACGTGTCCCTCAGGCCAGCCAAACACAGGGATCAGGCACCCGGTCAAGTGACCACGTGCACACAGCCCAGAAACGCAGGACATGCGTCCCGGATGGCGGGGCGTGAGTGCACCCTCTGACTTGTCAAAGCTGTGCTTGTGGCATGTGCACACCGTCCCACCCTCCTCCCTTGAACATGAAAGCCTCGGATACAAAAGCCTTGCTCTCTGCTTTTGGCATGCATGCGCACAACCTCTCACCCATCCCATGCATCATGCGCACAAAACTCCCTCCCATCCCATGCGTCATGTACGGCATATGCGTGGATGCAGCCTCTGACGCAAAGTCTTGCTTGTGGCACGTGAACAGTCCCACCCTCCTCCCTTCCTAGCATCCCTGAGTGAGTGCTCAGAAGTCCAAGGCCAAATTTGCACAGCACCAGCAAACCAACCTCCTGTCACACACACACACGCACACACACACACACACACACACACACACAAACCCAGCCCGTTTGCATGCAATCTTGCACGCTCCCCTTCTTGTGTCCCTTGCTCATTGTACGTACACAGGAGCTCAAGGCCGAGCTTGCGCAGCACCCTCACCAGAAGCGCCAGCTTCATAGGCGCGCTCGTGTCATACAACAAGCGCGTTTGCATGCACCTTCACACACTCTTTTTGATGTGTTCCTCGCTGTGCACGCAGGAGCTCAAGGCCGAGCTTGCGCAGCACCCTCACCAGAAACGCCAGCTTCATAGGCGCGCGCATGTCATGCAACAAGCGCATTTGCATGCACCCTCACACACTCCCTTTGATGTGTTCCTCGCTGTGCACGCAGGAGCTCAAGGCCGAGCTTGCGCAGCACCCTCACCAGAAACGCCAGCTTCATAGGCGCGCGCATGTCATGCAACAAGCGCATTTGCATGCACCCTCACACACTCCCTTTGATGTGTTCCTCGCTGTGCACGCAGGAGCTCAAGGCCGAGCTTGCGCAGCACCCTCACCAGAAACGCCAGCTTCATAGGCGCGCGCATGTCATGCAACAAGCGCATTTGCATGCACCCTCACACACTCCCTTTGATGTGTTCCTCGCTGTGCACGCAGGAGCTCAAGGCCGAGCTTGCGCAGCACCTGCACAGCAACACCAGCCTGATAGGCGCGCGCGTGTCATGTAGCCCCCAAGGCCGCCCCCTCGCCTATGGCACTGTCCCCCCTTTGAACCTGCCCCTACTAGCACCTTGTGCCCAAGGCGCCCTGAGCTCCCGCATCGGCTCTGACGTACCTCTTTCATCTTCCGCCATCATGCACCCTTTCCCTTCCCCACGCACCTGCTCTCAAAGCGCACAAGCCGGGTTGCTCCCTATACCGTCCACGCATGATAATAGGCTGCCGCCTATCGGCACCGAGCAGGCAGCAGCGAAAGTGGCACTGCCGGCAGAGGCCATGGCTGCGGTGGCAGCAGATGCTGCTGCCGCCAGCCCGCGTAGCTGTCGGCCATCCAGCAGGCCAGCAAGCGCTCACAAGGTAGAGGACTTGAAGTCCTCTTTGCCCCCCTTGCAGCAGTCTGTGCCTCCTGGCCGCCCGAGGAGCAGCGACAGCGGCTGGGAGGGGGGTGCAGCGAACAGCGTGAGGGTGGCTGGTGTGCGTGCTCACAGCAGGGAGGGGGCTCACTTGGCCTCACCACGCACTCCTGCTGGAGGCGTCAACGGCCCTCGTGCACCTCTCCCTTCAGTCCAAACAACTGCAGAGGGTGGCGCAGCCGGAATGCAGGGTGGTGGAGATGGTGCGGGGCGTGCGCACACGCCGTGCTGCGCTACGCTGCAGCCTGCCGGCATTGGCAGCGTTGGACCGTGGGTCGAGCGCAGAGGGGTGGAGCTGGGCCGCAGCACACAAGCTAGCCATGTTCCCACTGCAACGAACGCAGCGACACCACCTGTGGGGCAAGGAGCTGCTGCATCAACCACAGTGCTGGCAACAGCAGGGGGGGGGAGTCCGCAGGGCTCGCCGGGCGTACCACCATTGACCAAAAGTGGGGTTGAAGTAAGAGGGCACAGTGGGTCACGTGCGCAGCAGCCTGGTGCAGCATACGCTGGCTTTGGGCCCGGCACAACTGCTGCTTCTGTGGTAACCGCAGGGGGTGCACTGCCTGCAGGCAGCGCGCCTGGTGGACCTCCTGTAACACTGGTGGGTGATGGTAGGGCAGCAAATTGATGACAATCCTGCCCCTTTGCTCTGCACATGATGCTGGAGGGTGGGGGTAGGCCAGCAAACTTCATCAATCTTCCCCAGTTCCTGGTCATGGGCCGCCAATGACAATCGGGGTACAGCAGGTCATGAGACCTTTGCCTGGTTGCGCAACCGATTGCAACTGCTGTACAGCAGGGCCTGCATTCTTTGCAGAGCGTGTTGGAGGCTCATGCGCTTGTGCTTGGGTCCTGCTGTGTGCCCTGAGAGCACTTTCGGATGGCAAACTGCGAAGCGCATGCACGCACACACACACACACACACAAACCGCATTCTGCAGGGCGCGCTGGTATCGGAGCGCCATAGCGTGAGGCGCCAGGCGCAGCTCATTGCTGAGTGGCTGGAGGCGGCTGTGGCTCGGCTGTGGCAGCAACATGCGCAGCAAGTGAGTCATGACCTTCCTCTGCGTCCATGGGTCTTTGTCACTGTAATCATGTCTTGCCCGTGGCAGCAGTGTGCACAGCAAGTGAGTCATGACCTTCTTCTGTGTTCATGGGTCTTTGTCACTGTAACCATGTTTTGCTCGTGGAATCAGCGTGCACAGTAAGTGAGCAGTGCTGACCATTGCCGTGTATTTACATGTGTGGAACAGTTGGTGTATGTGAAGGCATTTTAATGCCAAGTGTATGCCATATGTAAAGTGCATGTACAGAATCAACCAATCCTGCGAGTCAGGTCCTTTGTGTCTGTTTGCCTGTGTCGCTGTGATCTTTTTTGCCTAAAATTTTGGCCGTAAATCTTGTCAGCAAGTAAGTCATGATACCTTGGTTAGCAAGCTTGACCCTTTTTAGCTTTTGAGCACGCTCCTTTGTCAGCAAGCAGCGAGTCTTTGGATGTTCATTGTTTGGAGGAGTTCTTCCAGGTATCGGCTGCAGCAAGCATGGCATTGCCTGCAACTTGTGTGCATAGCAAATTGGTTCTTGAAATAGGGGCACGCTCCAGATTTTAGGGTGGGGGTTTTGTGACACTGTAACTAAGTTCTGGGGCTTTTGTGCGTGCAACAGTGTGTTATTCAGTGTTGCTCAAAGCAGGGTCAGGCACATTTCAGCTTGTTTTTTGAAGGGCTAATGATGGCTTGCAGACAGCCAAATTTGTAATGGATCCAGGAAAAGAGGAACTTGGGGCATGCCCTCAGAATTCCTCCTGGAGGTCATGTATGTTATGGGACCCGAAAAGAGGCTGCTTGGGGATCTTGAAAGTTTGAATGTGCATGGGACCGGATTCTGAAGAGGCTTTGTAGGATCTAAAAAACATAGTCTCAAAGTTGGGATGGGACATGATTCTTAAGAGGCTGTGCAGGAGCCAGGAGAGCACAGGCTCAAAATCAGGATAGTGCAAGGATCTCGTGAGGCTGCGCTGGAGCTAGGAGGATACAAGCTCAAGTAAGGACGGGACAAGGATCTGAGGAGGCCTCATAGGAGCTAAAAGAAGGGCCTGAGCTTCCTCACAGCCTCTTGAGATTTTTGTCAGACCCCTGCTTTATGCATCATACCTTTGCTTCTGTGGACTTCTAAATCATACTGAGCCATGGGACAAGTCAGCTTGACTGCGGAACTTGCAGTGCCAGAAAGCTTCCCCCTGCAACCCAAATACCTGTCATGTCTTCTTGGCACTCAGGGATGATTGCTGTCAGTGAAATTGCAATGAAGATGAGAGAAGCTGCCCTGCACGTCTCTGGCTTCTGCTGCCGCCAAGACACTGCAGCTTAAAAAGACCTCTGCTGACAACTCATAATCTGCCCCTCCAGGTCAAATGATATGTGGAGTGAGTTCCTGCTGCATACACCAATAGGAGTGCATGCACGAGTGCAGTGTGTTTGCCTGTATCATGCTCAGCGCGTGCACACCTGCTTATGCCTCACCTTCGTAGGTCGCAGAATTGGGCATGCGAGCCGCTTTTGTCAGCAGGCACATCAGTGCAGATGATGCCACTGCCGCCAAGCCTCCCCAGGGAGCTAGGCCAACAAACTCTGTTTTTGCTGGGAGCTTCTCGAAAGAACCCCACGCCTGGCACAGTCCAGAGCCGTCAACCCCACTCAACCCACTTGAGCAGCATGCTGAGCACCAAAGCAAGCAGCCAAAGGGGCGGGGCCAAAATTTTGAGGTCCAAGGAAACACTGCCAGGTCAGGCACTGCCAGGTCAGGGGCAGAGCAGCAGGGGGAAGGTATGCCCAGCCATCCACCCATGTCGGAGAGGAGCATGGCGTCAGAGATGCGCAGCAGCTTGCAAAGCGGGGGGTCTCAACCACGCAAAAGTTGGAGTCCTCTGAAACAGGGCACGCTGCAGCCTGAAGTCCTCGGTCTGCAGCACGCGCTCTCTGTTCTCTCAGGGACAGGCTCAATGCAGAAAGGCTCCAAGGTGAGAGGGTCAACTCAATTGGCATGTTGCAAGCAAAGGTGCTTTGGTGGAGGGTCAATTCCATGCATGTCGCAAACACAGGTTCCGAAGTGGGAGGGTCAACTTGGGTGGCATGTTGCACTTTCAGCTAAACCCAAATTTGGATCGAGCACTGGCAGGGGCAGGGGCGAGAGAAAGAGTGTGTGTGTGTCTGTGCGGTTGAGCATGCATGCCTTCTCAATCTGTGTGCTCAGCAGCACTCTCTTCACACTCAGTGAATCCACTTTGATGCAACACAATCATTGGAGTATTGCCCTTTAGATCTTTTGTGCATGAGAATCTAATGTTTCAGGAGGAAGGCATCGCAATATGCTCTGCCTTATTTGAAAAAGGTCCTTCAGAAACGCTGATGCACTTGCGTGTCTCTCTCTCTCTCTCTCTCTCTCTCTCTCTCTCTCTCTCTCTCTCTCTCTCTCTCTCTCTCTTTCTCATGCATGTGCTCTCAGGCTCATGGTGGCCAAACAGCTGATCAGGAGAATCTGGCAGGGTGCTTGCTACCTTTGTGCAAGGCTCCAGGCTAATGCTTATCAGGCTTATGCTTGTCCATGCTTCTGCTGATTAGGCTTATGCTCATCAGGCTAACGCTTATCAGGCTTATGCTTGTCCATGCTTCTGCTGATCAGGCTCACGCTGACCGAACATCTGACAAGGAGGATCTGGCAGGGCGATTTGCCTCCTTTGTGCAAGGCTCCATGCTGGCAGCGCAGCAAGGTGACCCAGCCACTGCTGACGCCAGCCAACAGATGTGGAGGGAAATGTTGCAGGTGGGTGTCCTGCGTGTGTGAGTGTGTGTGCGTGTTCCACTGCAAGGATGGTGCCAAACATGCACCATCAGTATTGACGCAATATTTGCAGCCTAACTACCTGGTCGAAGGTCACACATATCCCATTGTGAACCTCTGAACATTGTCCCCTGTAATGTTAGCTTGTGGTGCATCTCGGGAAACACATCGCTGTATAGACAATTTCACTCGTGTTTATTGTGAGTGCTACCCTCACATGGAGCTACTCTTTTGAGAGCTGTCTTACACCTTCAATCAAAGAGGAATCCTATGCGTCAAGTGGGGGTGATGTCAGTCCCAGGCATGAACCTCATGCACCATGTTAGGGAGATGTTGCTCCTGGAAAGCATCATGATGCCAGCTGCGAGCAAAGATTCCATGCAGCACGTGGGTGAGATGTCACTTCCTGACATTCTCGTGTGCTGTGCCCTTGTGCAGAGCTTTTTTGAGTTTCACTGAGATGAGTGCATGCCTTTGCACAGGTCGTGTCTGCTGCAAGCACAGCCCTTGTGCAGCACGTGGGTGAGGGCTGCTGGGAGGAGGGTGCCCTGCTGTCCCGTTTGTGGAACCTGCACACAGCCCTGATTACCAGCGGCATGGAGAACGCAAACAGCTGTGCCGTGCGTGCCCAGAAAGAGGCAGAGCAGCTGCGCAGTCAAGTCAAGAGGTAAACACAATTTTTTTCGCGTTTTGTTATTGTGTGCTTCTTGAAGGCCTTGTCGGCTTAGAGTATCTGGCTGAAGAGACGGCAGAGCAGCTGAGCAGCCAGGTCAACAGTTTTTGCTATTGGACGTTTGTAAGGTTGTTAAGGTTATATTAAATTTGTTTGCCAGAAAAGCAACGAGGAAAGTATTAGGGGAGGGTTCTACTTATTGAGTGTTCAGGGATCTGCAAGTTCTGTGAAGCAAAACAATCTGCGCCACCAACACTCGACGACCATAAACAAATGAGGAGATAAGAGGCGGAGCAGCTCTGCGGCCAGGTCAAGAGGTATAAATTTGCAGTACACTTGTATGACTTGGGACAGGCGCTGTAAGACTGTGAGCAAATATTATAAGAACGGAGACAGAGCAAATACGCACCCATGCCAAGAGGAGTGGTCTATGCAATTCTCAGCTTTGTTTTCTTGAAGCAAACAATAGGAATGGAGGCTTAGCAAGTAGGTGGCCAGGTCAAGGAGTTTTGCAAGTGTTGGACATTTGCATGTTTGGGGCAGGCGCTCACTGACCGTGAGCAAACAATAGGAATGGAGGCAAAGCAACTGGGTAGCCATTTCAAGTAAGGTGGCTAGTGCGTTGTTTTCTAAAATTAAAGGGGCGCCTCGCGTTTGGCTTGCTGGCTCCAACCCTTCATCGGGTGGACATAACCAAAGGCAAAAGAGCGAAAAAGTAGCTACCGATCCTGCATCAGTGCCTTACTGCCGCCTGCGTTCTGGGTCGACCTGTCCATTTCTTTATTCTTTGCCTTTGCCCTTGGGCTTCTCGCTAAAGCAATAGTGCTGGTTGAACTTCCACTTCCTCCACCACTTAGCAGTGTAAAGCCGTCAATCGTCTCATTCTGTTTTGCCTGTACCCGAGGCAGGCTTGACCCCCTCTCATAAACGGGATAAAGCTGCACAGCAGGAGCAGGCGGACCTGCAGGCCTGCCTCGTGAAGTGAGCTCATTCCTCTCATTTTGTTTGTTGCCTTTGTCCGGCAGGGCTTGACCCCCTCATGGACCAAAATGTGCCACACAGCAGGAGCTGGTGGACCTGTGGACCTGCCTTGTAATGCCACCTTGCTTTATTCATTCATTTATTCATCGTTGCCCTTGTCCGACAGGCTTGACCCCCTTATTGAATGGGACAAGGCTGCCCAGCAGGAACTGGTGGACCTGCGGGCCTGCCTTGCGGAGCAGGGTGCCTCACTGCACCTGGCCTGTGCAGAGCGGGATGGGCTGCTGCGTGAGAATGACAAGATCATCGGGCACTACAAGAAGGTGTGTAAGTGTATGTGTGTGTAAAAAAAACGAAAAAAAAAACGTCTTCAAGCGCCTCTTTTAAGAGTCCTTTTTTCTTCTGGTTGGTCAAACGTACTTCATATGTTGTTGAAAATTGTCATCCATTCGTCTTGTACCCTCAAGGCTGGCCTGTGTCCACCTTGTGGAGTTTTTGCATGCAACAGCGCTCTCACGACTGGCAGGTAATTCGAATTGCTGCCAGATTCCAATGACCTCAATGCAAACCACGATGGAGTTTAAATGCTTGCAGGAGTTGAGGAAAATACGTCAAGACCAGCGGCGTGGACAGTGGCGATTGGCAAAGAAGCTCAAGAACACGCACAACCAGCTGGCTTTGATGCAGGTGGGTAGTTGTCAGAGAAAGAGGGTGGAGGAGCTTGCACAAATAAAGCATTGGCAAAGAAGCTGAAGAGTGTGCACAAACAGAAGCATTGAAGCAGGTGGGTGATAGTCGGAGGAAGAGGATGGAGGGTCAGGTACCAAACAAGTAGGGTGTGATCCTCCGGATCACAAAAAAATGGGGGCGGAGGCCTGTGCTTTCATTTTGGTTAACTGAAATGTAAAATGCAGGGGGGGCTGCGCCCCCCATACACCGTCCCGCTCCTGTTCTTCACTAGTGCCTCACAACTCCTGCTCACATCTTCAAAGCATTGGAGCATATCACCACCATGCATGTCAGAACTCTTGTGGGCAAGTGGAAGAAATGTGCATGCAGTGGAGGAGATGTGCAGGGGGGGGGGCTGAGTGCACAGTGAAATGAGTTGGGTCAATTGGGAGTTGTAGCTCTCCTTTCACCCTGATTTAACCAGCCCAAGACACCATGTCTCCAGGGTGCCTGTTGCGAAGTCCATCCCTGCCTGCAAGCTCAGGTCTCCGCCACTCCATGCCCGCTCGATTGCAAGAAGACGGCAGACAGCAAATACTTTTTATCGATATAACAATAATGTTAAACAAAACCTAAGTTTGCACGGACGGAAGCTTCATTCGCGGAGAGCAACCTCAGCTTGGCAGGGTGGCTGAACCGAGCATCCGAGGGCAGCTCTGGAATGAGCACAAAATTAGATTTCTGATGGTTCAATTCTTACAACGTGAGGTGGCCTGGGTGGCTCAAAGCTTTATTCTTTCAGGCTCAACACCCGTTGACCGCAGTGAACATAAGGGGGACTACGCCCCAGGGGGGCTCCACCCCCAAAAAGGATTGGCAAAGAACCTCAAGAACATGCTGAAGCAGCTGGCATTGATGCTGGTGGTCATGTTGGTGATAGAGAGCAAAGTGTGAGGCACAGATCAAGAAGAACTTGCACACAAATGCAAGATGAGAATAAGTGCATGCGTGATTGTACGCGGTATTTATGAAGGCATGTTGTTCCTGGAGGCAAGACCAACATTGAGGCAATCCCACATCGTTGACCATGAAATGCTAAAAATGTGCTCTCTTGTCAGTGTTTCTTTGGTGTATTTCAATTTAAAGGTGCAACAAATATTGGCATTGCCCCTGCGGGAGCTTAGATTCTAGGTCCTTCTGCCCCTTTAAGAACAGAACAGAGCAAATGCTTGCTTGCTTTGCAGACAACTGTTGGCTGCCTCAAGCTTCAAATTTATCCCTGGTCCCTCCTTAGAAATAAGTTGTGTGTATGATGTACATCATATATGTATTTGCCAAATTTCCACATTCTTTGTTCGCTAACTGCTTTTTTAATTGGTTTACTTTGCTGCAGAGGGACCGCCAATCCCTTATGGATGCTGTGTCCTATACACGAGTCCAAGCAACTGAAATGGTTGGCATCATCACAAACGTGAACAGCCACTTCCAGCGCTTGCAGGCTAACCATGCAGGGGTAAGTGTGTAAACTCAGGACATTGAGAAAGCTCAAGTGCTCACATTAGAGCATTCAGGGTGTTGCTTTTGCCTTGTTTCAATTTTATTTACAAAGACTTGCCTTGTCAAATATGTGTTTAGTCAAATCGCTGAATTAATGAGGTGTACTGTCTTCAAATCATGAAAGGTGCAGGTTACATGTGCACCAGCACGCCTTTGCATCTGCATCTACACGTGTCTCAAATTTTTACTTCGAGGTGTAGCAGCTGGACCTCCAGTCCTCAGCATGTCGCCCTGGATGATGTCGTACCTAACGCCCTTATTTCTTACCCCAACATTCGTTTCCTCAGCTGCTAGAGGCAGAGGGCTTCAGCATGGCTGACTTGCTGATCATTGAGAATGGGCTGCGCAACATGGCTGCCATGGCCAAGCGTGTCCAGGAAGTCAACAAAGAGGCTGAGGACCAGCACTTCCAGGTGAGCAGCTGTGGTGTGGCTGATCCAGGTTGGGGAGGACCAGTTTTTTTTTTCCATAGCGTTAAGAGTTTGCGTCCAGGAAGTCAACAGAGAGGCTGAGGACCAGCACTTCCAGGTGAGCAGCTGTGGTGTGGCTGATCCAGGTTGGGGAGGACCAGCTTTCAATTCAAAATGATAAAGGATGTGTGTTTGAAGTGGAAAGGATTGGCGCCCAGGAAGTTGACAGAGAGGCCAAGGGACAGTTCTGTTTGGTGAGCAGCACAGCATATGCACCTCAAAGCATCAGCTTGGTGAGCAGCACAGCATATGCACCTCAAAGCATCAGCTTGGTGAGCAGCACAGCATATGCACCTCAAAGCATCAGCTTGGTGAGCAGCACAGCATATGCACCTCAAAGCATCAGCTTGGTGAGCAGCACAGCATATACACCTCCAAGCATCAGTTTGGAGAGAACAAGTTTGTTCGCTTCCAAAATTCAGTGATTGGATTTTGTTTGCTGAGGCTGCTGCTGTGTGGCAGATAGAATGAGCAGAGGTAGTAGCAATGCTTTTTGTGGTGTGGGATTATATTCAATCGTTGAGCCTTTGATATAGCGCAATTATAAGGGTTGATGCTCCAATAGTGCACGTGCTTGTCCATGCGTGAAAGAGGAGCAGGTGATGGCTGCAGTGGCAGCAACAGGCAAAATAAACATGATGTAACCTGTGACCCTGCATTGTGCATGTAGGCAGTGCAGGAGGTGAGTGCAGTGGCAGCAGCAGGACAAAAAAACATCATGGAGTTTGTGACACTGCATTGTGCATGTAAACAGAGCAGGAGGTGACTGCAGTGGCAGCAACAGGCAAAGCTGACAGCATGCGATCTTCAATCCTGCCTCGTGCATGTAGGCAAAGCAGGAGACGAACGCAATGGCAGCAACAGGCAAAACTAATATGATGCAACCTGTGAACTTGTGAATGCAGACTGAAGAGGAGGTCACTGCAGTGATTGCGGCGGATGACGTTGAAGACGATGAAGTTGACGCTATCATGGCAGGTATGTGCAAGTGGATAATGGGACATTCTGTGTTTTCTTTCATTGCCTGCTTCCATTGCTGCGCTTCCAGGTGTGAAAACTTTGAAATGCTTATACTGTCAGGTGCTTGTGCTTCCAATGGTGCGCATCCAATGGCGCGGTTCCAATGTTGTACTTCCAATGGGGCGCTTCCAATGGTGTGTTTCCAATGATGGGCTTCCAATGGTGTGCTTCCAATGATGCGCTTTCAATGGTGTGCTTCCAATGATGTGCTTCCAATGGTGCGCTTCCAATGGTGTGCTAACAATGGCGCGCTTCCAATGGCGCGCGTCCAATGGTGCTCGTCCAATGGTGCACGTCCAATGGTGTGCGTCCAATGGTGTGCTTCCAATGGCGCGCTTTCAATGGTGTGCTTCCAATGATGCGCTTCCAATGGTGTGCTTCCAATGATGCGCTTTCAATGGTGTGCTTCCAATGATGTGCTTCCAATGGTGCGCTTCCAATGGTGTGCTAACAATGGCGTGCTTCCAATGGTGCGCGTCCAAGGGTGCTCGTCCAATGGTGCGCGTCCAATGGTGTGCGTCCAATGGTGTGCTTCCAATGGCGTGCTTCCAATGGTGTGCTTCCAATGGTGCGCGTCTAATGGTGCTCGTCCAATGGTGCGCGTCCAATGGTGTGCTTCCAATGGCGCGCTTCCAATGGTGTGCTTCCAATGGTGCGCGTCCAATGGTGTGCTTCCAATGGCACGCTTCCAACGGTATGCTTCCAATGGTGTGCTTCCAATGGTGCGCGTCCAATGGTGTGCTTCAAAGGGTGCGCTTCAAAGGGTGCGTTTCCGATGATGCACTTCCAATGGTATGCTTCTAAGGGTGTGCTTCCAATAGTGCGCATCCAATGTCATGCTTCCAGGTGCTTGTGCATAGCAGGGAGCATAAAAACCATGCGCGCTTAAGTTTTCAATGGAGGAGCACAGGGCTGGATGCTTTGGCTCATGTGCAACCTGTTGGGGCTTGTGCACCTGTCTTCACATGTGTGCTTGTCCCATCACCCATGCTCACAACACGTGTGCACTCATGTATGCAGGAGGGGACCCTGACAAGCAGGAAGAGCCGCCAGTGGACCTTCGCGCTGCAGCTGAAGCTGCAGCTGCAGAGGTGCGCCTTCCTTGCTGATAATAATATAATATGATGCGAGTTCATAAAAGCATGCAACAGCTGCAAAACAGGCCAAAGCTGCAGTGTAGAGGTGCGCCTTGCAAGGCGCTCGGCTTTCAAAGTGACGAGCTCCAAGACTTGCTCACAAAATGTGCATGCAGTATGGATGTGCAGGTGATGTGATACCGCTTGGCCAAGCGGTAGTGTACAGGAATAAATCCTGCGCAAGAGATCACTGCTATTTTACCTTCTCAATACTACACGTAGAGTACCCATTTCCTTGCTCCTAGCTGTCTTAAGGATTGTGTATCATTTCCTTAAGCAGCAAGAAAACAAATCCTCTTTAAGAAAAAACTTGGGAACTTCTACCCTCATTACTAATAGGCGTCTCCTGCATGCTGATAATATTACAGCGCTCGTCAAGAATTTTTAAGGCTAAATTTTGTAATCCTGGGCTTGTCCCCGCGGCCGGAGCCCCCCTTTTCAGTATCATTACAGCATGTACGCTTTTTGCATGCAAGTTTGTGGGCCCCAAGCATACCAAACATGTTTTTATGTCCCAAGCATTGATAATGACTGAAAATTTGGGATGTGGATGTGCCTTGTGTGGCCCAGATGCTGTTCTGCACCTTTTATGGCAGGAAAGAGTTGATTTTTGAACTTGAACCACAACGACCAGCGCTCCAGGATTGAAGCTGCTCTTGGGCCGTCTATTGATGCTTTTATGTCAGATTTTGCTGGGGGGCACTGGGGAAGCGTGCCAGTGAGTACACATCGTTACGGTGTACAGGGCAATGCTGTAGGTGATGTTGCTTCGCCCATGCTACAGGGTCGTTTTTTGCTCAGGGTCGTGGCCAACTGTCATCAATATAATGGGTTCAATTACCGGCCTGGTTGGTTTTTGGCAAAATGTTTTTCTCAATGGACAAACAACTTTCTCTCCAGCCATAGTCAGCCATGGTCTCAAATTCACATTAAAGTTGCGGCCAACAAAATGATGACGGATGATTTTTAGATGACATGAAATGGTGGGCTGTGTGGTAACTGGCAGCTTTTTCCCAGGTGGATAGCTGAAGTTCTCCAACCCTGGGCCATACACTGTTTTCCACCAAGCTTCCCTACATACACAGGCGGAAAAAGGGTAAAACCAGGCACCTGACACACTTTTCAGGTCCTAGAATGATGCAGGAATGGACGATTTATGTGGTTGCAAAGTTATGGATACTAATTTACCTAGGCAAGGGGGGGCCCAGCTGTGGGGACGACCTCATCTATCCTGGCGCAGAGAAGCTGAAATATAAGTTGATGTCACACGCGCATGGCAATCAGTGGACTTGCAAGCCAACTGTGGCCACCTGCAGCAGGACATGTATGCATGGATGCCTGCAGCTCGCTTTTTGCCCTGGAGCAGATTGGTGCCTCTCTTTGTCTAAGTGCACTGGGAGGGGGAAAGGGAAGGTGCAAGGTTCAGGGTCGGTCATGCCTGAGTTGGTGCCAAAAAAACACGTCTTCCGCCGTCCTGTCTGTAACCTGAAGGTTGGAGAGCGAGTAGGTACGCCATGCCTGTAAAAGAGGGAAACAATTTGGGGCAAGCACAGGCATGAGCAAGGCTCGCTTGAGGAAATACATGAATGGCTTATCATGGATTTAACATCCTCACACACCAGGTTGTGTGCTCATGTGCAAGCTAGCGCATGTAATGTGCTCGCGGGCGCGCACGCGCTTGCACGCACACGCGCACACACACACACACACACAGGAGCAAGCAAGGCTGGAGGAAGAACGCAGGGCGGCAGAGGAGCAGGCTGAGCAGGCTGAGCAGGAGCGTGCTGAGGCTGAATCCTCTAAGAAGGAGAAGGTGGGCTTCCAATAAGCAAATGGCTTGCATAGCAAGTGCTTTCAACCATTCCTTCTGAATTTAATTTGTTTGCTGAAACTGAAGCTGCTAAAAAGAAGCAGGTGATCCTTAAGTCATCAACAGCGTGCATAATTGCTTCCAAGTGTTAGTTGCTGTTTGCACCATCAACTTTCACAGGCACATCCATGTTGCGATTGAGGTTGAGCAGCACCAGAGACCGATGCATTTCCCCCCTGACAGTGTCAACAAGGTTTTGACAATGGCGTTCCTAGGTGTAAAAATTTGAAAAGGAAATGTAAGCAAGGACACCGTTGCATCATTGCATCAGTGCATGAAACAGTTTTGAATGCTGTAATACACATGCATTGCACTATGATTAAACGTAGTCTGGTACTGCTGTGCGGTGCATGGACATTGCGGCATGTCTGGCTTGCGGAAACACCTTCTGTGATGCTGGGCGATTGCAAGAGCTTTTGCAAGCTACTGTGCTGCTGAGGTCAACTTGGATGATGAGGCATTTCAGCAAGTTGCACAACTGTAAAACAATTTATAGTTGGCAATCTCCAAATGTATGGCCAAATGCAAACACTGGTACCACTTTGTGTGTCTGTAACTTACAGTGTAAGCTTGTAAATGGAGCTGTGGAGATCATGCTGCAAAGGCTCATGGCTCAGAAGAATCTTGCATGTCTATCCTGTGGAGATCATATTGCAAGTCTCAATGGCAAAAGGAGAAGAGCTCTTCAGGATGCTGCTACCGGCAAGCACAATGCTACTTCTGGGCACATTGGGTTTAGGGTGGCTCTCTTGCAATATCTATTGTTAAAAGCTATGGATATCTGCAGCATTGCAAAACACACGCTTGTTCCACCATTGTGGTTTATGCTGGTCAAACGCACACCTCCACAGCCGTCAAATGCAAACTTCCACCAATATCAGACGCATACTACCACCAATATCAAACACACACCACCAATAACATCAAATGGACACCACCACTATCAAATGCACACCAACCCCAACATCAAACGGACATCACTGCCAACATCAAACAGATATCACCACCAACATAAAACGCACACCACCACCAACATCAGAAGCACGTCATTGACAACATCAAACGCACGCTTGAGGTGTTAACATTAAGTGTGGCCCACACTGTTCAAACATGATGGCAAGCACTTGTGGGTGCAGTTTGGTTCTTGATTAGGTTGCGAGCAATATGAAAGCAATTTTTTGACCTCTTCCAAGCCTCAGCCCCGCTAGGAAAAAGCTTCCAGTACATGCAAAAGGTGCAAGATTGCGCTCCTGTGTTGTGCATTTGTGGGAGGTGAGCAGCCCAAAATTTATGGATTAAAGTTTTTTTTTACTGTGTGCATCATACCCCAGATCAAACCCTTTTGGTTACATAGTGTCAGCCAGGATGCCCTTCGATACTGGTGGAGTGATGAAAGGAAGGGTGCTGCAAGCAATCGTTGGTGACATTCTTGCAGCCATGGCGTCTTTCAATAAGGTCGCAGTGAATAAGGATACAACCCAGGGCAACTTACATACACTAGCACTAACATTTGCTTGCAACAACCGTTACTTATTACTTTGCAGGAAGCCGCAACTGCAGCTGAGAAGGCTGCTGCTGAGCAAGCTGCTGCTGAGAAAGCCGCTGCTGAGAAAGCCGCTGCAGAGCAAGCTGCCGCGGAGCAAGCTGCTGCTGCTGAGCAAGCTGCCGCAGATGAGGCTGCTGGCGCTGAGGACCCATCATCAGCTCCTGCAGGAACAGCAGAAATGGCAGAGGAGGAATCTCCTAAGCTTTCTCCACCCCCTTCACGCGCATCTGCCACTCGACCCTGGGAGCATGTCCGTGACAAAGTGGGGTCCTCGCGGCCTAGCAGCAGGTGCGTCTCACTGTCAGCAACCCAGAAACGGCAGGTGCATCTCGCTGTAGATGGCCCTGGGAGCATGTCCGTGATAAAGTGGGGTCTTTGTGGCCTAGCAGCAGGTGTGCCTCACCGTCAGCCTAAGATAACATTGATGTGTGTCTCGAGTGGTTGAGGTGCCCCATCAGCTGGTGTGACCAACCGAATGATGAAGGGAAAATCGAGAGCTGGGCTGTACCTGTGTGTGACAGGCAAGCATGTGCGCATTCTGGGATTTTTGCAAGCTAACAAGTCACAGATGCATTGTGCTTCATGTGGTCTGTCAGCACTCAGGTGCTTGTACAAAAACGTCGTTCGCCGCATTTGAGCAGCAGGTGTGCATTGCTGTACACAGCTTGCCTGATCTCAATGGTGCACAATGCGGTACGCATGTGTGCCCTCTGCAAAGCACATGCTCAGAAAGAGGTGGCTCTCGCAGATTGGCTTGTCTCCAGTGCTATCTCGGCTGTGTCATTAGGCAGCGCCATTTGGCAACGCTACCTTAGCAATGTGCTTTCAGCAGTGACATCTCAGCAGCGCCAATACCGTGTGCAAAGGTTGGGGCATGCTAAAAGCAAATGGTGGCATTCAGGTAGCGCGCGCGCATACACACACACAACACACACAGGGCTTCCAGTAGTGCAGCCTTTCTTGCAATTCGACCAGCACAGGTCAAACGTGTGTCTGGATGATGTACACACAAGGCATCAAGCAAAGCAGCCCCCTTGCAAGTTGATACACAGCCTCCTTGCAATATGATATAATGCAGCCTTCTTGCGTGTCGATCTGATGCAGCCTCCTTGCACGTTGATGTGCACGCAGGGCATCAAGCAAAGCAGCCTCCTTGCATGATGTGGGCATGCAGACGGCGCCCGTCCAACCAAGCCCACAGGAAATCAGGCAGGAGGAGCGCCGCGTGCAGGTGAGGTGCTGCTTTCAGTGCTGGCGTGTGTAAATGTGTGCATGTGTCCGCTGTTGCTTGTGCAATTATATAGCAGCGTTTGGAGAAGCGTGCGTGCATGCGTGTGTGCGCGCGTTCTACAGTGGGCATGCAGGTGCTGCCCGGCCAACAAAGCCACTTGGTAAAGAAATATGAAAGAGCAAACCATGCTTGTGCCAGCCTGCAATCTGTCTCTTTGAGTGTGTCTTCTGTTTTGTTTCCTGTAGTCTTTTTATGGCCTGGTACTCTGATATTTACTGCCAGCTGCTGTTGGTTTCACACATCCTGCCTGGCCTGACCTGCTGTGTTTGTGCAGCTGCCTGGCCATAGCTGCTGTGGTCAGGCAGCTGCTTGCAAATCAAGTCCCAGGAAAGTCCTTGTTTGAAAGTACTTGCTGGACAGCAAGGCCCTGCATTTACGACTGCAAGCACACAGATCTCAGACAATCGTTTTGCAACTGAAATGCACCAAGATCTCAGACAACTGTTTTGCAACCGCGAGCACAAAAACCTGAGCCTTTTCTTTTACAATTGAAAGCAGAATGTCTCAGACGACTATTTTGCACCTGTAAGCACAAAGATCTGAGGCGCCTCAAAGGAAGGAGCTCTTGTGGGGGCCGTGAACTTCAGCCTGCAGGTTGCCTGGCACGGGCGTGTGACATTGAAGTTCTGCAATTTTGAGCTTTCTGAGATCTTGTATGGATATGCCATGTGGTTGCAGGATCTGTTGCAAGTGCGTGAGCGCTGGCTTGTACAGCGTTTGATGGAGGCGTTTCACATAAGAAACCTGCATTTGTGAACCTTTTGTGAGGTCTTTTGAGGTCTTTTGTGGATACGCCATGTGGTTGCAGGATCTGTTGCGTGTGCGTGAACGCAAGCTTGCAGAGCGTCTGATGGAGGCATTTGACATTGAAATGGACCGTGATCTGCTGCACGCCAAGCGTGCTTCCTCCAGTCCTATCTCTGCAAGCCCCATGTCCTCGCGCGGTGGCTCACGCAGTGCCTCTCCTGACATGGATCGGAGGTGTGTGTGTTTATGTTGTTGCTGCTCATGTTTGTGGATCTTCCTTTGCCCACTGCACCATAAGAGCCTCCCTTGCAAATTTTGGTGTGCCCTATGCATCGTGTGAATCCCCCTTGCAATTTTTGGTGTGCCATATGCATCGTTGCAATCCCCCTTGCAAACCTTGGTGTGCCCTATGCATCGTGTCAGTCCCCCTTGCAATCCTTGGTGTGCAATATGCATCGTGTCAGTCCCCCTTGCAAACCTTGGTGTGCCATTTGCATCATGTGAATCCCCCTTGCAAACCTTGGTGTGCCCTATGCATCGTGTCAGTCCTCCTTGCAATCCTTGGTGTGCCATATGCATAGTGTCAATCCCCCTTGCAATCTGTGGTGTGCCCTATGCATCGTGTCAATCTCCCTTGTAAACCTTGGTGTGCTATTTGCAATGTGTCAGTCCCCCTTGTAAACCTTGGTGTGCCCACTGCATCATAAGGACCTCTCTTACAAACCTGGTGTGCTGCTGCATGCCCTCATTGCATGAGGCGCTCCCTCTGTTTCCATAGTCTCCTAGTCGTAACGTGTGTGGAGCTGAGTGCTAGATGCATGGACTGCGCTTGTCTCACAGCAGCCTGCTTGCAAATGCAACAGGCCAGACACAGGTCTGCCCTGCCTAGCTTGTGGAGCTGATGCAAGGCAAACTTGAAACTCTGTGATAAAGGATGGGGAAGGAACAGGATCATGGGCTCCTCAATTCTGTCAGCAAAGGGGCTTCACACTGCATTTTAGCCGCAATTGCGGGGCTAAAAGCGCTGCTTGGACTAACTGGTCTGCTATTGTGGCCAATCCCATATAAATACACCACGTGTTTCATATTCCCTCTGAAAAAGTGGATATGTAGCATATATAAATACAGAAATTGTCAACCTTGCTTATGTACACTGTCTGTAGGTCCCCCAATGCGCGCACACGTGGCGCTGTTGACCTCAGTCGCATGGGGCGCATGCATGCCTTGGAGGAGGAGGATCTAGGTTGGTACCTTAGGAATGGGGTTATCGTGCAGGCTGTGGGTTGGCTAAATATGTCTTTCCCTCAGGTGTGGCGTTGATTTCTAAACAAGACTACGTGAGAAGGGACATTTTGAAGCTTTTTTCCAAGGATGCTAAGAGATGAAAGAGTATGGCCCAAGACATGAGCTACACTCTCAATCGCTCTCTGTGCAACCTTCTTGCATTGGACAAGATCCTCATGGTTCATAGCACAAGCTCCCTTTATTCCGCGTTGCGGGTCTTCTGTGCTCAAACTTCAGCTTCTGCAGTTTTTAAACAGTGTGTTTGCCTAGGATAGCAACGTGCTTTTGTGTCCAATAAGCAAACCTTGCCTCAGTGCGTGTATTGGACTTCCCTGCCAGCTTTGTCAAGCTCCTTGCAATCTCCAGCACCACAATCAATCACATCATCGCACACCTTCAAAAGACATCAGGTAGTTATGATGAGGTGCCATTGATGCATGACAATCATCAACACAACTTTGGTCACCAGAGTCTGGTGCATGCCTCTGGCTCATCCCTGGAGGCATGATGTTCATCAGAGGACTTCACGTGATTATGATAGAATGCCTTCAGTGTATGATGTCCATCAACATGCCTTTGACGCATTCCTTGAGGCATGATATCCATCAGAGGACATCACATGATCATAATTAAGTGCCTTCGGTGCATGATGTCCATCAACATGGCTGCAACACACCCTTTGTAGGCATAATGTCCATCAGAGGACATCACATGATCATAATTAATGCCTTCGGTGCATTATGTCTATCAACATGGCTGCGACGCATCCTTGGAGGCGTAATATCCATCAGAGGACACCAAATGATCTTGTTAAGATGTATAATGACGATAATTAATGCATTTTGACTTAATTGGTTTGCCAGGCTCTCAGGGTCGTCCAATGTCGTCACCTTCACCGGGCTCGGCTTCCAGCCCCAAAGAGGCCGGTCAGGAGCAGCCATCTTTTCTAGAGATGGTGGCGGTACGGATTCGAGGCAAGATGGAAGAGTTGCAGGTGAGTAGGTGTACCAAAGAATGGTGTGAAAGATTCTTGTACCGTACAGAAATCAACCCATCGCGCGCACCCCCCAAAAAATAAATTAGTTTGCAACCACGCATCAACAGCGCAGCCCAGAATTGATTATTTTACACGTCCGCGCATGGGCATTCTTGACCACTCATAACCTCTCGCTGTCCAAAATGTTTATTTTCACAACCGCGCACCCTTGAATTGAATATACATTCTACATGCACGCAGTCACCGTGCAGGACAAGAAACGTTATTTATGCGCGGTGGTTTAGTTTTTGTGCGGTATTAAAGAAAGTGACAGAGGAGACAAAACGGGAGATTTGCTGGTGAGCAGGTGGACCATACCATAGAATGATGTTGAAAGGTTATCTACCTTAGAGGCAGTATATCAATGTGCAAGGAGAAAGCTTTTGGCCCTCAGTGGCGATTGCGTCCCAAAAAGTATTTTTTTTGTTCAAATGGTGCGCAGTCATGTGTCGTTGTGCAGATAAACTATTTGGGACAGCAGAGGTATGAGTGGAGTGTGCTCACTCTCGCCTTGCCCGGCTCTCCCCCCACCCCTCCCAAGGAAGCAGCAAGGCTAGCTCTTGAGCCATAGAAGCAGCAGCAAGGAGGACAGCGGCGAGGAAGCTTGCTGAGGCAGCAACATGAAGTGCTCAGCCCACAGCATCACATTTCGTCAAACTCATTTCTGTGCAACCTAATACGGAGGCTTCAGCTCAGTCAACTGCATCACTTTGTCAAATTGATCATTCTGTCAAGTTCTTTTTCTACGCAGGCTGCCATGGAGGCTTCAGCTCAGTCCACAACATCCTCCCGCCCAGAGACCCCAGACCACGCTATCATCACTGCTAAGCTCAACCTTGCTACCCAGGTGCGGCATCGACTCTTAACGCAAAGCACAATCTCGCTATGATGATTTGAAAGGATCTGCTCCTTTGCTGCAAGGCTCGGTTTTGCGAACCAATGGTGGCCTTGTAAATCTGTTGTGAGAACCCTTTGGCTGGCACCATCGGTCACAGCAATGTGTGTGTGCTTGTTTGTTTTGTGGAGACACACAAGCACTATTGATGCAGTGGTGCGTGCGCTCCTTCTACTCCAAAATTGGTTGCTTGTTGATGAGATTGGGTGTGCTCCTTCAGTGCCGATAGCATCTTTGCTGATGGGACTTTGTACATAAGGTTGGCCACTTCCGTATCGGCTGTGTATCTGACATAGGTTTCTTGAACTCCACCATATCATACATAAAATTGTGTGGAAATAAACCATCTTTCTCATGCAGTCAATAAACTTTGCTTGATCCACTACCATTCTGCATATGGAAGCCCTACAATTTGGTATATTGGCACTCCTTTATTCCGAGTGCAAACATTTGAGTCCTCTCAAACTAATGCAGCCTCTGACCACTTTGCAATCATCTCATTGCATTTTGTTGCATTCGCTAATTCGTCACTAACTTGAAAAGCTCTCTCCTCAGTTGCTGTGCATTCTGCTGGGCTTGCAAGACATGCTTGTTGTGCTTTAATGGACAGCTTGCAAAGGAAGTTATATTCATCTATTCCTTTATTTTTGAGGGATGAAATGTGTGCCCTTTTGAGCTCGCAGGATCTCAAGAGTTTGCAGGACCAGCTCCTGGCATCAACCTCATTAAATCGTGAGCTGGAGTCAAAATTGAAGGTGTGATGCTGACACAGGAACTTGAATTTTGGCAGCTCTAATGACTCATCTGCGGTACTTCCTGAGACTCATTTGCACCAGCTTCAAAGGTTGCCCTTTGTAGCGCTCTGCACTATTCTTTTACCCCAAAAATAACACCCTTCTTGCTTTGTAGTTAAGGATTAAGGACCATTAAGTAAGACATCTTTACAATTTAATGACAGCTTCCCATCTATCCAGCTTTGCACTGTACTGACGCCCATTCCATCTGTTTCTTGTGTAACAGAGTGTGCAAGAAGCCAAAGCGTCAATTTCATCCACCCCTCGACCGACAGAAGACAGATCCGTCTTGTCTAGCCCGGTATGCGTCAGCTTAAACAATAGCAAAAGAACCAAGGTTGGTTTGTCTGGTCCAGTGTTCCAAGTTGATTGACCAGACGTCCAAACCTGTCCCAGCGTAGAGGATAGCCCAAGCTTGTTGGACTTTTACATGGGGGATATCATATGAAGGACCGAAACAAGGAATACTCCGCAAATATCAGTTACCAACTGACAACCAACTGTCATTGTGTACTGCCAACACCATCAAATGTCAGCTACATTCCAACAAGGCTCTCTTCTGCAGCTGCACAACCACATTCAGCCCTACTGCTGGGTTGGAAAGCTCAATTTTGCAGCTGCAAAGCCACGTCCAACCTTACTGTCACAAGCACAAGCTCTGCCTCTATGCTTGCAACATGCACCCAGCAGTTGTCTCATTGTCTTGGTGGTGAATGATGCCGGTCAACCTGGGGCGACCTTCGTTCGATTGACAATTTTTTCAATTGAACACTGCTGATCTGTATGCTAAGGGTGGATCATGTTCTGCAGCTTGGTTGGAGTGCTGATTGCAGTCCACGGATGCTCCAGGTAACACCAGACCTCACTTTTACCTGCTTGCTTTTGCAGGACTTGAAGCACCCACCTTTTGCTGCACCTGATGCTCCAGTTTTGAGCAATTCAACTTGTTAGTGATTATGTTTGCTTGCCTGCCACTTGGAATTGTGTGCTTGTAGGCTGAGCTAAAGGCTGCTGAGACTGAGAAGCACGAGGCCCGTAAAACATTGTGTGCTGTGTGCCTGCTGGCTGAACCAAAGGCCAGGGGCAGGGAAACCGAGAAATCCTAGGCCTCTAAGACTTTATGTGCTTTGTTTGTGCGCGCAGGCTGAACCAAAGGCGGGGGGCATGGAAACTGAGAAAACAGAGTTCCACAAAAAACCGTCAGAGGCTAAACGCGCTAAATCAAGCCACAAGCAACAAAGGTAAAGACAGGGCCGAATGAGGCAAAACATGCCCACATGTTTTACTCACTCTTTGAATGCTTGGACAAATCCTACATCCAGCTGTCAGCCCTTGGTTTGGCACCATGTGCAACCCAAAAAGCACCTCACATGATTTACTGCCAAAAGATTTAAACTGTGCTGTTCTGTGCTGACAATCTCCCTGTTTGGCAAAGATGCAGATTTTGTCGCTGCTGTTATGATGATGTCCTATCAAATGCCAACCCTTTTTTGAAATTCTAACTGTCAACATGGTTTCCATCACCCTCTGAATCAGCAGGGCAAGCTCATTATCTTTCAGTAGTAAGGGCGATAAGAGCAGGGAGAGGGCTTCACGAAGGCCGTCTCCTGTCAGCTCAAGGCAGCAGCAGAGTGAGTTATGGATGAAGAGGGTGCTTCTTGTGTGCTACATTTCATAGGTGTATGCTCTCCAGGCTGAGATGCTTCCACAGCAACCTCGTCACACACACACACACACACACACACACACACACACACACACACACACGCATGCACAGGGGAGACTGCGAGTCCACCCCCGCCAGAGCCCTCCAAGTGGTCAGATGCGCGCGCTTTTGTGCTGGGCAGGGAAAGGAACTCAGAGATCAGGCAGCAAGTTCAAATCTCTGGAGCTGCCCGTTTAGGGGATGCGATGGTCAAGTACTCTGGCATCAAGCCACGCACACCCGAGTGGCTCCTGAAGGTGGGTTTTCAACAACAAATGCTAATGATATAATTTTGGCATTCTTGTTCCAAGGAATACTCTGGCATCAAACCATGTACTCTCGAGTGGCTCTTGAAGGAGGTTGTCGATCACAAATATATTATCAACCACAATATTGCTGGAGTAGAACTCTGGCATTAAGCCATGCATGCAGAGGTGGATCTTTAAGGTGGGCCTGGACGATTGGGTTGCGCCAAGCACAAATCTGGAGCTCTGTGGGGTGATAATTGCTGGTTTTGTTGCCTTGAACCAAGCACACCACTGGCATTTTATCCCCTGGGAAGAGATCAATTTCAAAAGCAAACGAATGCACTGAAGGTGTGAAAAAAGGGTTCGTCATAGTGCAAGGAAGCCAGCTTTCTGTCATGATTCAGCTCCTTGCTGTTACAATTGAGCCCCTTGTCTTGCATTCTCCTGTGGCTGTGAAGGGAGACCAAAACATGCAGATAAAGCAGGAATAAGTGGCATGTTGTTTCTCAAGGGCATGCCATCCCTCAAAGCATGTATGTTATTTGTCTTGCCCACTTTTGAGGCGCGCAGTGCAATGCCTTCCTCAAGATAGTGCCAGCTTAATACATTGCTCTATTCTTTCCTTCCTCAAGGTAGTGCCAGCGCAATGCGCGGCTCTGTTCTTCCCTTCCTCAAGGTAGTGCCAGCTCAATGCGTGGCTTGCTTCTTCCTGCACGTGTGCAAGCACCGTGATGCAACATGGTGGCATCCTTGCTGACGAAGCGGCCCATACCCTGCACAGAATTATGTGGTGGCTACGCACAGTTGATTGATGTGATTGCTGGTATGCTTCCCGCTGCATATCCTGCACAAAGCATTATGTTGTGGCTACGCACGCACTCTGGGTCACATGCAGTTGATTGATGACATGCTACCCGCGGCAAGATGGTGCATGGAGTAACTCACGCTTCGCTTGGTGTTATGCAGTTGATCGATGGGATCTACCGAGGCAAGATGGTGTCTGATGAGACTCGAGCCAGAATGGTGCCCCCTCAAGAGCCCATCCCGCTCGTCGACTACATGTTCCAGCACTTGGCTGGTACGCCTGTGTGTGTGTGTATGTGTGTGTGTGAGCTTGCTTTCTTATGTCCTCAGTATTGTCCTTGACTGTGATCCTTGACCGGGTCCTTCACAAGTTGTGAGGGAGCGTCCTTGACCAGCGTCGCTAACCAACTGTGAGAAGCCCTGGCCCAATGTGCTTGATTGGCGTCCTTTACCAACTCTGAGTAGCCCTGGCCCACTGTGCTTGATTGGCGTCCTTTACCAACTGTGAGTGTCCCCTGACCCAATCTCCTTGACCCGTCCTTTAGCAGCAGTTTGTGTCCCAGTCAAATGACCGAGGCCAATGCCACGCATATATAGGGATCAGCGTTGGCCTATAGCTCTATATAGCGCTATAGCAGACCCTCATACGATGCTATATGCCGGTCTATAGGGAGCAGCATTGGTAAATAGCGTTATTATGATTTAATGCTATATGACGCTATAAAGCGCTGGAAAATGGGGTATAGAGCGCTATATGCCGATCCCTACGCCTGTGCTCAAGCGTGCAAATTGAAACTCTGTTTGATCTCACTTGATAACTTTACCATACCTGCCATGCATCATCATACAGCTTCAGCAGCTCATGGCAAGCCAGGCTTTGGGACGCAGGAGCCTGCCTTCATCTTGAAACCAAGCACAGGGTTGTAGGAGCCTGCCGTGATCATACAGCTTCAGCAGCATAGGACACGCCAGGCATAGGGTCATTGGGGTCTGCCTTGATCATACAGCTTCAGCAGCTCATGGCAAGCCAGGCATTGGGCCGCAGGAGCCTGCCTTCATCATAAAACCAAAGCTCAGGGTTGAAGGAGCCTGCCTTGATCATACAGTTTCAGCAGCTTAGGGCAAGCCAGGCATAGGGTCATATGTGCCTGCCTTGACCATACAGCTTCCGCAGCTTGGGATGAGCCAGGCATAGTGTCATAGGAGCCTGCCTCCTGTGGGCTTGCAAAAACACGGAAGCAATCCAGAACCAATGGTTGGGCAGCTAACCTGAAAAAGTGGAAAGCCTGCCTGTTCAGGCTTCTGAGCCCATGAATTAATTGTGTGTAAGGGATGCAGCAGACATTAACTTAAACAATGGAGCAGACATTAGCACAAGAAATGGAGCAGGCATTCGCAAGGATAGGCAGATAGGGTTTTCATAAGGAACGGCTCGAAAAAAGAGCCCTCAGGGCTTTGCTCCTGAATGCAAAGACAGGAAAAGCAACCACATTGGGAACAAAATCACTTGTTTATGTCAGCGTAGGAAAGGAAGATAAGGATTCTGGCATTGTTTGTCCCGTTCACCAACGATGCATTTTTGATGGTTTCCTGTTGATCCACTTCAATTGTCCAGCATCATTGGAGAGCCAACTTCTTGCAGTGCACTATACTAAGCTCAAGACGCATGTTCACTCATATCAGCTTGCATATGGCTGAGTATCTGCGGAACACAATACACAGATAGGTGTGCTTAGTTCTATTTGGTTATCCAGGTGTGTACGGTAGAAGTGCCTCAGTCAATCAGAACCTCTGTGTGTGTGTGTGCGCGCACGCGCGCACGCGCACGCACGGAAAACAAAACACAGAAAGGCATGTTTCTCTTCTCTTGGTCGTTTTTCAGGTGTTTATGGAACAAGCTCCTTGGTCAACCAGTATGCAGCGCAATTGGTGTCCACCATCAAAGCCAACGTCGAAGTGAGGGGCAATTTTTGCACACTTTTGCGCAGCTTTTAAGTGCTGTAATAAGCAGTGTGTAGCACTGTTTCAAGTCAGAGAGTATGAGCTGTGACAGAAGTGTGGGTGCAGCTGAGGTCTGTATGGCTTTAACTAAGGCTGTGTGGCTGTTGCTATAAGGCTGTGTTGTTGTAGCCGAGGGCTGTGTGGCTATAGCTAAGGCTGTATGGCTGTTGTTAAGGTTGTGTGGTTGTAGCTGAGGCCTGTGTGGCTATAGCTACGGCTGTGTGGTTGTAGCAAAGGCAGTGTGGCTGCAGCTGAGGCCTGTGTGACTGAGGCCTGTGTGGCTGTAGCTCAGGCTGTGTGGCTGCAGCTGAGGCTCACGTGCATGGCAGCTTTCATTTACCTTCTTTATAATCATATAGTGCTGTGTAGCACAGCAAATGTAGAGCATGTCATTTTGTCCCATTGTGCTCCGCACAGCGCATATTTGTAGCTTATTTGCCTTCATCTGCAAACCAGGATTACACTGATGCACGCATGCTCTCACACTGCAATGGCACATCGCACCGACACGTGACACTCACACATCCTCACATTGCAATGACACACTGCACTGACACTGATACGCACATGCCTCCACATTGCACTGATGCACCGCACTGACACTGACGCAAACTGACACTGACACGCACATGCTCTTCTCCTGAGAGCAAACCTTTGCTTCTCGCCTATGTCTTGTGCCCGTGCAACCTGTAATGCCTGTGGCTGCAGTCTCTCATCTCCTTGGCCCCACCTGGTGCCAACGCAAGCTGTCCTGTCAATTGCCTGCAGCCTTTTTGCTCCTCGTCCGTGCCCTGTGCCCATGCAAGCTGCCATATCTGTCGCTTTCAGTCCTTCCTCTCCTTGCCCAGGCCTTGTAACCACGCAAACTGTCATGTTCATTGCCTGCATTCCCCTTGCTCCTTTCCCGCACCTTGTGTCTATGCAAGCTGTAATATCTGTCGCTTTCAGTCTATCCTTTTTTTTACCTGTGTCGTGTGCCCACGCAAGCTGTCATGACAATTGCTGGCAGTCTCCCCTCTCCTTGCCTGCACTTTGTGCCCACGCAAGTTGTCATGCCTGTTGCTTTCAGTCTGTCTTCTTTGACCCGTGTCATGAGCCCACGCAAGCTGTTGTGTCAATTGCCGGCAGTCTCATCTTCTTGCCCGCACCTTGTGCCCACGCAAGCTGTCATGTCTGTTGCTTTCAGTCTTTCCTCTCCTTGCCCAGGCCTTGTGCTTACGCAAGCTATCGTTTCTTTGCAAGCAGTCTTGTCTCCACTGGCCTGCATCTCTCTCGTCTCACCCTGCCCGTCTTTTGTGCCTCCATGCAAGCTCTCTTGTTGCCGCCTGCAGGTAGACACGCGTGTCAGACTGTTCAACGACTTCCTCATGGAGACCCGCTGGCCACGCAAGGTGTGTGTGTGTGTGTGCGTGTGTGTGTGTGTGTGCGCGCACGCGCGTGTGCGCGTTCTTCCTCATGGAGAGCTGCTGACCACTTAAAGCAACTAATTTGCTCTGCTGCCTCTCATGGCTTCATTGTGATGTATTATGTTAGCCCTATAGGAGGCCCTTGCCTTGCTATGCACACTTCTGCATAGAAACTTTTGCATAGAAACCTAGGTGAAAAATTGCAAGCTAAATCTTATTCCAGACTCAAGGACATCAACCCTTGTGGAGGATCCCTGGCCTTGCTGGAGGGCAAAGGTAGAGGATTCCTGGCCGTGCAGGAGGCCACATTTTCTTGGATTCTTCTTTAATGCATACACAACTGGCTATTGCAGCTAACAAACACACACGCGCGCGCTCAAACCGTGCACATGCACGCTCACATGTTCCTAAACCATCCCCTGTGTTGGTGGCCCCTTCACACCAATGCAAGTCGTGCTTATGCCGTGCGAGTCGTGTTGCCTCACAGGTGCTCAGCGTGTTCCTTGATGGACTGAGGCGTTTGGGGGAGCCTGCACGTCTCCCCTGCTGCGACTTCCCAGCAGACTGGTCTGGCACCAAAAAGGGAGGACACCCTCTTGCAGACGTGCGCAAGTGCTTGTGGGTGGCCGACAAGGTGCTGATGCGCAGGCACACGCGCACAGCTTACACCTTTGCTGCAGCCCTGGCACTTAAGGTATGTGTGTATTTGTATACGTGTGTGGAGGGTGCTGCTCTTCAAACACCTCTGCTTGATTTTAAAATGCACACCTTTGCTGTAGCACTGCAGCCCTGGCACTTAAGGTATGTGTGTGTATGTGAGGAGTGTGTGAGTGTGTGTATTTGTTATATGTGTATGAAGAGTGCTGCTTTTCATACATCTCTGCTTGATTTCAAAATGCACAACTTTGTTGAAAGCATTTGGCTTTGAAGGCAAGGAGGCCCAGGGCTTTCTTGACTCATGCAATGAAGAAGAGAGCTTCAAAAGTTTTTTTGAGTGCTTGTCAGCATAGTCCAGTTTTATTTCTCTGCTATCCTATGGAGAGCACCACTCTTCTGCTCTTCTCTTGCTGATAAAATTTACAGAAATGCCGTGGTACGCTGGATTGGAGGCCTCATTCCCCATAAGAAAAGAAGAAGTCTTTCACGCAAGCCAAAGGCCCGCGTGCGTAAAGGAAAGGTGCTAGCAAGCTAGCAAGGCTCTCGCCAAACATTCCTGAGACCTCTGGAGGCCTCATTCACCATAAATTTTGTGTTTGCGTGAAATTGTTGGACAGGTCTAAGTGGTGCTCTGATGGTTAATGGTTGGGTACCATCTTGGTAGCTTACCATGACATACTCAAGTTTTGCCCACAGACCTGGCACACACACTTTGGCATGGTCTCTTGTCGGGGGATGAGCTGGCGTCGCTCCCTCAGGGACCGCTGTTTTGTTTTTTTAATAAAACTGGAGCACTTGCTTATGAAGTAATGAGCACTTCTGAAGATAAATGCCTCAGACAATTGCACATTTAACCAATTTTGAAAAGAAAAACCTTTGCCAGAGTAATAAGCACGTCTCGCAACTGGACCAATTGATCTTCTCAATCCGCTGTCCTGTCAGCTCAGACAAGTTTAGGCTATCCCTAACAATGACAACCATCCTTTTGATTCACCAGCACTGATGACTGTAATTCATACATGCCTTTTAGTCAATGCAACAGCTGCATGTGGTAATAGCGTCAATTATAAATCACTAACTTGCAGCCCAGACAACTCCTCATCACAAGCTAGATGCATCCACACCTCTCTGAACCCCAGGGGCCATCCTGCTCGCTTTATACCTTTCGATTTTAGGTCAAATTAATGATCGTTGAGCTCACCCATACAAATCCGCATCCAAAAGTTTCCAGGGTTTTGAGCACTGTGTCTGCACTCATTTACATTGTCATTTTTGCAATGATATCAAGACTGCATCAGCACGAAGGTATGACTTTTAAAACAGCCCATAAAACTTGCTGGGTTTGTTTGTGTACAAACTTTGATTGTGCTACTTGCAAATCTAGCGCTCAATCTTGCTGCTTGCACAAAGTGAGCCCATTCCTGAGCCAGAGCTAACGCAGTACTTTGTGGCACCAAGCTGCTACGAGCAGGGTGAGTTCGTTCCTGTGCCATCTGCATCGACAATTCATGTCCTGTGTTTTGCCATGCAGGGTGAGGCCATTCCTGAGCCAGAGCTAACGCAGTACTTTGTGGCACCAGGCTACTACGGCCAGGAGCTGCAGCAGATGCTGGAGTATGAGCGCGGTCGCGCTGAGTTCAGGAAAATCCAGGTGCGGATGCAACCCTGTACACATACACTCTGTGTGGTCGCAAAGCAGTTCCTTAGGGAGTTTAAGGAGCAGCTGCCACCCGTAGCTTGAGCGATTTGGTAGTACAAGCATTGCGTTCATAAAAATGCTCTGTAAGCTTTGCATGTTTGTCTTAATTGGGGAGTTGAAGGAAATGTTATTGTTCGAGTTCCCAGCGCATGCGCACATGCACATGGCGCACGTACACGTACACGCACACGCACACATGCGCGCGCCCCCCCCCCCCCACTCCCTCACGCGCGCACACACACACACAAACACATATAAACACACATACACGCACACACAGACACACGTGTTCCTGGAGGCACTGTGTGACGAGTATACCCGCTGCGAGACAGTATTCAGCGAGATGCTGCCAGCTTTGCACAAGAAGTGGGACACCAACTCTGATGGCTTTGTCAGTTTGGAGGACGTCCAACAGATGATGAAACACATGGCATCGCCGGTGAGTGTTTTTTGACTTGCTAGGATCCACTTCAACACCCATGATGCGCTAAATGCCCATGATCTGCCCATGATGAGTGCCATAATTTGCCCACTTGTCATGATATGTGCCCATAATGCACTACATGCCTAGCATTTGCCCCTAGTGAGTGCCATAATTTGCCCAGTTGCCCATAATGAGAATTTGCTGTGGACTGTCTCAGTATTGTGTGAATATTATAGGTGGCATGATTAAAACGAGTGTGGAACAGCACAAGAGGGTGCGTACAAAGTGTGTACAAGAGGGATTGATAGAACCACAGATAGAAGAGATCATTTGCCTTGCCCAAGTCCTCCACCACATCACGTCAACAGTATTGCACATGCTCTGCAGCACAAGGTCACAAAGGCCCTCCCTGTATGCTAACACCCCAAGGTGACAAAGGCCAATAAGAATAAGGATAAGCATAATGATAATAATGAAGATGATGACGATGATAAATATTTACAGCACAAGGTCACGAATACTTTCTTTTGATGATAACAAGCAATGTGGGACAGCAAGTTTCTTGGCTTCTTAAGCACTTGTGTGACACACACACACACATACACACACACACACACACACACACACACACACACACACACACAATTCTGCTTAGGGGATGGAGGAGGAGCAGATTGAGGCAGAGACAACACAGTTCTGGCAAGAGGCCTACAGGCTTGAGAATTCGGTAGACCAGGTGAGTTTTAAAAAATGTGTGCCCGCTCATCTGCCCATGCACTGCTTAAATGCTTAGAAGTCATCATGTGCGCTAAAATGTTGATGCTTACCAGAAGGGAGTGGCCTTTCTTCCTGCTGTAAGACAAATTTTAACTTTTATATTTACCTGGACGTTTGAACTAGTTACATGGTTAGCATTGTCTGCATTGATATGACGTTTATCTTGTTCCTTCTTTTCCATCAGCACCCAAGCCTGGTGAGCAAAGGCTTCTTTGACCACAGAAAATTTTGCACAAAGGATGATGCTGGTGCATGTCAAGCTGGAGCATGACCAGCTGCTGGTGCTGAACGACAAAACCCCTCCCCCTCTCCCCTCCCCATCTGCTTTTACCTGTTTCCAAATTGGATGTTTTTCCCTGTGCTTTGACAAATCCTGGCATTGACTTGGAACTCCAGTACCTCTCTCTCCTTTTGCCATTCCAAAACCACACAATGCTATACCTTCACAGAGGCTGACTTACCTGAGACCTTATAAGGGAAGGAAAGACTGCGCCAGCCAAAAAGGCAGTGAGCTGTAGGGGAAGGTTTCTCAATTAGTGTCCTTCAGACCTCCATTCCCTCCCTGTGTGACTCCCTCTCCATTCCACTGCTTCCCTGTGCCACTTTTTGTCCATTCCAATTCCTCCCTGTTGAATTCTTCTCCATTTCAAAGCCTCCTCTAAAATCTCCTTTCATTCCAAACCCTCCCTACGCTTCTTTCACAGAGCCTAGTCATGCCACAGACTTTCACTCCCTCCCTGTCTGAGGGCACTGATCTTGACCTTTGAATCTCTGTACCCCCCCGTGCCAACTTTTTCCATCCTGAAACTTGGCTATGCTGCTTTCACAGAGCCTGGCCGTGCCACAGACTTCCACAGCCTCCCTGCCTGAGGGCACCGAGCCTGCAGCGGCTGCTGCTGCTGCTCCAAAAGATGTCGATGGCCTGATTGGCGTTGAGGTACGCACGTGCTGCAAAGCTTATCCTTTGATCAGTAGTGCAAGACGCAATTTAAAGCAACAGATGCTGATGCTTTAAACAACGTGAACAGAACAAGCTGGTCTGACCGACAGCAAGGTATGTATGTGCTGCAGCAGAGCTGGTCCTCTGACCACTGTTGCAAGACGTGATTTCATTCAACAGCTGCTGCTGCTCCAAGGGACATTTATGGCCTGATCGGTGTTGAGGTCTGTGCAAATGCGGTGTATATGCAAAGCTGTGTGTTGCTGTTTGTGATGTGATTGCAGTGTTGAGGTATGCACGTTTGTGACGTTGAGGTATGCGCAGCAAAGTTAATTCTTTGATCAATGCTGCGATGTGTGAATCCTGACAAATTGCAAATGTGGACAGTGGAAAATGGCAGGCAGCTGTCGTGGGTCATGGCAGAAGGCTCAACTGCTAGAGCTGCAAAGGCATCAGTCAGGACTATGGTCGATGCTGCATTGTGCTGCTCAACATCTTTCTAGGACATGGAGGAACTCTTCGGAGTTTCCAGGATTTTGGTCGATGCTGCATTGTGCTGCGCAACATCTTTTCAGGACATGCAGGAACTTTTTGGAATTCCCCAGGGCTTGCGGACAAAGCTGCAAGTTACTGGCAACAAGGCTGCTGCCATGACTCATAAGCCTCTTGACTGTTGCAGCCACACGGTGGGGCAGAGGATGGTGTGCATGAGTGTGGCAAGGTTTGGTGCAGCGAGAAGATTTACATTCCAGTCTGCGCTGGCTCTATAGCACCCTTCAGACATCACGCTTCTGCTCCGTCGCATGGTTTGCGAGGGAAACACAGATTGCTCAGGACAGTGCACACACTTGCCGTTTGTGCGCAGGCATTTGTGGGAGCAGCCCAAGAGAACAACTACATCCGCCTGTATGTGCGCCTTCACAAGACGCCTCCTCCAAAAAGACCGGCTTCCAATGCATACACATCAGAGCTGCGCGCGAGGATGCTGCTCCTGGTGAGCCCTTTCTTTGAGACAGACAAGAAAGTTAGGGAGAAGAAACTGTGCTCTTGGCAAGCCCTTTGTTTGAGGAAAAAAACAGGAAAGAGATTGGTTAGGGGTAAAGGTTGTGCTCCTGGTGAGCCTGTGGTTTGAAAAGAAATTGAGAAGGGGGATCATGGGGGGAAAAACAGGGTGAAAAGACGCTGCTCTTGGTGGGCCCTTTGTTGTAAAACTAAGACCAAAGACTAAAACTGAGTAGACGACCCTAAATCTTTGTGCGGTGCAGGAGGGGTGCACACCTTGAAGTTGCTCTTTAGTAATGCGATGGTGTCAGTAGCTGACTTGCCCTTGCGCTGGAAACAGATTCCGGATTTGTGCAGAGTGGGATTGGTCTCAAGTTTGGTGGCTGACCAACGCTGTCAGGTGCTCCACAGCTTCTGCTGCCTGGAAGCTAGAATAGAAGCAGCAGTGATCCTTGTTGGATGGGCTCACTGCGAGTGAGTTTACCAGGGATGCATGACTAAATCAGCTCCCGTGATGGAGCGCACGCCGGCAGGAGGCGCACACATGTGTAAGTGTGCCAAGGAAGCAAGTACCTAATTTGCTCCTTCGCTGACGTGCCACGCAGGCATACATCCAAAACCATTGGAAGCTTCATGGGGCAAGCTTGACGCGGCTCTTCTCTAGCACCACGCCCAGCGTCGAGGTGCTGCTCCACCAGCAGGTGGGTACAAGTAGACCTTGTTTTTTACACAATCTTGATGCGTGGGTGCTGCGTCACTGGCAAATGGCTGTGACTGAACCTTTCTCTTTGTAAAAGCTGCTGTGCTGAGATGTGCCTACACTGGCAGGTGGGCATGAATGCACCTTTAGTGCATGCTTGCAGGAAACCCAAGCTCACGGTGCACGCACTCAAGTGCAGATGCATGCAAGGAAAGGCTGTGTTAATGTTCTGCCAAAAGTAGTTCATTTTGCCCACTCTCCACGAGCTGATGCTTACCTGCGCAGGTGCACATGCTTGCCTGCGCAGGTGCACATGCTTGCCTGCACAGGTACACATGCTTGCCTGCACAGGTACACATGTTTGCATGCGCAGGTGCACATGCTTGCTTGCACAAGTACACATTTTTGCCTGCGCAAGTGCACACACACTCTCGCTAATGTGCTTATTTGCAGGCGCATCACCCACGCCCAAGCCTGCATGCTGAAACATTAAAAATTGCTTCTTGTCAGTCCATTTTTTTGGTTTTGTTTGAATGGTTCGCTGGTTCAAAGGCTGTCGCTCAAATGTCCTACACAGTCTTGTCATGTTGCTCATGCTCACATGCCCAAAATCGCACAAATTTGCAGTGAATGCTTGCAAGTATGGAAATTCCAGCTTGTTCTCTTCTCAAAGCTAGCAAAAGCTGGCGCAAGAGGCCACAAGAGATTGCGCTGTCAAAGCCATTTCCCTGCGCAGATCATGCTGTCAGCTCACACTGCCATACATTCAGAGCAATTTGTGCAGTCCAATCCAACGCTCTGCATGAGCTGCTCATTTTTGTGCATGACAGAAGCTACAACTTTATGCTTAAGAATTGAAATTGCGTCTCTCTTCCTCCTGGTCCAAAGCATGCTGCATGCAAAACATGGTGGATGCAAAGGTCAAAATAAGCTGCTCATCTTCATGTATGACAGAAGCTTCAACATTCAGTGATTGTGCAAACAATTTCCAACACACGCCTCCTTGCCTGCAAGTGCAAAAGATGCTGAATGCAAAAAATGGTGCGCGCAAGGCCATGCTGAAAATTTTGAACCAATATCTCCTGCAGGTGCATAGTATGCTGCATGCAAAGGATGGTGCGCGCAAAGGTATGCTGAACGACTTATAAACACGCATCTTCCTGCCTGCAGGTCCAAAGCATGCTGAATGCAAAGGATGGTGCGCGCAAGGCCATGGCCCTGCATAAGCTGTTCAAGCTGCTCATTTACCGCAAGCTGGATTGCATGATCTCGCAGCTGCCCTCTGCAAACACCGGCACTCATGAGGTGCGCGTCCCACTTTCTATGAGGCACGGTACTTGCAATTGTGCTAGGGAAGTGAGTGTGGTGTTTCAAGGCTTGCTCATTTTTCAGGTCATGGCGCTAGGTGGGTCTTTAAGCAGCTGCAGAGCTGAGAAACCTCACATGCTCTATTTTCTCCATATGTGGACTGCACTTCACCCCTGCATGATCCCACTTGATCCCACAGGGTGCAGCACCTGCCAGCTATTTTTAATGACTGGGTGGTGTATAAAAAGAGAATGTACATCTGACTGGGGAAATGGTTGCTGTGGCATGATTGTGTTGGTTAGGATCAGGATTGAATCCTTCTTTCTATACAAGGAGATGGTGTCGTCTGCCCCTGCATTGCTTCTGCTTTTGCAGGTGGACGAGAGCTTTCCTGGTGACATAGATCGTCTAACGAAGGCCATCAAGGTGGGTGCATTGGTGTAGCACCAAAAACAGAGCTCCCATGAGGCCCATTGGTGGCAATTTCCTACAACAGCCTTTGATGTGGGTGTGGCATGAACAATAGAGTGCCTTGTCAGGGTTCCTGGTATTGAATCAATGAAGGAGCTCCTTACTTGTCATCGGTGCTGGTTTGTCTCACATTGAAACCATTGGAACTGCACCAATGGAAGCATCATACCCAGGATTTGCATAACAGCAAATCTTTTTGTGTACTTGATTTCATGCTTCGACTTGCATGTGACCAAACAAGGGTCTCTGTGGGTGTGAGCTGTCCAAAAGAAATGCCTATTCGAAATCATGGCCAACCTCTGTGTGGGAAAAAGAGGAAATTTATGTGAGGAAATTACCCCTGTGTGTGGGAAAAGGACCCCTCCATGTGTGAAAAGACCCCTATGTGTGGGAGAAAGACTCCTGTGTGTGGGAAGGATACCAGGGCCTGGCTTACTAGGGCTCTATCAGAATTTTCTTGTATTGTTCTTGCATCCCAAGTGCTCTGCTTTGCCCCAAATCTATGCGACCTCACTCCATGCTGAGGTAGGTACGGCACCCTAATGGAGGGTTCGGTTTAAGAAGCCTGCATTCTGCAGCGTGCAGCATCATGATGTGGGGTTGAGAAGCCTGCATTCTGCAGTGCGTAGCATTATGTTGTGGGGTTGAGAAGCCGGCAACCTGCAGTGCGCGGCATCATGATGTTGAGTAGAGAAGCCTGCATTCTGCAGTGTGCAGCATCATGATGTGGGGTGTGTGATGCTTACGTGCAATGCTGAAGCCATGTTTGTTGTGACAGGATGACACGGCCAAGTAGAGGGCTGCTTGCATGGAGTCCTAGCTAGTAGATTGATGAAGTGCTAACTTGTAGCACTCTAGCCACGTCGTGACAACAAGGCTGAGAATAGGCTGGAAATGTTTGTAATTGGAGGGTGTTGTGCTAGCTTGCAAGGCTTAAGCCACGGGACAGGATAATAAGGTCAAAAAAAGGGGCTAGAAGAGTGCATAGAGGGGCAGCCGTTGGTCTGTTGGGCCACTTGCGTAGAACTGTTTCATGGGGATGGAGTTGTGTGCAGCCAACTGTGCCTGAAACTGCTCATTCCGCTGAAGCATCTCCTGACAGCGATCTTTCAGGGATTGCATGCATGGGCCTCAAGAAAGACGTGCATGAGCCTTGCATGAATTGCATGGGCTTGAGGAAGGCATTGCATGGGCTAATTGTAAAGTGCATGGGCCTCGAGAAAAGCAGAGCCTTCAGAAGCACATTGCATGAGCCTTTTATGAAGTGCAGGGGCCTCAAAAAGTGTAAGAGCCTTTCTTGAAGTGCAGGGGCCTCGAGAGGGGCATGCGTAATTTGTGAAATGCATAAGCATTCTAAGGAGCGCATTGCATGTACCTTAAGGGCTGATTTCATTCTGATATCAAGTGGAATAACATCTACAGCTTTGGGGAAGCACAGGTTTTTTTGCCTCTAGATAAAGGGAAAGGGGGCTCTCTGCTCCTTGCAGGAGCATGCTGGGTCTCTTAAAGAGACCCCCAGCAGCAGCAAAACGGCAATGACAGACCTGGTATGCCGTTATGGCTTGCCTTAGGGTTTGCATATCTAAACAGTGCACGCACGCACACGCGCACACACACACACACACACACAAACAAACAACACACACATGTACACAAAATTGCACATTCACATGCAACTGCGACGATTGTAGGTGCTGTACGGTGCAGACGTCATCATTGCGGATGACTTGCGCAGTATGGCTCAGGAGGCTTGGGAGCCTGCCTCTGCCAAGTCTGTAACCGGCCGATTGCAGCTCAGGTTCTTAGGTGCGTGTGCCCATGCATGCATGTGTGTGCACCTCTGAGGAAGGTTTTGCAGCCATCCCTGACCACACATGCGCGTAAAGTGTATTGAGTATGATTTTTCCCCCTGTGAATGGTGCATCGTTGGGCGCTTTCAATCTGACAAGCAAGAGCACACGACTTCATGCACATACACCTCTGTGCACATGTGCTTGCCACAATTTGCTGTGGGTTGGCTCTATAAGCGGGCAGTGCTGTATTATGGAATCTCGGCACAGCACATATTTGTGAGCAAGGCGGCGCGGTGTGAGGCTTTTTAATGGATTGCCCTTGTAGGTGATCAAAAGATCCAAATGGGCAGCAAATTGCACACTGTATGTGCATCCTGTGCAAAGACAGAGAGGCTTTTGTCAAGTTTTCATGCTTACTGCATTGCTTCAATCAGCACCGCAAGCGTGTACCCATGCCTTCATGCTTACTGCATCACTTCAATCTTGTTAAGCTTTCATGCTTACTGCATTACTTCAATCACCACTGCAAGCATGTACTCAGCCAAAGCCTCGAACCTGTACGGCCGACTATTATGCTTGCCAAGACCAACAATCACACGTGCAAATATGACGCTCTGTATGACGCAGGTGAAGCAATCAAGACCTATAACTCCCTGCGGGGCCCCATGCGCACGCATGCTGCGCGTTTCTTAAGTGCCTCACCAGCTTTTATGACCTCCTGTAAGCGCCCCCTCAAGCCCCCTGGCACCTCCATTACTGCTGATGAGCACACCCCACAGGTAATGGCTCCCTTTTGCCATTGGCTCCTGTCCTACCTAGTGAGAAGGAAGAGCTGGACCTGGTACCTCGTCCTTGGACTGGAAATGAGAAGTGCTGTAGCAGGCTGCTGCACAATGTAGTCGGTAGAAGCTCCAAGGATCTATCAATGTTCTGATAGAAAATGAGTACAGCCATGGCCATAACAATTGTGAACAGCCCCCCCCCCCCCTTGCTTCAAGTTCCTCTTACACACTGTCCTCTCACGCCACTCACTGCCACTCCTGTCTTGCATTTCGCTTTCTCACGTGTTTTCTCAATTCAAGCCATGAATGTCATTAACTTCCATGTATACACATGTCCATGCATGCATGCAGACCCAGTGACACGCGGACGTGCTCGCACACTCCAAAATCCTGCCTATGCATGCATTCGATATCACAAATAGTTAAATGCTTGCACATGTCCATGCATGCAAGATGGCAAACGGATGCATGCGCACACACTCCAAGGTCTGATTGTTTGCACATCTACATTTGCATGTACGCTTGCCTGGCAAAGCTGTCTGAAATGCAGGGACACGCTCTTAACCCTGCATGCACTTCATGAGCACACACAGATGCAGGGGCGTAGCCTTAAACCTGCATGCATTCAAGAGCACGCATAAACACATGACATACTCTGCAGGAGAATGGTGATATGACGGTGCCAAACACGCCAGTTAGCGGGGACACACCTCCTTCCATTGTCACGACCCAGGTAGGCGAGCTGCTGCCACAGTGCCCATTCGTATATTCATCATCTTTGCCTACCCATACATTCACCATCTCGACCCAGTCAGGCAAGCTGCCACTTTGTTGTTTTTGTTCAGGCAAGGTCGTCAGCAGTGACAGCAGCAATAACGGCAACATTGAGTTTGCAGGGTCCTTGAAAGGGGGGGGGGGGGGATCTTTTGATTTGAGGTTGTTTAGCTTGAGAGGTTGTAATAACCTCTCCCTCCCTCCTGATTGTGAGTTGCAACAGCGATTACAACAGCGACTTGAAATGAGCTCTGTCCAGAGCACTATTGTGCCGCCCCATGTCATTCTTGTATTTGGCTCTACCTCTGATGCAAAGCTTTGTTGGTGAATCCTGACATTTTATTGCTGTTCTATGAGCATTACTTAAGGAAAAAGCCGTCATATGTAGGGCTGCCTTTCACATGCTCCCAAAGACCAAACCTCTCCCAGGCTGAATGCTGTCAGCTGCATTCTTGAGGTTCAATGCTAATTTTAAAAGTTAAGCGCTCCTGTAGCTGCTCCCTGAGAATTGCTCAAGGAAAGAGCTGTCATATGTAGGGCTGCCTTTCACATGCTCCCAAAGACCAAACCTTTCCCAGACTGCATGCTGTCGGTCAGGTCAGCCAAGTAGCTTGGAGTTAATGCCCCACTGCAACCAGCTGATTCTGAGTATGCAGGACCTTTGTCTAGGCCTATCTAAGCAACTCTGCATACTCAGTTTCTGCCGGGGGCTGCCCAGGGTGTGGGGCCAGGAATCAGGAAAAATCCCTGTCAAAAAATGATTAACCCTAAGATCTCAATTCAGGGGTTGGGGCCCGGATTAACCCTAAGATCTTAATTCAAGGGGTGGGGCCAGGAATCAGGCAAAATCCCTGTCAAAATGATTAACTTTAAGATCTTTCCAATGGTGAATTAAAGAAATCAGGATGACGAGGAATTGGTTTGATTGAAAGACGTGTACATACTTGCCAATGAACGACGTTTGCAGGCGGCAGAGCAGCAGGGGGAATCCCTTGGTGCAAACTCTGACAGCTTTGTGTCAATGCCAGGTGAGAAAAATGCATTTCCATGCCAGGTGAGGACATGTCATTTCTATGGCAGCTTAGAAAATGTCAATTCCATGCCAGGTCAGGAAGCTGTGCGTTTCCAGGCCAGGTAAGGAAACTTTTTACTTTCATGCCGGGTGCGAAAGCTGTGTTTCCAGGCCAAGTGGCAGCATTTTTTCCATGCCAGATGATGCTAGTGTTTTCAATTTTAAGTGGAGAGGAGTAGATTGTATGCAGCCGGACCACTGCCCCTGAAATTTTCAGGGAAAAAGGACTCCCAAACAGGGAATCGCCATGTGCAGGGTTGTAAGGGTAATCGCCATTGCTTATTATCGGCTCAAGGCTGCATGGATCATTTGGTCTTGTTTTTAGCTCTTTTCAAGATGTATTGTTCGTGGAAGGTGGACACGGATGTTGCCAGCATCCCTGCTCAGGCTTTGCATGTTTCTACGTATCAAGTTGCAGGGTTCCTGTGAAGAGTTCTTGTGCCTCGCCTTCCTTCTTGTCTGCATGGTTGGGCCTGACGCTCCATGCATACCACAAGCATACAGCACCAATCACTCCACCTGCACAGGTGTCAATGATGGCGAGCCAAGCATGAAAAGCCTTATGTCCAGCAGCCCTGGGCCTTCAAGCCCAGGCCGCACACAGATTGGCGCACAGGATGCCGGACTTGAACAGGTGTGTGTGTTACATGAGAGGTGTCAGATACACACAGGATGCGCACACTGGACGTACAAACAGGATGCACATACAGGTTGCACACACACACACACGCACACACACATACACACAGAGAATGCACACAAGGCGCACGCACAGAACATACACACACAGTTGCTCACAAGACGCACGCACAGAACACACACAGAGTGCACACACAGAGGATGCACACACACACACACACACACATACACACACGCACAAGATGCACACACACAGAGGGGGTAAAACTTCAATAGGTGTGTTACACTCTGCTTACTTTTGAGGCAGTGCGCTGGTGCTCAGTTCAGCCAGTTTGCACGCGACGCTTGTGTGTCTGCACCCTGACACCTCAAATGCATAGACGCCTACATGTCTATACTCTGGCACCTCAGACGCATGCATGAAACAATGGTGCCATTATATCTGCACCCTCACACCATGTGAAACCCTGCTGCAACCTTACACCTGCCATGCTGAGTAGGCTCAGTTTGCCTCCCAAGACGTGTGCACGCTGGCGTTCCCAATGCAGGAGAGTGTGGCTGCAGAGTCCTCCTTTGGTCCTCCTCCTGCACCCAAGCAGGATGGCAGTACCATGGACTCCCCAGCAAGCCAGGATAGTGCTCAACCTCACATAGCACCGGTGGGAGAGGAGGCCAGCTAGCTCCAAAACTGGTGTTGACCGTGTGTTACTGCTGACATATTTACTGCACATAAAGAGTGGATAGAGCAAGAAGGTGGCTTGAGGTGTCCAGGGAGCTGCCTTGGCTTGGTTCGGTCAGCCTACATGCTGGCACAGGTGATGTAACGTGCTTCTCTATTGAAAGCTAAGCACAGCCACTCAGCCATTGAATGTATTTATAATTAATGCCCACGACCACCTAATAAGGTTGCCAAATGCTTGCACATCATTCACGATTTGTCAGTGTGTTGAGATTATTTCCTCTTTTTCCTCATGTCCTTCAATTTCTGTACACGTGGGTTTACATCTAGAACAGGGGCAGAGCTGAGGAAAGGAGGAAATGCACGGAGGTTCAGGTTAAACATAGCGAGTCTCACAGGGGTAGTGAGCACAGCTTTGACTTCTTGATGTCCAATATCACCTGGATTGGGTGTGACTGAGATTGGAGAAGGGAAGTCTAATTGTCCAATGGAACCTAAGCAAGCACTCCAAGAAACACCGTATGTGAAAAGCGTTTGAGTGTGAAAGCCTAGCTAGCTGGCTTGCTAGTCAAGGGACCTTCTCTCCATGCACGTTGCTTTTTTGGTCAGCGTAGCCTTTCTCTTTCTTTTTATTTCTTACAATTCCTTTCCTTTGAACTTCTCAGTCAAACTTGGGTACCAATTCAGCCCTGTGAGCACCACCAAACACTTACAGATGTGCACACATTGACAGGCAGTCACAAAGTCAAACTGTTAGGCCTGGTACTGATACTTTCCAGCACATGGAGGCGGAACCAAAACACCACTGCACTTGAGACTAAGATGAGTTCCGAAAGGGACAAGAAAAAGAGAGGGAGTAACTTCATAAATGCTTTCTACCTTTCCTTAATGCACGCGGCCTTTTGGCTAGACTTTTCTTTTCCTTTTCTGCCGTGTGCCACCAAAGAAAAGAGGAAAAGGCAATAACGCAATATATCCACCTCTTTGCCTCTAAGTAGTGTATACACGTAGCCTTGAAAAGAAAAAGTACGTTAACAGGTTAAATGTTCCATACATCAAGTGAATTCCCCTAATGCCAAGGAGGCACGTTGGCTTGAAAGAGCCTGGTTTTCTACTACAAAGCAAAAGAACAGAGGATTTTGCAATATGTTCCCTTTTCCTCGATTGATGTAGGGAGTGTTCTCGCTGCCTACATGGCTTTTCCTTTTCTTTTGCAATGCATTCCTTCGGTAACTTGACTCCAATTCATGAATGTTTTCCCAATCAGATCTAAGAGGTAGACTTGCATGTGAAAAATAGGGTGCATGCCACAGCAGCTTGGGCTTCCCTGGCAATCTCCAGTCCCAAAGTTATGAAGTGCGCCTGCAACAGCCAATTTACATGTTGACTCTGTGCACCTGTAACAACCAATTTACGGGTTAATGTTGTGTAGTGCCAAAATAATGACCACAGCGTAATAGGTTAATGCCAGTAACTTCCAAGCTTCAGAATCCTGTGCTAAAAAGTTCAACAAAGTTTGCCAATGCACAATTGAGTGCTTACTATCACACCCAAACTTGAAAATTGCTTCAAGCAATTTGTCAACAAGTCGTCGAGGGCACTCCACACAGTGAACATTTGAAAACTGCCAATTTGGGGCCTCAGATAATCTCCTCTCACTTGGTGGTGTGCCGCAAGCAGTGTACTTTGTCCAACAAGCACAGTACTGCAGTTCCGAAGGGTGCAAAGCAGTCTTATCATTGTTTGATGTTTTAAAGAGACCATGACCATGGGAGGCCCAGATGCTGCTTTGGCAAGGAGACACATGATAAGTGCCCCTGGCACAAGGGGTCAAAAGAGTTTACAAGGGGTAAAGGCTCAGTCAAGACGTTTGACTGCTAGCCTGTTCATAAATGCACAAGAAGATCATGAAAAAAAGGAAATTTGTTGTCATCCTGGTTTAGAAAACATTCATATCCCGGGAAATAACATGGTGAATGGTACCTAGACAGGGCATCCTGTGGGAGATATGATGATGTTGAAAAGAGAAGTTGTGCTCAAAAAGTGAGGACTACTTTTGACGGAGAAAGCAGACCTGGGGATTGGAACATCTGACCAGCACATGTTTTTCATCTTGAATGTCATCAGAATCACAGGCATCACAGACCGGGGAAATGCGATAGGACCAAATAGCCTGTTCAATTCGAAGAGTGAGTACCCGCAGCCTGAATCTGGCAGGAATTTGGTTTGCAACAGGTGCTTTACCAGGTCCTCATCAACACTTCTGCATCATCATTCATGTTTGGCTGGACTTTTTCTTGCTCATGTCCCTAATGTTCTCTGGTGGGTGCTAGGCACAAACACTTGTAGAAACTTGTTTTTTTTTGTTGTTAACCTTGAAAAAGCTGGTTGCGGATGTTTCACCAGCGACCGATCAGCTAGAGATTCGGGCTGTAAGTTACCAATGTAAACCCGTGAATCTGGCAGTGTTGTGAAGGACGTGATGGGAGAGATTCGAGTACATGTATTTAGGCATTGTATAAGGAGGGTGAGTGGCATTTCTGACAGGAAGTGCGCACCATTGATGATATATCAGACGCTTACTGTTGTTTACTCTGGGATCAGGGGCTGTGAATTGATCTGCGCACACGAGTCTGAGTCAGTTCCACCATCTCTTTAGCTCTGCAGCCCCAAGCAGTGCAACACGTCTTAGAGACTTTATGAATCAGGCTGACGTCTTAGGATTAGCCAAGTTCGTGATTGCATGCCTGTGATGCTGTGAATGAGCTTATCATAAGCTATGATAGCATTGCTTTTTAGATTGGACTGGTTTGGTTACAAGCACCTTTTGCCCATCAGCTAAGCTGCGCCCGCAGGCAGGTACAGCCATGTAACCTTAACCCTTTCCTTTCCTTTCCTGTGAATTGATTCCAGTAGCTAAGGTGTCCAAATCTTAGGTCTACCACAAATTGGCTGAGGTCTTCAGGGTCACAAGCCATAATTTGATGTCTCATCTGATCCAAGTGTGCCTGACAATCCGGCGCAGACAAGAGGTGCGATGTCCAACAAGAGCCAGTTCTGGAGCTAAGGCTGATGCCTGCGTGGAGAACCTTCTTGAGGAGTAGACTGTTGCACTTAGTGAGTGAGTTGTAGAAATACATTGTGGCATGAAACAAGTTGAACTGAAAAGGTTTATTGCCACATTTGAAGAATGCTCAAAGATGGCGTAGTGGTTTTCACCCCAAGAAGGTTCCGCATAACATTCAGAATCCACCTCAGAGGCTCTGCAACGGGTTGGTCCATTTCTGTGCCCTGCCGGAGGTGAGGCGTGGCCCATATCTGACGAACATACCTTCCTGCCGAAATAGCATATGTTTCCAAAAGTCAGATAAACCCGTGCAGCCGACTTGTGAGGTTATGAATGCACCCGGCACTGAACTAACTGTCGGATAAAAGGTTTTTCCGGAAAAAGATGGATATTGCTTCAAGTCAAAAAAGTCATGAAAGCATACTGTGTCGCAAAATTGGAATTCGACATGTGCAAGTGTCTTGGCTCCAGGCCTGCAGTGAGCAAGAGTAGCTTCTTTACATGCCAAAGCCGCTAAGTTGCTTGCTTTAGAGCCTGCTTCAAAACAAAAATGAAATTAAACTGCATTGAAAAGGAATGGAATTTTCAGTTGAGCTTTCCCCTAAGATAAGGAAAAGAATGGGACCTGCCAAGATAAAAAAGACGAGAACTAATTCAAGATCAACCAACCCCCAAAAGAATGATCATGATGACAAGACGCAAGAGAACAGGTTGCTGCTTCATCAATGCTTGGAATACAAGCACTCAGGGCACCTAGTGCTTTGAAAGCAAGCGCAACATGAAATGGGACAGACAGTATACAGCAAAGCATAGCAGATCCTGCAAGGTCTAAGATAAGCACAAGATGGAGTCATCTGGAAAGTGGGGGTTAGAGAGGGCAGGAATAACTTGTCTTTGAACCTACCAACACCAACCAATGGTTAAGGAATGTACAGGCAGCAACCACCCTGTCTAGGATCATTCCATCACACTGAGCCCTGCCTTTCAGGACAGGTGAACTTCCCTTAATGCACACGGCCAGACTTGGACTGCATGGTCCTTCTTTCTTTCCTTCTTTTTGAGCCCTGAACTAAAGGCTGCCTGACAAAGGGTGCACAGCTAGCTGGCTAGTTAGGGATCATTTCCTTACGCACGCGGCCTCTCCTGGGCCTGTGTAGGCTCTCCTATTCTATTGAGACTGCCTGATAAGAGGGCACAGCAAGAGCTGGCCGGTCCACTCACTAGGTACGGCTTTCCAGCTACAGGTTCTGCATCTCATCTTATTGCTGTCCAAATAAAACGCATTGGTATCGTCGAAGCAGCACAGCTTGCACTGTCCTACGCGTGCATATCATATACTCCTATCTTTCAGTGCTCTAAAAGCCTAGCTGGAAATCTACTCTGGATCCTTGCTAGCCTCCACTTGTGGGGTGTACAAATTAATGAGCAGCTGCCAGCTTGATCCTCTCCGTCTATGGTTTGCCGGGCTAACGCATCTATCTTGCTCTATCCCTGTGCAGCCTGTTCCAGTGTCCTCACTCCTGATGCCCCTGCCACTTTGACTACTGCCCATGCCTTTTTGGCCCTCCATTTGAAGCACACTGCTGCCTAAGTGACAACCCGCACTCGCCTGCTCTACCTGGCTGCACATTTTCCTACTGCCTGTATCACCATCATCATCGCCACATGCGACACAATCGTTGCACCTGCGGTAATCTACGCTCTTGCATCTCCCAGTCTCAAACAGAACAAGACCTCGGTCCTCTTGTCCACTCGTGCCAAAAACTTGGGTCCCACCTAGAAATAGCTTGACAGCTAACGAGAGGTCCTCACCTTCGCCATCCTTGCTCACCTGCAGGTGTTAGCAAAGGTACACACACTTGTGGAGGAGTCGTCCACCACTTCCGGTGCTTTGCATTCCTCATAAAAGAGGTCAAAGGTGCAAAGGCTGAAGGTGCACATTTAGGATCCTCACAAGTGAAGAATCATTAAGACCCTTCCAGCACAGCTCCCTGATTTCAGGTGAATCATAAGACGCAAAGTACTAATTTATATATTTAGAGACGTCTGGGACTTCAACCAAAGTGCATGAAGTTTCCTGGTGCTGGAGGTGTTGGACTGGCAAACATGTCCTTTGGCTGTCCAAGCGACATGCAGAGCAAAATATATCAAAATAAAAGGCACTTCTTAAAAAAGATGGCTATCCCCCAAATAAGCTTGCTGATACAAGCCATTGACAAGTTCCATGGACTCAATTATCATATGATGATGTTTTGGAAGAGATGCTTTCCTAATGGCCAAGCCTGCAAGGTGAGTGCGCCCTTGATCCTTAAGCTCTCTTTACAATACAGCCGTACACTCTCTTTACAATAAAGCCATGCAGGGTGTGATGTTTACCTTGATGGCCAAGCCTGCGATGTGAGTGCGCCCTTGGTACCTGGTCCACCACAGGTATTGTGCCTGTAGCTTGAACAGCTCTATGAGCTCAAGTTCCCACTGATGCTGCAAACTTTGTGCCTGCATGTGCAAGAAAAGGATCCCATCTTCAAAAAAGCATACTCATCACAGGGTCCCAACTCGTGTGCGCATCTTTGAGCTGCTTTAACTCTGCGTTGCCCACTGGTGCCCAGACAAAATGTAGTGCTTTGGAAAGCTGTTGTTAGCACTACTGCTTGTCTTGGTACCACTGGGCAGTGCCATTCTAAACCAGATCGCAATTTGTTGGAAATTTGAGCCGATTCCGAATTCCGACCTTGAATTTTTGATTTCAGGCCTAATTGGTAGAAAAGAATCTGATGCTGAATGTAAAAATACCTTTAAAAAAACTCTTGTTGAGTGCTCGCTGGGTAAAAACACAGGTCAGGGCTTAGAGGTCCACCAAACCCCCTCAGACAAGCTCAACCTGACCCAGTCAGACCACCAATCGGCCCTATTCCTTTTGCAATGGTGTCTGCTCAATCACTGTTACACACCTGAGGGTCAGCAAGACGAAATGAGGCGGTTTGAAGGATCCCTATTTTCCACCACATTGCCCCCTAGCCCCCTTTTTGAGCACCCTAGCACACATACTGAGCCAATTTTACCAGAAGTTTTTATGCACAGTTGTCCCCTTTTTAATCATACAACAAGGCTGCATAAAAGTTTTGGGAGGAGCAAGGCCAGCGAGCCCCAAAACATTTTTCTGCGATAGGGCCCCCCGGAATGGCCAGGTTGGGACCTGCATGCCCATTTCTTAGAGTAAAAGGTGATGAGCATCATTACGTACATCCTTGTTTGTAGTCCAATGAGTTCATCTACTTGCGGAAATTTAGGGCTATTTCCTTTGACTAGCACGTTGCGCTGGACACAGCCATAAAAAGTGTGCAGGACTTGCACAGGAACAGCATGCGAAACAATGCTCATAATTGTCGGCTGATGCAGTATGCAAAAGCTTCGCTCATGTGACAAGTCGGCATTACCTGGACATCTTGCTGTTGCAGCACATGTTCACTATTTCTACCAAAGCATCATGCACAGCCAGGGGCCATCCCCTTTGAAAACCCTAGTTTTTTACTCTAAAACCTTTGTCCAGAGTGCTCATCTTTGCCATATTTGCACTGCGCATGGCTTGCCAATGCTTGCATTAAGCCATCACTGATGCATCTCTGAGCAACTCACCACGTCCTATCAAGCAAAAATCACGTCCAGAATTCTTACCTTTGCCATAAGTGCGCTGCGCACAGCCTCCCAATGCTCCAAGCCATCGCTGCTGCGGCTACAAGCAGCCAATGCAGGATCCAGATGGACAGCGTGGGTGTTGTCAGTGCTATTTCCTTCATTGAAGGCTTTTGGTAGCCTAACGGCAGGCACACCGATGGAGGGACAGGTAGCAGCAGCGGCAGTGGCAGGCAGACTTGTGGAGGGACTGGTAGCAGTGGAGGCGGTAATGGTGGGAATGGCATTGGCGTCCTCACGCCAGTTTGAGCCCTGCTGATGCCTTCCAAGACGGGCCACTGCGGTAGCGCTGTTGTGCCTTTCTGGCCCACTGTTGTTGGTGTCACTAGTAGCAACAGGAGTGGCATGATCTGAGGTGGCTTGTGCGGAACAGGGTGCAGCTGAGGTTGTGGCGCTGTTGTGCCTTTCTGGCCCACTGTTGCCGGTGTCACTAGTGGCAACAGGAGTGGCATGATCTGAGGTGGCTTGTGCGGAACAGGGTGCAGCTGAGGTTGTGGCGCTGTTGTGCCTTTCTGGCCCACTGTTGCCGGTGTCACTAGTGGCAACAGGAGTGGCATGATCTGAGGTGGCTTGTGCGGAACAGGGTGCAGCAGAAGTCGTGGAGGAGGCTTTGGGGGGCACATGACCCATGGAGGCTTGGGCAGAGGAGGTTGCAGGAGAAGTTGCGTGAGGGTTCAAAAAGACCCCATGGTCTGAAGGGTCTTGATCGGGAGAGCGGGCGGCCCAGTTGAAATGCTTATACCGCGGGAAGGCAAGCCGGTTCAATGGCCATAGCTTTGAGAGCCAGCCGGTGCCTCTGACTGGGCTGCTGCTAGTGTTCATGTCCAGGCTCTGTCTGCGATCCGCATCGTTACAAGTGGCGTTGCTGCAGCTGCTGCTACTGCTGCCTTGGAGCACACTCCCATCATCCTGCTGGGCTTCAGGAGGTGTCTTCATAAAAGAAAAAGAGAAGGCAAGCACCAGGAAGAATGTGAACAATGTGCAAAGGCAGAGCACAGGCAGTATGCAAAGGCAGTGTGAAAGGCAGTGTGCAAAGGCAGAGCATACATAAGCGCCTGATGCACAAAGGACTTGATGCACATAGGATCTGATGCCTGCAGACCATACATAGTTGCCTGATGCATAAACAATCCAGATCCCAAGTTGAGAGTCCAATCACGGCAGCTCATGGTGTGCGCACCTGCTGGGCCTTAGAAAGCTTCTTTGTAGCATTTGGTAGTGGGATACAAGCTGCTGCTGGTGGTAAGTCTGCTGCTATCGGTGCTGCTGGTGCTCTTGGCGGCGCAGGCTCAATGTTCACAACAATAGGCACTTGATGTGTTTCTGGAGATGGTGCGCGCTGGAGTGGGTCAGGAGCCAATGCGTGCGGCAGCTGGACCGTGCTAGATGCGGCGGCTACTGTCCCTCTCCTCAACATGCTCGGCGGAAATGCTACGGAAGCTGCGGGATCACCCAGTTGAGCTTGAAGGCCCTGCATGTATAGGGTCGGCCAAATTTGAGGACATGTGTACGCGCGTGTGTGTGCGCGCTTTTTTTCCAAATAATTCACATTATCCCTGCAATAACAGATGAATTATCAGCATAGGCGTATGCAATTCGGCCAGCCCTGTGATTTATTAGTGGACAACTGAGAGCTGCACGGAGGTGCACACACAAGGAGCTTGAAAGGCCTACATGGAAAGGACATCTCAAGAACTCAGGGCGTGCAAGGTACAGGCTTGAAGTTCCATATCCAACAAGCCAAAGGAAGATATGAACGTCTGAGGGGTGAAGGTCCTGCTGGAATGTATTATATTGGTAGCAAGCTTGATGAACTTACATGCAGCGAAACAGGAAGTTATGGTCAAGTAATGTTTTTGGCCTGAATGTAGAAAATAATTTGAAAACATGTGGGTAGGAAAGGAAAAAGATATAGAGAAGGAGGGGCTGACTCAGAGTTTGGCAAGTTGCTTTAGCAAATGCTGCTTGTTATATATCACGCTGAGTGGATTGGAAAAGGCAGGTCAGAAATGTGGATGTAAAGCTTCAATCTTAATGGCAAGAGAGTGTGCGAGCAAGTTTTTCATTGACACTTGGCAGGACACCTCTGTCCAATCAGGATTTGTTTTGCACGCACTTAAGATTGCATAAAGTTGATGATTCCATGCCTTGCTCGCATGTACATGCTCTCACACACACACACACACACACACACACGACATTGCGGACCTGGAGCTTAACCCTCCACAACTCTCCGCGTGAACAAGCCAAGGGGATCTCCTTCATCCAGATAGCTTGCACCTCCTGCAACACCGATATGGAAAAAGCTGACATGATTATGCCCCTGAAGGCTCGTAAAATCGCGTGTCACGCCTGAGGGCTTGCAAGAATTGCGCGACAGACCAACTAGTTTACACTGCACAGGTGCAAGCGTGTGCAAGCAAGATGACTGGACATGGGTCTGGTTCACAACACACAAATAGGAGGATCTGCAAGCTACTTAAGGCACTCATGTTTCCTGAAGACACACATGAAGGAGGATCTGGTGTTTCCTGAAGACACACGTGCAGGACAATCTGCAAGCTATTAAAGACATTGGTGTTTCCTAAAGACACACATATAGGGGGATCTGCAAGCTGTTAAAGACACTGGTATTTCCTAAGGCACACATATGGGGGGATCTGCGAGCTATTGAATACGATGGTGTTTTCTGAGACACCCATACAGGGCAAACTGCAAGCTAATGAAGACCCTGGGGTTTCCTCAAGACACACATGTAGGGGGATCTGCAAGCTAGTAAAAAAGCTGATGCGTTCTGAGACAGTGGGAGCATGCACACATTCATTACTAATGAATCATTAGGCCACCACTCATCCTGCTGTCTGGGCACTGCCTCCTTTTGACTGACAGACTTCAGACATGAAAACAGCTTTTTTACTAGGCAGCAACAACAATGGAGCCCTTTCATTTTCTTTCCTTTAGCTCAGCATGCAAAGAAGGCAAGGGTGACTTGTTGGCACTGTGCACAACCCTCCCTGCAGTTTCATCACAAAAATCATGTCCTGGCATAATGCCATAGCTATGTCACCCTTTTCTCTTCTTCCCCGCCCTTCCCTTCCCTTCCTTTCCTTTCCTTTCCTTTCCTTTTTTTTCCTTTTCATACCTGGCATTTAAAACACTTAACTTTATGTGCAGCACCATCCCTCCTGATTACCCAGAATCCTGCTCTTGCCCATTCACTCTCCCTGCCCCCCTTTGGCCCTAGACTGCCATGTCCAGAGAATTAAACCACCGGAGAAACCCCTCCTTTCTTCCTGCTGTAGAAAACTGGACATCCTGCACCCCCTCAAAAAACGTTTTGCAACCACGCATGAACCATGCACTCAAAATCAATCACTTTCACAACTGCGCACCTACCGCGCAGGGGCCCTTGCCCCTATATGCTCCGGAAAAGCACAATGGGCATCAGTTTTAAGGTTCCATGGAAATCATGAGCACCAGAACAAGTTGAGGTGAGTTCAAAGCAATCAACTTTAGTTCCTGAACTCCTGAGTCTAGAGATGCCTGCCAGTCATGAACATGCAAACAGGTCCTTCCAGTCCCTGGCCCTGCTCAAAAACCTTCCACATAAATGAACCCATTTGACATTATTGCTGCATTGGGGACCCTGATCCCCTCCCCACTGCGCAGTATGCTGCCACTCCTTTCTTCCCCTCTGCTACTCCTGCTTGCAAGTGCTTTCCCTGCTTGAAGGGGAGTGGTGCTGTGAAGGGAGTGGTGCTCTGAAGGGGAGTTCTGCAGAGAGGCTGCTGCTCACGAGGGAGGGCTGATGAGGGGTTAGTCTGGGGAGGGTTGAGTGGGGCACTCTTGTCCACTCAGAATCCAAATCCCAAAAGATTAATTTCCACGACCACGCATACCGCGCACCCTCAAAATAATTGTATATTTCTGTGCATGCAGTCACTGCGCAGGGCAAAAAATTATGTTCATGCGTGATGATATGGATGCTCTATAATACTCAAAGTTTTCCTTTACCTTCAAACGCTGCAGCTTTGCCATAGACAGCTGGCATTTTGAGCCCAGGTAGTCAATGATCTCACAGCGCCTGCAGAAATCATTTGCGACAACGAGCTTATGATTGATCTGCCTGCAGCATCAAAGCACACTCCTACCTTCATTTACCTTACACTGAAATTCCAGGCTGTGCACATGACACATGCAGCTGATACTGGCGTCCACACAGGGCTTTGTTGCATGTAGGAAGAAAATATTTGAATCACTTGTCCATAAACCTAGCCTCGGCGGTTTCATACTGATCCAACAGGAGGATGGTCGCTGACAGTAATATGTGCAGCGGGAAAATTATAAGCATTCCACATTGGGCAAAAACATTTTTCACTATTTTTGAGACAAGCTGAAAGATAGGATGCGGGGAAGGGCTGCATGATGAATACAAAGTCTAAACTTCAAACTTCCTTGCACAGCCGCATTTAGGAGCTGAAAACTAGCAAAGTACTAAAAGCTCCAACATATGCTTTAAATCCCCTGACAAACTTAATTGCCGGCCTTTTTTAATTTGGCTGCTGGCACTTCTGCTGGCAACACCCTGGCCAAAAATAGAGCAATTCATCACCAACAAGTAGAAAATGGAGGATTAGCCTCTGATGTAACTCTCAAACACTGTGGTATAAGCCTCTCAAATAGTACGACTACATCAACCTTCCAGGCTTCGAATATCCCGAGGTTTCTTTGTTTCAATCATTGTGAAACTTGGTCACAGCATGTTCTGTTACTTTGCTGGTGCAGAAAAGCTTCAATTAAAAAGGCATCCGCTCCTCAAGTTGCAATCATCCTCCTGCTCGGCACAATTCAAATTTCAATCATAACCAATGAACAGAGGAACTTACGAGTCCAGCTCTTCGCACCGGTGGTCCATAAAAACATCAAGGGAAAGCCTGGAAAGGGCAGAAAACACAGGTCGTTTTGTACAGCAAGTTGTCACTTTCTGCCAAGGCGCCTCCCCCAATAGCCTTGTACCTATGCCCAGTGACGCTCTAAAGCCATGCTTTACTACCTGAATTGAAAACAATGTGCTGAGTTAGCATGTCTTTCAGCTGTGTAACTTGAGAATGGATCATCTGGTATGCTGCTTTGATGCTGTGACAGGCGGAGTTTGACACACTCCAGAAGCTTGCCTTGATCAGGTTTGCTTCCAACTTCTGGATGAAAACCCTTCTTCTTCTAGGAACTACTCCACAAAACTTTGAAGGGCTTTTTATCTTTAGGCCGGACCAAGCCAATCAATTGATTCTCGCTTGTGCAGACCTTCAGAATGAAGAACATCTCAGCTACTCACTTGATGAGTCCAAAAGCAAAAACAGCAAACAGGGCCGTGCCTTCATGACGTATAGCAAATTCCTTCAATTTTTGCAGGGAGGCTGCGAGGCAAAACAAGACAGGAAACCAACACGTGTTACGAGAACAAGACACCTGCAAGAAACCAGAACCAAAACAAAGCAAGCATAGCGCTCAATGTGAGCAGCCTTACCATTGCTTGGACGCGCTCCCCTCCGCTGTGCCCGCTCTTCCAGCTTTTGTTTCCAGAGCTGCTTCGCATGTGCCACAATGAGAGAGCCTGGATACCTGGAGTTATGAAGTGGATGGAAAAATACACAGAAGCAACAACCGGGTCTGAAGTGTGTGTGTGTGTGTGTGTGTGTGTGTGTGTGTGTGTGTGTGTGTGTGTGTGTGTGTGTGTGTGAGAGAGAGAGAGAGAGAGAGAGAGAGAGAGAGAGAGCTTAGCTATACTACTTTCTGTTTTCCTACAGAGTCAAGCAAGACCCCACCTGGGACCCTCTCCCTCCATTTACTAGTTACACGTCTCCCTGCCATCAAAGGATTGATCCATGCAAAAACAGGGTTTGCCCAGAAAAATTAGGATAGATGTTGTCTGCAAAATTAAATAAATATTAAATACCTCGTATCCTAGCACGATAGCAATACCTGGGTTCTTAGCACGAAAGCATGAACAATCGCTAGACCGTCATGCCCTCCAAATTTGCCGTGTTTAGAGGGGGTGCGGACGGAAAGCCTCCCCAGCCCAAGAGCCTGCATGAGGCCGCAGAGTACGGCAATGAGCCATACATCACGAGGACCGTGGAGCGCACGCTAGAGCTCGACATCAACTCTCGGGTAAGGGGGCGTGCAGCGCAGCATTGTTTGTCGACCTTCGAAGAGGCGGATGCAATCAAATCTTTGGAAGCCTCAGAGGCACGATACGGCTTGTCGTGGGCTCATCAGTGTTTCACGTATGGGGCGTATAGTTATTCAGGTGTGCACCAGTCTGATGGTCACTGATGAGAGGGCGCTGCAACATGGGGTACTCATGTCCTGACTTGTCAGGACATGATTGCAGGCCGTACAGGGACAGGCACATGCCCAACCAGGTCCACTGCGCGGTCACACACGTGCTCGCTTGCATGCAGTCACAGTCACACCGTCACAGTTGCACAGTGACAGACACACACACACACACACACACACACACACACACACACACACACACACACACAGAGACACACACGCGCGCGCACACACACACACACACACACACACACACACACACACACACAGACACACACGCGCACACACACACAGACACACGCGCGCGCACACACACACACACACACACACACACACACACACACAGACACACGCGCACACACAGACACGCGCGCGCGCACACACAGACACACACACACACACACACACAGACACACGCGCACACACACACACACAGACACACGCGCGCGCGCACACACACACACACACACACACACACACACATGTGGAACCCCATCATGCTTGTCCCACTTTTGCAAGTCTGCACAGATGAGTCCCTACCCAATAAACAACATGAGCCCTTGCGCTTGGCCAGACCATCAGTGGCAGCCCTGAAGTACATGCATGCTCGTCGCTGCTCACAGTGCTTCACCACGCAGTTGTACTGCTTTCGCATCAGGTGTTCGGGCTGGGCGCCCGAGCTTGGTGCTATGAAGTGCAGGCAGCACCTGGTAGCCAGGTGTCATGCATGCCTCTCTGTGACTTCCCTCCCCTGCAGGATCGATTCAGCCGCACTGCTCTCATGTGGGCTGCTGAAATGGGGCACCAAGAATGCGCCTTGACCCTCATTGAGTTCGGTGCGGACGTGAGCCTCGCAGAATGCAATGGACGGTAGGTCCCCTGATTCTGAGAAGGAAGCTCTGCTGGGTAGGATTTGCATTTGGCTCTTTACCTCGTCAGCACATGCTATACCATTGCCCGTGCATGCATGTACTGGAGGTGACTGGTCAAAAGGACGCGCGCACACACACATACACACACACAACCCACACTACAGTTCCAAACGCATGAGCCAGCACCTGACGCCCACTGGGGTTTGATCGCAATTTAAAACTGTTGAGGAGGGCATTTTTATGTGGACCAACTGGGTAGTTTACATGTGAAACACATGTGTTCATGCTAGCCTGTAGTAGGCAATCATCTCTAGTAACCCAAATGGTGTCATGCCTCGGCTCATGCTGTGCAATCTGCGCATGGAGTTGCCCTCCTAATCAATGGCTGTTAGCAAAGTTAACGCACACGATTATGTTTCAAATCATGATGTATACAAAAAGGCCCGAAGTCCGTCAGGTAGTTCCCTTGCCCCCGAGCTTCCTGTTCTGAAGCGCTCTGGCTTACCTTGGCTGGTCCTGCCTGCAAGAGAGCAAGCCGACTGTCCATCTCATGTATAGTTGTTCATACGCGCACACCCACGCACACACACACACACACACACACACTCTGCTTGGAGTGCAGGACGGCTGTGCATCTGGCTGCTCGATCAGGGGATGCAAAGATGCTGGATGTTCTGCTCAAGCACTTGTCCCAGGACGAGAAGACTGCGATGGTCAACACACCAGAGTAAGTCAAGCGTTGGCTTGCAAAGCTCTGAGAAGCTCAGGTGCAAAACCCTGCATAAAGAGGAGCTGTTCGTCTTCTGACCCATCATTTTTCACTCCTCCTTACCTGCAGCAACTTTGGCATCACTCCTGTCTTTTTGGCATCTCAGAAGTGAGTCGATACGAAATACATTGTTGTGTGTGTGTCAGACGCGTGTGTGCAGCAAATTCCCTCGGGTGTCGGACGTGTAGATTGCTCCAGGCTATGCCAGGGGTGCCCCTAAAGGCTTACTCACATGTCACTCCTAGGCTCAGGCTGAGTTGAAGGATGGCAATGATTGGCCCACTTCGGGCTCCCCATCCCCACGAGTAAGCTTATTGCTGAGCCTCTTATCTGAAGGTGTATGATGGTCACTCAATAGGGCTTTAGAAGGCATGCTTGGTTGGCCTTGTTATGTGACAAGGTTGGGAGGGGGTAGAAGGGCCTGATGAGGATGCCACACCGGTAGGAGTTGACCCTAAAATTTGACAAGAGGAGCTGGCAAGCTACATGCAGGAAAGCTTTGCTTCTATAAGGGACCAGCAGAACACCAATTGCAAACATTGCAGCCTTGCACTGTAAAGTGTGTGTGCTGACCATCAGCTTTAATTGCATCCCACCTGTCTTTGCCTAGATTTCCCTCTGAAGCTCCCTAAGCCCCTCGTTCCATGTGGCTTTTTGCTTAAACTGCACCGGTCCATCAGCTGAACGTTGAAATAATTGCTCCATCTAAGCAATTTACAGAATTTGACATCTGTTTCACCTTTCATACCTCAGTCCACAACTGGAAGCTTTCCTCACTGCGCTCAGAAGTGTCATGTTAAAATTGAACACAGCGCAGGAGTCACAATGTGAGCGCACTCAATCATGCTCCAGATGTGAAGCGTTTCCTTGCATACAATTATCTGGCACACAAGGACGGAAATTAGCACTCAAATTATCATGCAAGCATGCTCCAAGCGTTGTAAGTGTAATTGGCAAAGACGTTTTATTTAAGAAGACCTGACAGGGCCTCTTTAGGAACTTTTTAGAGCCTTGTTTATCAAATGCTTAGCCCTCTTTAGCCCGATCCTATTTGCAACACATGGAATTATTGTCAACCTCCTTTAAACGCATGGTGTTGTTGTCAAAGGCTAAACCCTCTTCAATCGACTTCCTTCTTGCAAAACATGGCATTTCAGGATGGAAGAGGGGCAGGCAGCTTTTGAGTTCCTCATGAGCTGCGGTGGCAGGTACAAGTGAGCATTTGCCAAATGCTGAGGTTGCAAGGAGTTACTTGTGTGCGTACAAGTAACAATGAGGTGTGGCCGGAAAACACGGTCAGAATCAAGTGGTTCCTGTCAACCCCAACCCAAAAGAGCCTCAGCAAATGCCTCTGAAAAAGTCGGTGTGTCAGTTCCAGGTACAGTTCCATCCATTTCTTCATTCCATTTCCTTCTACTGCACCAGAATGCAGTGTGCGGTGGTGGTTGCAAGAACAATCCTTTATGCGACTCATCTTTCACAGATGCCGGTACCTAGGTCTGTTCTGCACAGATTTTTAGTTTTCCCTCACCTTAAGTGCTATGATGACGGCAGACTTGCTTGTACTGCACCAGTCTAGGGTGTTAGTACCAGATACTTGTGTGCATACTGCGCCAGTGTGCTTGTATTGCACCTGTCTTGGATGTTGGCACCACGTACTTGTATGTGTTATGCACCAGGTTGTACTGCACCAGTCTAGGGTGTTGGTACCAGATACTTGTGTGCGTACTGCGCCAGTGTGCTCGTACTGCACCTGTCTTGGATGTTGGCACCAGGTACCTATGTGTGTACTGCACCAGGTTGTCCTGCACCAGTCGAGGGTGTTGGCATCCCCTCCTCTGGAGACCGTTAGGCGCTGTTGGAGAGCAGTGCTGGGAGCTTGTGTTTTGAGTTAATGTTGGAGGTTGTGTAGGGACAATGTCAGGATTGATTTAGAAATCTTATGAAGAAGCCATGTCAGCATACCGCGTGTGACGAGCCCTAGGTTTGTCTTATTGAGTCTGATCCTGAATGCATCTGGAATGCCAGAGTATGCCAGTTTGCCTTTTGGTCTTGCTGTCTATCAGCACTGGAACACTGCCCAGTCCTGCCCGACGGGCTATTGTGCCACAAGTTGGGTGGGGTAATGAGCTGCAATGGTTCCTTCAGACATGCATGCTTGAAATGCTGACCTAGTCTAGAAGGTACTTCTGCTAGCAATCTCCTTTCCGGGCCTCATGGTGTGCCTTGAGCATGTTGGACAGGCTTGCGTGGTTGCCTGCTTCTTTTTATTGATTTATGCGATGAGCAACTAGAGGCATTTAAAAAAAAAATTGGTTTACAGTGGCGTGAGGGAATAAGGCACGGAGTGCTTAACAAGAACCGGCGACCCACAAGTTCGGCAAGGTACGTACCTGGTGTTTGGTTGTAGCAAAGCCAGGTTACATCTGTGCCAACTTTTGTGCCAACTTTACTTGCAGCTGATCAAGTTTTTTTTGCGATACTTGAGCAATGAACACGTGGAAGCTGGGTGCATATACCGTTGTTTTTGCATGTCTGGTGATCCATGCCTGGTCTACTATCAACACAACAAAATGGGCAAGGTGCCGTATTGTAGCCTGCTGGCGGCTTGAGCACAGATCAGTGATCAAATAGTATAAGTGTATGGTTTGCTTGCTTCAGTGTTTGGGGCCACCAGGGCGGTCAATGTCCTGTGTTTGGCGCCCTCTCTAAGCTAATGTTTCACACATTTTTTTTATGAATGTTGTAATATCCATGAAAGGAAAGGAAGGGGTTACAGAGCTTTACCTGCCTACGAGGGAACTTAGCTGAAGCAACGAAGTTGCCATAACCAAACCAGTCCGATCTGGATAATGGGTGCAAAAATACACGAAATTTAGTCGCAGCGTTTCAGGCATGCTGGTACAGGGTTTTACATTGGTTAACCTACAGCCCGAATATCTGGCTGATCAGTCGCTGGTGAAACATTCTCAACCAGCTATCACAAGGTTAACAAGTAAACAAGCTTCTACAAGAAGTTTAAGACTGCTGTATGCCATGCTGTGCTTGTTTCCGTTTTGTTCAAGTGCTGTGTTTTGCATATGCAAGATACGTGCTGGTACAAACTTGACTGCTCTTAGGAAAGGGAAGGATTACAAAGCTGTACCTGCCTGTAACCAAACCAGTCCGAGCTGGAGAACAAGAACGACTCATTGGTACATTGCGCCTCATGCCCCGTTTCACAACCTAGTGGAGAACAAGAACGAAACATAAAACTCAATCACAGCATTTCAGGCACGCTGACACGAACTTGACTAATCCTAGGACATCAGCCTGGTTCATGAATTCTCACAGGAAAAAAAATGAAAGAAAGAAAGAGAAAGAATTACTCTTGCCGTTTGGCCATGTGCATTAATGAAAGAGCCTCCCAATGACTCCCACGAGGCCTGGACAGCAGTTGGAGGCGGCACAGCGGCAGCATGCAGACCTCTGCAAACTCATTAATACAAAAGTTGTGACTCTTCACACCATCCTTTTGGGTGTTGGTGGGACCTGCTACACTGAGCACATCCTCAACCACTTTAAACAACTGGGACTTGACCACCAACGCGCCAATAAACTTGCTCGCAAACTTCATGCCCATTCTGTCATGTATGCCAACAAGCAGCTTTGTTACCACTAGGCGTACTATTGAAAACAAGAATACTTCTCGCAGCCAGGTTATGGAGCTGGGTGCTTCCAATAACCCTCCAGATCCCCATGAGGGTCTTCTTTTTGTAGCGTCGTGGTGGAGGGGACTCACGGCTCTTCTGAGCCAATGTGTCTCCTTTTCCTTAATTGATGTAGGGAGAGTTTCCTCTGCCTACATAGTTTTGCTTTTCTCCCACCGAAGGGGTCTCAAAGTGAGTTCCAGTCCGACCTAGGATTCAAACCTCGAACCACCAGGTTGGTACACCCCATACACCAATGACCGGGGACTGCTGATATAGGGATGATCAGGGACTGGTGATGGGGGACCGGGGACACCAATGACCGGGGAGTGCTGATAGGGGGATGACCGGAGACTGCTCATAGGATAGGATAGGATAGGATAGGATAGGATAGGATTACATAGCTTAATTGAAGTCTCTAAGATGTGATGCGCTACTTGGGGGTGCAGAACAGTGATGGAACTGCGTGTGCAGGTTTCTTAAATCCTGAGAAGGACAATCCAGGATAATGTGCTCTTCGTCTTGAAAAATGTGCCAATCACATTTGTTGCAAACTCTAAGCTTGTATGGGCACCAATTTCCATAATGCCGTTGGTTTCTCATGCGATGGTTGTGAATGGAAAGGCGTAACCTTTCCTTTCCTTTCCTTAAAGGCGTAAGCCCAATTAGATATTGGGTAGTAATTTCATCCCACCAGCCTGGTACAGAGCCCAGTGGTATGCCAGAGTGTGTGTGATATGTCCTCATGATTCTACTGGAAGCATGAGCCTCCTGTGGGGTCAGATTGTCCAGACTTCTCCAATAATGGATGATTTGCACACGAAGAACACCCTTCAAGTCGTTCATGTTTATTTTGGCTCTGGTGCGTACATCAGCAGCAAACTGCTGAGCATTAGGCACGTCATTCAATGAAGTTCAAGGCTGTCAGAACCTGGTAAGTCCAACTGCCCTTTTTGTCAGCAAGTCGCAGGTCTGCTTGCGCAACTCGGCTCAGGAGGTCATTGTTTGTGCTCAGTAAAGAACCTCATGACACATCTGAACCAGTAGAAATAAAGGGGCATCTGTCCTGCCTCTCAGAGTAAGCAGTGTGTTTCTGTTGCTTTCTTAACACCCCAAAAGGACTTGAGAATGCCCGTATGATAGATTGTGCTTTAATTTTTTTTGTGGCTTGTAGGAGAGTTTGTCCAAATTTGGCATCCGTGCAAATCAGTTGTGAGCGCAATAATTCAAAAAGTCAAAGCAAGGCGTTTCCTGTTCAAGATACCAACTTAAAGCTTGAAGCTCAGCACCAGCTTTGTGTACTCTGGCGACGTCTTCCATTAAGTTACATACCATTTGGCTTGTAGCAGCATATCCTTGAAAAGGTGAGGTCTTTGTTGCTGTTACCCATTATTATTTCGTGGCGCTTACCCTACGCAGGTCAACTGACACTGCAACTAGTAACAAGCATCTTTTGCAAAAGCTGCCCTTCTGCAGAGCCACACGCTGCAGTTGTTTTTAGAAAGAGGAAGAAAAAGAAAAGAGGTGGGAAGAATGCCCAACAGACCCCTGAGCTGGACATGCATCTGAGAATCACCCAGTTAGAAATCACACCCTAGGAAAGGCATGAGGTAACGCTATCAAGACCCTTGAAATGTGGTGCCTGGGAGGAAACGAATTTTTTTTATTAAGCAGTGGTTTCCAAGGCATATGGTTCTCTGTTTTTGGCGAGCGACGTCGACAGCCGAGTTTGCTAAGAAGGGACTAGGCGTAAAGGTTTTCCAGTAACAAAAATTTGGATACCCTTCCCAAAGTCGTGTGATGCTGCTTCATCTGCATGCAGATGCGCATCGCTTCATTTCGGCCTCTTGTCCCACGCATCGGAGCTCAATTGCACCATCCCCCGCTGGTAATAATCTCAAATATATTTGCCGTGGAAAGCAATTGCATTTGCATGCGTGACAGCTAAAGCCCAGTTTGAATTCGCCTGCAGGGTTTCAACAAGCTCCCATGCTTTCGGTAACCCAGGATACTTAAAATTGCACCCTGAGATCTTCAAGCAGTTGCAAGGACAGCACGGGCTCCCGGCAGGCGGGCCTTACTGCCCATAGCTGTCACAGCCATCATGCGCAATTCCTTCTCTCACACATGGGCGGCCTTCCGTGGGCCGAGGGACTACCATGCTGAGTTGCGCAAGGAACTGCTGCAAGCAGTGGCCCCCTGCCTGCCTGCACCCACATCGGAGGTGGCACCACCTTCGGAGGAATCATCTGCCCTTGGACACAGCAGTGACGCACCGCAGACCGGGTGTCTTACACCAGAGCAAGCCAGTACGCAAACCAAGCCTGCACCACACTCCAGCGGCATTGTCGGCAACATCTGGGAGGAAGCACTGCTTGAGCTCAGCTGCCATGATCCTCCAGCCGCACCCAACAAATTCCTTTCCAGCTTGAGCCTGCGAGGAAGCAAAGCTGCAGCCCATACACTCAAGAAGCTGCTCCAGCTCCAGCAGCCCCTACTTCCAGAAGCTATCGCTGCCCAGCTGCCCCCCCTGCCTGCATCTGCTAGCTTCCGCAGCAGCAGTAGCGCCAGCGCTTTGGAGGCAGCCCTTGCAAGCAAGCACACATCCCAGCAAGTCCAAGCCCTGCCTCTTCTGACATTCGTATCCTTCCCTCACCAGCAGCTCTTCCCACCTGTTCCTCTTCCCACTTTGGGCATTCACGCTCATGAGCAGCGGCACACCCCACCTCAGGTGCGCCCACTCGATGCGAATGCAAAATTTGCCGCATTGCAAATCCACTGTCATTCCAATGGACATCATCCTCGGCATTTCGACTTGCTGGCCAGTACAAGCAATCATTTCCCAGTTTTACTCCTGCTGCAGAATTCCTGTCCAGAGGCAATAGGCTGCGCAAAACAATCAAGCGTTGCATCCTTGGATTCTCACACCTCCTGTGCTGCTGTGTCATTGCAAGATCAGCATCAGTCACGCCTTATTGTTTTGAAGAAGCATATTATTGTAATAAACCAAGGCACTGGGTAGCCTTTCAGCAATAATATCTTCCAACTGAATAAAGGAACCCAAATAACCAGAGGGGGTCAGCTGAGCATGTGCCCAAACATGCTCCTTTTTTGCATTTTAAGTGCGCCCACTCACAGCCAAAAAGAAAAAGAAAAGAAAAACGTACAGCCACTTCATCTGATTGGGGCAGTTTTGGCTGTAAAGTGCAGCTGGCGTAACAAGCTACCAGAGCACATGCTCAGATTTGTGTAAGTCGCCCTGTGTGCTTAGATAGGCAGGGATAAAGCTCACATGGGGCATGTAAACCCTAATTCGGTGCTTTTTATGGGGAAATGGCTGAAATCGCACATAACACCAACCACTGGGCCTTTTCGCTCCATTTATTTTGCAATGCTATTATTTTGTTGCAATGACTCAAAGTCACTTAAATCACCCAATTTGGTGCAGTGGGTGGCCAGGTGTGAAGTTTTGGTGGTCAAAACTAGGGTTAATGACACAGCTAATTAGGCATGTGCGCCGGAACTGGTAATCAACACTCCAGTGCTAGAGAAAGCCAAGCTTCAAAATTACCAGTTCCGGCGCACAAAAAATAGGCAATTTCAGGCCTCAGTTGACACCCTCTGTCAAATAACCATGATTCAGCAATGACCTGTCAGGCTGAGAAAGTGGCACAGCCATAACAGTGTCTTGACATCCCATGACCAGACCATTTAACGACCACCATTTCACGTGAAAGCTGGAATGCTTTGTCTATGCAGGATGGAGAGCGGCATGGACTGTGGGCTGATGTGGCTGAAGCAGAATACAAGCAGATGTCTACTCATACAGTCCTGAACGCCAATGCTGCATTTGAGAGAGCTTTGGAGGTGAGACTTTTACGCTGGCAACAGGACAGAGGTGTGAACAGAGGTGTTCATGCCACCTGCTTGTTTATGCTGCCAGCATGTGTCCCTGCGTGATGATCACAGGAAGCGTGAACAAAAGAAATGAGATGCATGAGCAGCACTTGACTTCATGCACCAATTGAAGGCACATGGAGCTCCCACTTACGGGATGGAAAGATATTGTGCCAAAATAAAGGTCCTGCGCCAAAATTTCGGTTTCAAAGTTATGAACGTCGTGGTTACTTTTCATCAGCCTGCTTGGTAGAGAAGCGAGCACACGGTCCAAGGAAAAGGCCTGTCAATGCTTAGTCCTGTGTATGTGCCATTGAGCAAGAAAGGGGAGGTAGCACCCTCTACATGCTGGGTTAAGGGGTAGAAGTAACCATGCACAAACCAAGCTTTTACAAGGAGATAGAACCTGTCATGCAAGGTCAGCGTCAGTTACGTCTTATTGTTCTCGAAAGGCATAACACTGGGGTAGTGATATGCCTTTTGAAAACAATAAGACATAACTGACGCTGATCTTGCATGACAGCTATCACGTCAAATCATGGTTATCAGGGTTAGTTATTTGCTTGGAGGTTATTATTGCTGGAAGGCTGCATTGTGCCTTGTTTTAGAGAACCCTCTCTGCTTATGGATTTGACTAGGGACGTGCTCAAACCCCTTTTGTAAAGTGCCCGGGGGAGAGAAGATGACAGCATAAACAGGCAGTTCTTGGGAAGGGACCTTGCTGGCGGAAGGCAGCTGTGGCAACCAGTGTACATATCATGTGTGTGAGCACCAGAGCAGAGCAAGCAGATGGGAAGCACTGAAATAGCGTTGCAAGAGAGAAGCAGGGAAGAGAGCAGAGCTCAGTGCACTCGCATCTCAATCCATCAGCTTTGAGTGAACTTGCCCTTTGGCACATGGCTTTTGGCGACTCTGGACGTAAAACCTACATTCTCTAAAACAAGGCACAATGCAGCCTTCCAGCAATAACAACCTCCAACCGAATAACTAACCCAGATAACCATGGTTCAGCTATAACCATGATTTGACGTGACAAATCAATTCCGCACAAGTATCTCAAGGGCCACACAGGATCTGCAAGCATGACAAGCAGTCAGAGATTTCTTGGCAATCACTGCTTGCTAATGAAAAGTATGAAAGCTACAGCGAAGATGGTGGAGGAATCAAGTTTGTATTTAAGTTGGTGGTGTGGACTGTTCTTCATCTTTGGGTGCCTGCTTTGGGACTTCAAGTTTTCTGCGCTGATACCAGTTGTGTAAGCATCAAGACAGGCAGCAGGCCGGGTCTATGTGTCTAAGGAAAATATGTAACATAAAATGTTTAGCTGCCAATGATCAAGCAGGTGATGCTATTTCTGTATCCCAAGGTACTTCTGCTAATGTGCATCTGTATTAGAACGTATATGGAGGTTCAAGCTTCTGTGCATTCAAGTGCGATTGCATTTTTCATGCTGGGCCATGAAAACTGAAGCATTCCCGTGCATTTATGTGAGCTCACGCTTGTGCTACTGCTGACGCTGAGCTGTACAGGAGCATCCCTGCCGACCAATCACTATGCATGTGAGCTTGTATCTTTTGCCACTGCTCATATGCTGTGCCGTGCAGGAACACCCCTGCCAACTTATTATCACGCTTTGAAACAAACTCGCACCTCTTGCCACTGTTCATATGCTGTGCTGTGCAGGAGCACCGATGCCGACTTATTATTACGCATTCAAACAAACTCGTACCTCTTGCCACCGTTCATATGCTGTGCTGTGCAGGAGCACCCCTGCCGACCAACCATTATGCATGTGAGCTTGTATCTTTTGCCACTGTTCATATGCTGTGCTGTGCAGGAGCACCGGTGCCAACTTATTATTATGCATTCAAACAAACTCGTACCTCTTGCCACTGTTCATATGCTGTGCTGTGCAGGAGCACCGATGCCGACTTATTATTACGCATTCAAACAAACTCGTACCTCTTGCCACCGTTCATATGCTGTGCTGTGCAGGAGCACCCCTGCCGACCAACCATTATGCATGTGAGCTTGTATCTTTTGCCACTGTTCATATGCTGTGCTGTGCAGGAGCACCGGTGCCAACTTATTATTATGCATTCAAACAAACTCGTACCTCTTGCCACTGTTTGTACTGTGCTGCACAGGAGCACAGCTGCCGACCGCGTGCCGCAGACCTGGAGGGTGCAGCTGCACAGCTAGAGGCTGTGATACAGCCTGCTGCAGATCTGGCACCTATCCCCTGCCCTCTTGGGCATTTTGCCACCAGCTCTGGCGCACCTGCTGTTGAAAAAGGCAGGAGCAGTAGCTGCGATTGCACCACTGACCCACTTTGTGCCAGCGCCCCGCACCCCAGCCCCAGCGCGCCCAGCGGCAGCCACATCTGCGCCGATGTCACTGCAGGCCCCACAATAAGGGGGCAAGGCTACCTGCTGGGCCTCTTGGCAGCAGCAGAGGCAGCAGCAGCACGGTGTGCTTCAGCAAGCGCGTGGCTTGGAGGCGCTGGCGTGCCCACCCTTCCTGTGCCTTCCTCGCTTGGTGATCTCCAGGTAGCCAAGAAGCGCAGCATCAGGGGCAGCCTAGGGCAGCAGCAGGGGCAGATTGTGAAGATGTGCAGCAGCAGGGGTAGCCAAGGGCAGCAGCAAGGGCGGATCGTTAAGTGCCGCAGCAGCAGGGGCAACCAAGGGCAGCAGCAGCAAGTTGCAGGCAAAAGCAGCAACAGCAGCATCCAAGGGCAGCACCAAGGGTTGGCAGCGCAAAGCAGCAACAGAAGCACCCAAGGGCAGCAGCAAGGGCTGGCAGCGCAAAGCAGCAGCAGGGGCGACCAGGAGCAGCGGCAGGAGGTTGCAGGCAGAAGCAGCAGCAGCAGGGGCGACCAAGGGCAGCAGCAGGTGTTGAACACCAACAGCAGCACAGGGGTGGCCCAGATCAGCAGCAGGCAGTCAGGGCTGCAGCTTGGTCAGCCTTGGCATGCAAAGGGTAAGCATAGAGGGAGGCGTGATGTGCGGCAGGCCCGACCGGCGTGCAGCATGCTTGGCCTCATTGCGGAGGCACTGACACATGAGAATGTGGGCTGCATGGTGGCAGAGGGAAAGGGGATAGAAGGTATGGGCATTAGCGAGACTGCGGGTGTGAAGCACGCTGCTTGCATGCAGCATGCTGGGGGCGCAAGAGTCGGAGTGCAGCATGGCTGGGTGCAGCAAACAGACAGCACGGTGCAACACAGCTACGATGTCGGCCAGCCAGCAGAAAAGGAGCATGCCCCAACACAAATCCCTGCTGCCACCGCTACCGCAGTCCCTGCCCCTGCTGCTCCTCCTGCTGCTGCTGCTCCTATCGCTGCTCCTCCTGCTGCTGCAGAATTGCTGGAGGGGATCAGGCTGTCTGATGCCGCACTGAGCTTTGCACGTGGCACTCTCTCCCCGGCCCCGTCTCTGCTTGATCTCACCCTCAGCAAAGAGCCTTCCCCTTCACCCCTTTCAGCAAAGCAGCAGGAGCTTGTCAGTCTGCTGGGTGGCAGCGCATTGCCTGAAAGCGCTTACCCGGCCCCAGCCTGGGACCAGCAGCGGGCCTGCACCTCTGCCAGGCATGGCAAGAGCAGGTTTGCGCAGCTCACCGCTCCATCAGCGCCGCAATCACCTCAATCCTTTGTGCAGCTCACCGCTCCATCAGGGCAAAGATCACCACAACCAGCAACACCCCCTGCAAAGCCACAGTGCCCCTTCCGGACAGCCACTGACACGTCACCATCTGCATATCCTGTCCACCAATCAGAAGCTGCCCCTGCCACAACAAAGCGCCTTGACTCCACAGCTATGGGTGCATCGCTGTCTGTGTATGCTGTCCATCGCTCTTCTCTTTGCCCGAGGCGCAGGGCCAGCACCCTCCCCCATTTCCAAGCTGGCGGCCATATGCAGCTCCTTGCAATGCCTGCAGGTAAGCTTGGAAAGAAAAGGAAAGGAAAGGGTAGGAACGGATGTGATATGATAGGTTAGGATAAAAGCAACGCAAAAAGAAAAGAAAAGAAAAGAAAAGAAAAGAAAGGAAAGGAAAGGAAAGAAAGGAAGGGAAAGGAAAGGATAGAAAAGCAACGCAAAGAAAAGAAAGGAAAGGAAAGGAAAGGAAAGGAAAGGAAAGGAAAGGAAAGGAAAGCTGGCGGCCATATGCAGCTCCTAGCAATGTCTGCAGGTGTGCTTGGAAACATGAAAGGAAAGAAAGTATAAGAAAAAAAGCTGGCAGCCAAATGTAGCTCCTTGCAGTGCCTGCATATTAGCTTGGAAAGAAAAGCAAGGAAAAGGAAGAAAAGAGAAGGAAAGAAACGAGCAGGACAGAAAAAGGAAAGAAAAGAACAGAACAAATTAGAATAGAATAGAATGACATAGGATAGGATTAAAAAATTAGGATAGGATAGGATAGGAAAGGAAAGGAAAGGAAAGGAAAGGGAAGGAAAGTATCTTCCGATCCCCGTTGACTTTACCCTTTTGCTTCTCTTGGTGATGGGTTTACACGGTACCTCGGCCCAAGGTATCCTCTTTTCCTTAATTGACGTGGGGAACGTTTTCACTGCCTGCGTAGTTTTTTTCTTTAAGATAGGAAAGGAAAGGAAACTTCCCTTGAAGATACATTGGCGGCCATATGCATCTCTTTGCAATACCTGCAGGTAAGCTTGGGAGGAAAGGAAAGGAAAGGAAAGGAAAGGAAAGGAGAGGGAGAAAGAATTGGAAAGGAAAAGAAGGGAAGAAAAGAGAAGAGCAGAGCAGAACAAAATATTACAGAACATTACAGAAGGGGAAAGAACAGAACAGAAAAAAATACGCTGGATTGAAGAACAGAAGTCTACGCCAGCCAGAAGGCCGCGCACATTAAGGAAAGGACACCTAACTAGCAACCTAGCAAGGGTCTCATCAAAGGGCCCTCAAACCTACACTAAATGACCTTAACAAGGTCGCGTGCCTTGAGCAAAGGTGCACAACCTTGCATCGCTTGCATGTGGGCTTGTTCTTGGTGCTCTCGCATCCCCTTCGTGGGCTGGTGTCACTCCCACACTGATCCTTGGAATCAGGACGGTCCCATTTTCACGCTGATCATTCATTTCAGGATGTGTGTTTGCTTGTTGAGTGCCTGAACTGCAATTCATGGCATCTTAGGGCAATTAAGAAGAGGGATTTTAAATTGGGATTTCCAATGTCCGTCCTGGCTTATGATGACAGGGCTTGAGAGCATCTGTGGTTCTCCTCAAGAAGGAAAAGGAAAAGGACAGTACTAGGCACGACAGGTCTGGCTGCATGCATTAAGCTGGTTTTCCTCCACTTCACTGCCAAGTTGCTTTCTTATTGTTGGTTTTTCTACCTGCACACATGTTTACTCATCCCTGGGCAGCTCAGACCAAAAGCTGCATGCTGCTCTCCCAAGCGCGCACACACACAAACGCACACATACACGCACACACACACACGCACATGTAAAAATCTTCTGCAGAAGCTCTGTGATGCTTGCGCGTGTACACGCAGGAGTGCCCATCACTTGGCAGTCTGACCCAGCGACTGCCACCTTGGCTCACGCCCTCCATGCCGCCCGGGCCAAGGGAGAATTCGGCCACCTTGTGCCCCCTTTGCCCCCTTACGTTGCACCACCACTGCTCCAACCAGATGGCTCAACAGCGGCAGCAGCAGCAGCACCAGCACCAGTGGAAAATGCAGTAGTGCATGATGGGAGGCAAGGGTCGGTGCAAGCGGCGCAAGGGAGCAGCGCAGCACCGGTGGGGAATGCTGCAGTGCATGGTGGGCGGCAAGGATCAGCGCAAGGGGGCAGCGCAGCAGCTGAGTGCGGGGCATGGCTGGCAGGCGCCCTGCAGTCTGTGTTGGCAGAAGCAACCAGGATTGGAGGTGGTCCTGTGACTGGCACCAACAGCTGCAGCAGCAACAGCACCTGCTTCAAGGCAGCGCACATCCTGCCCGGCCACAAAACACTGGATGATCTTATTGCAGAGGATATGGCAGCGGCGGCATGCCCCGGCGGCTGCCCCATGCTGCCCATGGTGCCTGTAAAGCAACCACAGTCGCTCAGTCACCAAGGGGGTGCCTCGCATACTCAGGCAGCAAGCAGCGCGCCATTAAAAAAGGCTGGAGGGCAACCAACACAGGCCCCTGACCCTAAGCAGCAACAGCAGGGTGGTGGCGTGGGGCACGCGGCTGGAAACTTTGTTCCTCCCTGCTCTCTGTTTCAGGTCAGTCTGACCCCCATCCCAGCAAGGAATGGAAAAACCATGCAGGCAGAGGAAAAGAAAAGCCTATGCCAGCCCAAAGGCTGCGTTTATTAAGGAAAGGTTCCCTAATTAACAAGAGTCTTACCAGAGGGCCTTCAGACCTAAATTAGACACAGCCAGCCTAGGAGAAAGGCAGAAACAGAGCTCGTGGGGATCTGGAGAGTCGCCCGCCATGCTCCTGGACGCTTGGATCCTCCTTCTCCCGCTCTCCACCACCACGTGCCCAGCAAACCTCCTCCCAGAAAGTCCCCTGAAGATGCCTTGTATTAATAATAGTTGTAAACCTTTGGATAGCATGGCAACTTAATTTTGATGCTATTTATTTAGCTTTTGCCTGGTTTGCCTGGCAGGTAGAGGAAATCCTCCTTACCTCAATTAAGGGAAACGACATTGGATCCCAGCAAAGATGTCTGCATGCAGCACATGGCAAGTTTCCATCCACATTCCTTTGTATGTTGCGATAAGTGTCTATTTCTTTGCAAGTGCTAGCATTGCTAAGTGATCTGGTATGATCAGGGGATCTATTTGTGTTTGCGAGTGCTGGCATTGCAAAGTGATCTGGTGTGGTCAGGGGACCTATTTGTGTCGTATGGCCTCACTGTTCTGGCGAGTGATGAATGTGTGCCCAACGCACCTCTTAGAAGGAGAGCCTGGGTCCTCCATTTGCTAGGTTGCCAGGTGCATGGGGTAGAATGCTTTGTGTAAAGATAAACGCGGTTGCCAGGTGCTTTGGTTAAAATGCTTTAAGTAAAAATAAACCATGCTTACAATGCCATGGAGACAAAGGAAGAGAGGAAGGTTACTTGTTGAGGTTGACAATTGGCTTGCTGCCAACAGACGACGTGTTCCCTTAAAGAAAAGAAAAGCCGTGTGGCAGTGGAATGCTCCCACATCAATAAGGAAAAGAGGATACATAGGGCTTGAAAACCATGCATCCCCTCCACCAAGAAGGAAAGATTCAACGGGGATCGGAAGGGTTACTGGCAGAATGAGCACAAATCGTCAGAGCAAGCTTGGTAGCATTATGAATGTCAAGATTCTTTAACGTTTACACGTATATTAGATTGGCAATGACTCCTGCTATCCCTTTGTTTTTTCCAATAGTATCATGTGTCTCCTTTTCCTTATTTGATGTAAGGAGAGTTTCCTCTGCCTACATAGTTTTTCTTTTATTTTCTTTTCCATCATGCAGCACACAGGATTTCATGCAACTGCGTTTGAGGGGAGTGAAAAATTACAAATGCAGGCGTCCCGGGAAACAAGGAGAACCCAAAGCATGCACAACACGCTGAATGTCAACATGCAAAGAAAAAAAAGAGAAACATGTGGGCAATGAGAACACTCCCTACATTGATTAAGGAAAAGGAGACACATTGGCTCAACGAGCCGAGGATCTCCCTCACAAGTGATGATATTGCTGCAGGCATAGTTTTAATTTATAACGCGTGCACACCAAGATCACGCAGGTATTGTTGCACCATGCTAGGCTTGGCAGTTGCAACTTGCTTGCTAGTCATCAGGACTGATGCAATGACTCATAAAGCTCCATGGCCGACTATTTCAGCCAGCTTGGCTCCTCCCCCTTGCTAATTGTAGGGAGTGTATTCATAATTGTGCCTGTTTTTCTTCCGTGTTCCTTTGCACGCAGGACGCCTGGAGTCTGATTTTGCATCATGTAGATCCTGCATAGAGTGGACTATGTCATATCCCAATCTTAAACTGTTTGCGCGCAGGATGCCTGGAGCCTGATATTGCATAATGTAGGCTCTGCATAGAGTGGAGCCTGCTGTTGCACAGTGTAAATTTTGCGCCAAGTGGAATATGTCATATCCCAATCTTAAACTGTTTGCGCGCAGGATGCCTGGAGCCTGATGCTGCATAATGTAGGCTCTGCATAGAGTGGAGCCTGCTGTTGCACAGTGTAAATTGTGCACGAAGTGTAATACCCAGAAATGGTATGTCATATCCCAATCCAAAACTGTTTGCGTGCAGGATGCCTGGAACCTGATGTCCAGCCAAGCTATCCCTCCCGTGGGGCGCCTGGAGCTTTACTTGGACTGGAGCCTCATGCCACCTTCTGCACCCATATTCAAACCAGCACCAGCACTAGCATTAGCACCGTCATCAACACCAGCGCCCCTCAGTCTCACTCCATTGCCACCCCCTGCACCCACTCCCAAGCCAGCACCAGCACCAGCACCAGCAATAGCACTGTCATCAGCGCCAGTGCCCCTCAATCTCACTCCAACGCCATCACCGCCTGGCTTCCTGGCCTCCGCACCCCACCCCGCCGCTTGCTCAATGATTCAAACTGCTCGTCTGTCTCCTGTCGCCGCACCCCCAATACAAAATGAGCAGAGCAACTCAGCAGCAGCAGTAGCAGCAGCAGCAGCAGCAGCAGCAATGGACGGCCTCCTGGCTCTGCCCTTCATATCAAGCAGGGCTCCTAAGAGCGCCAACCTTGTGCCTTTCCTCACAGCACTGAACTCCCCGCCATCCCCCACAGTGATCACCCCTTCCGCCACAAAGTTGAGCTCAACTCCGCCCTCAGCGTCCCAAATCCAGCCAGCTGTGAAGTCCTCTTACCACCACCAACCCTTCTCTCCTTCTTCACAAGCAAGCATCCAATCAGCACTGCAAACATGGGCATACAAAGGCCAGCAGTTGTCTCGTGAAGTACGAGTACAGCGGCAGCGTCACTCTTCTGGCAAGCACGCAAAGGCACTGAAAGGTTCTATGGCATCGCAAGGCTCTGGTCTGACATTGGATCAGGTTCAATGCATGCCGTCCCTGCACCACTTGGAGCCCCAGCAGCAGCCGCAGCAGCAGCAGCAGCAAATGGAAGAGCACAGGAGTCAGCAGCAGCATGAGGGGGAAGCGCAGCAGCAGCCGCAACAGCACTTGCACCAATTGGGGCCAGCATATCAGGCCTCTGCATTGGTAGCTGGCAGGGGGCACGATCCTGGCAGCCCCCCTGCAAAACGGCGGAAGCAGAGCGAGCATGCTTCATTCTCAGCTGCTCTCACGCCATCAGTGGTGGCTCCTGCAGCTGAGAGAGCTGTCCTTGCAGCATCAGCACAAGCACAAAGCAGTGCAGCAGAAGCAGCAGCACCAGCAGCACATGCACCAACAACAGCAGGAAACTGTTCAGCTGCACCTGCTGCAGCATCAGCACCAGTACCAGCACCAGCACCAGCACCAGCAGTGACAGCAGCAGCTGCAGCAACACAAAATGCATTGCTCATGAGTGATTTCAGCTTCTTTGTGGATGATCTGAGCTGTCACCGCCTGCCCCAGACGCCAGCAGTGCGCGGCTCAGATCCTGCTCGACTCCCATCACCACCACCTACTAAACAGCCTGTGTCACCACGAGCTGCTCATCCCCAAAGCCTTGCCAAGAAGCAGCAGCAAGAGGATCAGCAGCAGCAGGAAGGACGGCTGTCTTTTGCCAACAAGCACCCCCTTGGCCATCATGCAAAGCAGCAGAGCACCATCACCCTCCCAATTATGCCCTCAAGGAAGGAGTTGCAAGGAGTGAGGGCGTCAGCAGCCTTGCCAATTGGATTGAACCAACAAAGGAGTTGCAAGCAGTCAGGGCAAGAAGGTCGGGAGTCAGCAGCCTTGCCAATCCCCAAACCTGCAATGGCAGCACCAACAGCACCAACAGCCCCACCTCCCACATCACCACCACTGCTTGCTGCCACCCCACCTTTGCCGACAACGCCGCCACCGGCATTGTCACCTCCTCCCTTACCCCCCTCCCCACCTCTAGCAGCCATGACCGTGCCAGCAACAGCAGCATCAAAGGCTGCTGCCTCCTTGCCTCCCTCATCTCCATCTCTGCCCCTTGCCAGCACGTGTATGTCATCAGCCTCAGCAGATGAACCAATTCCTTTCTTTCCCCCCTCCCCACCTCTGGCAGCCATGCCCGTGCCATCAACATCAGCACCAAAGGCAGCTGCCTCCCTACCTCCCTCATCTCCACCTCTGCCCCCTACCAGCATGTGCTTGACACCAGCCTCAGCAGCTGAACCAGATCCCTCCTCGCGACAAGCTCCATTTCTGGCAGCCACGCCCATGCCAGCAGCAGCAATGCACGAAGCTGCAGCCAGTAAACAGCCCACTTCACCGTATCCACATCCTGAAGCAGAGGCTCCATCAACAGCCCAGTCAGCTCACTCACAGCTGCATCAACCTCAGCCAATGCTGCGCCACCCAATGATCATTGCTGTCCCCCTGGGCGCATACCACACATCCCTCCTAGAGCGCATCCTTCACTGCCGTGCTCTTTTGGTCAAGCAGCTGAGCAGGGTGCCTGCATCTACTGTGCAGGCAAGTCCATGGTTTGTCTGTGACAATGGACGGTCTGTGACAATGGTGGGCATTGATTGAGGAAAGGGAGCATTTTTAAGCAAGTCACCATCTGTATTAATATGTGTGGACACCATGGTGAGCAATTGCCATGTTTGTGCAAAAGCTGCAGAATATCAGGGTGAGGTCAGGGAGATGATAGGGATGGGGGACCATGAACTAGAACACTTACGGGCAAAAAATGGTCAGGGCTGAGCAGCTGTGCATTGTTTTTTAGAGGAGCGAGATTGCTTCCACACCTTTCTCCTTACTTGTTTTTGTCTTTGCCTCCACATGACGGCATTCAATCTTTCTTGTGGTAGGAGGGTTGATTCGCTCAAGGGCCTTGAGTATTTCTATCTTTATATTTGCCTCTACTGATGGACATTCATTCTTTATTGTAGTAGGAGGCTGCCTCAACTAAAGGGCCTTGTTTAGAAAAGCAGGTCCAAATGAGCTCTGAGCCGCAGCTGAAAGCGGCTGCCACTTCGCTTTCACACGTGGCACCTGCCATGTTCCTTGTGTGCATGCAATGTTTATTGTATGGACCTGATAGTAGTGATTTTCATGCGTATCAAATAAGCTATCCATCCCAGCAATGATCTCCTGCTTAAAAAATATTGTCCGTTTGCATCACATCCACAGATCAAGCTCAACGCTTTCTGCGTCTTCCTTGCATTGCAGGTTGATCCAGCCATCTTCACCTGCGGGCCATGTGACACAGCAACCGTGGAAGGTGTGCTTGTGCGTCTGCAAGAGCAGGTCAAGAGGCAGCAGCAGCAGCAGCAGCAGCAGCAGCAGCAGCAGCAGAAGCAGCGAGAGGGGCAGCAGGAAGAGGCCCTCAATGAACAAGAGGTACGAATCAGGGGTGCAGCAAGTGAGCAGCAGATCAAGAGACAGCATATCTACCAGCAGCAGCAACAGCAGCATCAGCAAGAAGAGGAGGAGGAGCAGGAAGATGAGGCTACGAATCGGCAAGGGGGTCAAGTCAGGGACGCAGCAAGTGAGCAACAGAAGGCCCTCGCACAGGTGAGGCACGAGAGAAACAAATCACATTATCACGCAGAAATTATGAAATTGGATCAAGTGTTCTTGATTGGATTGAAGCCAGTTGTTCATCGGGTCAAATAAGAACAGCAACTGGCAACAGGGAAGAAGGAACACAAAGAGATTTTTTGGGCCAGTGTTCTGCTCTCTTTCCACTTGACTTTGTCCTTAGACTTCTGCCACCCCTGTTGCTGCTGGCCAACAGGCACTTGGATCAGCACATTTTCCTCTGTTTTAGAAGGTTAATGTCTTTGCCACAAAGGTCAGACTATTATTCCACCTATACCGTGTGAATGTGCTTTGCAACCTTGCATGCTCTTGACCATTGAGATGCTTGCTACAACTTGACACGCCCTGATGCTATCCAGCTTAACAATGCAGCTTTACATGCTCTCTTTGCCATCCTGATATAAGCAACGCCGTGATACGCTATTTTTGCTGTTAAGGTATGCTGTCATGCAAGATCAGCGTCATTCACATCTTATTGTTTCGCCTAGGCATATCACTATGCGCTGCAGTTTTACATGCTCTTTTCGCCATCCATATGTATGCTGCTATTCCATGCACTCTTTTTGCTTTCCAGGTGTATACTGCAATTCTCAGCTTGAGTGCGGCCGCCTTGCTGCTCATACAGCATGGCATATCCCTGTCTTACCTGTACCTCCAGCACATGCAAGAGTGCTTGCCCAGGTAAGGGCAGGAAAGACAACATCAAGGAAGGAAAGGTGTTGAGGGCGGCAGAATTACCCCTTTCCTTCCCCAAGGAAGAGGAAGTAACTAGGGCCAAATTACCAAGTATGGCTGGCTCTGTGGCTGAAAATGCATTACATTTTGCATAGCATGCATGTTTGCTGAGTTGATCTGTGGTGAGGCCCTTGCCAGCTGCTAGATATGGGACCTTTCCTTAATGCACACGGCCGGACTTTGCTTGCATAGTCTTTTCTTTTTCTTTTCTTTTGCTGAGCTGCAAAAATGGTGGTTGTTCACAAGATTACAGGGGCATGAAGCTCTAAATGGAATTGCTGTGCCTTGGATGGAGCTGCATATGTCCTTGCTGGCTTGCTTCACATTGTGAATCTTGATCATTCAATCTAATGACTTATATGTTGGGATCTTCCCCACCATACTGGTCGCTCCTTGGTTGAACCCAGTAACCTCCCTTTGCGCTTCTCAGCAATTCCAGAGTGTCTTGGAGACCATCATCAGGCTCCTAGGCAATCCATTGCACTTGCGATCCATGTGAAATGCGTGCACGGTGTTGCACGGTATTGCAGTTGCGATCTATTGCGTGCATGGTGTTGCACGGTATTGCAGTTGCGATCCATTGCATGCATGGTGTTGCACGGTATTGTGGTTGCAATCCATTGCATGCATGGTGTTACACGGTATTGCAGTTGCGATCCATTGCATGCATGGTGTTGCACAGTATCGCAGTTGCAATCCATTGCGTGCATGGTGTTGCACTGTGTTGTAGCTCTATCCCTTTGCCTCCCAGGGTTGATTTGATGTACCAGCCTGCCTCACCTACACTGTAGGGTTACATCGTTGTGCCAACTCACTTTAAGAAGTAAAGTTGACTGCATTCAAGGAGACACACAGCCCTCTTTACTCTATCCCTTTGCCTCCCAGGGTCACTTTGATGTACCAGCCTGCCTCACCTATACCGTAGAGCAACATCGTTGTGCCAACTCACCTTGAAATAATGTTTACTGCACTCAAGGAGACACACAGCCCTCTTTACTCTACCCCTTTGCCTCTGAGGGTTGCTTTGATGCACCCGCCTGCCTCTCCTACATCGTAGGGTGACATTGCTGTGCCAACTCACCTTAAAAATAATGTTTATTGCAATCAAAGAAATACACAGCCCTCTTTGCTCTACCCCTTTGCCTCAGAGGGTCGCTTTGATACACCTGCCTGCTTTTCCAACACACATCGTACTGCAGAATCACTTGCAGCGCTGCACCACACTCCCTGTGGTGGAGGGCTCTTCTGAGCCAATGTGTCTCCTTTTCCTTGATTGATGTAGGGAATTTCTTCTGCCTACGTAGTTTTTCTTTTGCTTTTCTTTCACACCCCCTCACTGCTGTGCATGATTGCTTATTGCACTGAGCCACTGCTGTAGTGCACACCCTCCACAGCAAGATTGCTCACTCACAGCACTCACTCAGCACTGCACCCACTGCACTGCAGGATCACATTGATGCGCCAGCCCGCCTTCACTGCACTCAAAGTTGCTGCACCCCATTTCACTGCTCCTACCCACCCATTGCACTGCACTGCACCCACTGCACTACAGGATCACGTTAATGCAGCAGCCCGCCTTCACCGCACTCCAAAATCGCGGCGCCCCATTCCGCTGCACCTAACCACCCACCCATTGCACTGCACTGCACCCACTGCACTGCAAGATCACATTAATGTGGCAGCCGCCTTCACTGCACTCCAAAATCGTGGCGCCCCATTCTGTTGCACCCACCCACCCACCTATTGCACTGCACTGCACCCACTGCACTGCAGGATCACGTTGATGTGCCAGCCTGCCCTTGATGCCCTCAAGGAAGCCTACAGACTCCTGAGTGCGCCAGAAGCGCCACAGGAGGTCCTGGACAAAGTTCCTGGGAGGACTCCCTCTGTGTCAGCAGGCGCAGAGGCTACAGCTATGCATGAAGGCATGATTGATGGGCCAGGGAATGGTGCTCCAGAGGTGTCAGATGACCAGGACGTGCAGGACATGCCGTTGAGAGATCACCCCAGGCTGGCGCACCTTGAGCGCCTGCTGGTGGAGGCGGATGTGCAGCAGCCGGTGTGTGTGTATGTGTGTGTATGCATGTGTGTGTACGTGTGTGTGTACGTGTGTGTGTGTGTGTGCTTGTGTTTCCACGCATGTGTGTATCTGGGTGGATGTGTGTGTGTGTGTGTGTGTGTGTGTGAGGGAGGATGCTTTCGGGTGGGTGGGTGTATTTGCTGCGGGCGTGAGTGTGTGTGAGTTTGGGCAAGTGCTTGTTGCTTAAGATGTTGCCAGAAATGTGTAAGTTCACTTATGAGACATTAGGTGCTTGAGGCTGATGATCTCTGCAGTGAGGTGGGCATCCCTTGAGCTCAATTGGAGCTGCTGACACTCACGTCCACTCCATGATAAATGCGTTTTCTTTGTAGATAAATCAACGACGTGGAAGTGTGCCAATCGTTCTCAAATGCATAGGATTTGGAACATTTCTGGCTTCAGAGTCGTGCACTATCATGCGTACTTGCAGGGATCCAAGGTCCTTGTCATTGGTGATCCGCGCTCCTTCTTCTCCGTGTACAGCGCTGTCGTCAACGCTGGCATGCAACCCCACCAATTTGATCGACAGGGCCAGCTCCTGTCTCACCTGCAGCAGCAGCAGCAGCAGCAGCAGCAGGAGCTACTCCATGATCCACTGCAGCAGGAGCAGCAGCAGCAGCAGCAGCAAGAGCACTGCCATGATTTGAAGCAGCAGCAGCAGCAGCAGCAGCAGCAGCAGGAAGAGGAGCATATGCCCTGCTGTGACCTACTGCAGCAGAAACAGCAGCAGCAGCAGCAGCAGCAAGAGCACTGCCATGATTTGAAGCAGCAGCAGCAGCAGCAGGAAGAGGAGCACATGCCCTGCTGTGACCTACTGCAGCAGGAGCAGCAGCAGCAGCAGCAGCAGCAGCAAGATCACTGCCATGATTTGAAGCAGCAGCAGCAGCAGCAGCAGCAGCAGCAGCAGGAAGAGGAGCACATGCCCTGCTGTGACCTACTGCAGCAGGAGCAGCAGCAGCAGCAAGAGCACTGCCATGATTTGGAGCAGCAGCAGCAACAGCAGCAGCAGCAGCAGGAAGAGGAGCACATGCCCTGCTGTGACCTACTGCAGCAGAAACAGCAGCAGCAGCAGCAGCAGCAGCAAGAGCACTGCCATGATTTGCAGCAGCAGCAGCAGCAGCAGCAGCAGGAAGAGGATCAGGAGCAGATGCGCCGCTGGGACCTACTGCAGCAGAAACAGCAGCAGCAGCAGCAGCAAGAGCACTGCCATGATTTGGAGCAGCAGCAGCAGCAACAGCAGGAGCAGGAGCAGATGCGCCGCTGGGACCCGCTGCAGCAGAAACAGCAGCAGCAGGAGCAAGACCTGCAAGTCAGATCCGCAGTGTGCAGCTGCTTAGAGGTCTGTCAGGTGCTGCTGCTGGGTCCTGCACACCTGAAAGCCTGCTGCTTCCCACTTGAGCTCTTCAGTGCTGTGGTTGAGCTCTCCCCTTCCAATGGTACCACAGCCAGTGGAGATGGTGTGTCCAGCTCCTCATCTGAGGCTTTTGATACACAGCATGATGCAGCTCCCTCGGCAGCAGCACCTGCAATCGCACAAGCTGCAGCAGCAGGGGCAGCAGCACATGCAGATCAAGGAGCAGGTGCACCTCATGTACCAGAAGGTGCAAATGTGCTGCTCAAGGCAGATGGGAGGAGCTCAAGCTGCTGGCTGGGCCCCCTTCTAGCAGCCGCTCAGTTTACCGGGAAATGGTTCCAGGTCACCACAGATGTCCCACAAATGCTGGTACACAGCTCTCCCCGCCCTGCTGAGCATGCACAGAAGCAGCAGCAGCAGCAGCAGCAGGATCGAGTTCAGCAGCCTCTGCATAAGCCCCAGCATAAGCCCCAGCATGTGCAGCAGCATGAGCAGCAGCAACTGCAGTATGATCAAATGCAGGTGGAGCAGGCACAGCAGCAGCAGCAGCAGCAGCAGCAGCAGCAACAACAGCGGCAGCTGCATCATGATTACAAGCAGATGGAAGAGGCGCAGCAGCTGCATCCCCAACATGGGCAGCAACAGAAGCAGCCGCAGCAGCAGCAGCAGCAACAACAACAACAACAACAGCAGCCCCAGCATCACAAGCAGATGGAAGAGGCACGGCAGCTGCAGCCCCAACGGCAGCAGCATGATCAAGAGCAGATGGATCAGAATCAGCAGCGCAGGCACGCAAAACATCACAGGCTGCTTCAGCAGCAACGGCGGCAGCGCCAGCAGCAGCAGGCGCAGAGGATGCAGCAGCAGCAGCAGCATGGGTTGCAGGCACGCTCAAACGAGCAGCACCAGCTGCCGCTGCTGCACCATCAACAACCCACACCACTGCCACAGATAGTCCCTTTTGCAAGGCAGCAGAGAATGGGGAAGCTGCAAGCAGAACCAAAGCTGAGGTTGCCAGTAAGGGAGCTGCATGGGTGCGCAGAGCAACCGCAATGGCCCATTGTGGTGAGTTTTCAGCTGACTGCTTCTGGGGGCTGTTTCCTTTGTGCTTCACAGGTTGCACAATGGCCAGACAAGCTGATTGCTGTTACTTGTTACATTACCAATGCAGCCAGCGGCTGAGCCAGAAGAAAAGGAAAAAGGAGAAGCCATGCAGGTGTTTTTTTTACTTTAAGCGTTGGTTTAGGAAAAGGGTCATCATGGGTGTGAATACTGGGAGACCCCCCCTACGGCTAAGCTTGACAGTAATATCCCTTAAAGGGCCTGCAAGAATAAGAGCAGATTAAAGCTTAAGAGAGCCAAGCAAATAAAGCGGTGAGATCAGCAAGTTAGAGTAAAAGTTCAGCATGTTAAATAATGAGCAAAGCAAGTTAAGAGGTGAGCGAAGCAAGCCTCAGGTCTTTTAGGCCAATGAGCCCCCTCTTTTTAAATGACACTTTAGGGACACTTGTGTTTGCCTACGTAGTTCCTCCCTCTTTGAATTCAGAAAGTCGGAAATTTTGACAGAAGGCTGTACTCCAGCCCTCAAAAAGGGGGAGCAGAGAGAAAAAACAGGGACAACAAAAGGGAGGGCGAGAACAGCAAGAGAGGGCAAGTTGCAGGCAAGTCCTGAGAAGCAGAAATGGTGGATTCACTTGAACTTACATCGTTTGCACGGCTTTTCTAGCTGCGCTTTCATGTGACTTTGCAACTAAGCATGAGGCTGGACAGTCTGATGGTGCAGCGCACCAAGCTTTTTTTTCTCTGCTAATCTCTTTCAGCGCAAGAAGCTGTGTACGAGGGACAGTTGGCTTGAAGCGTGCTGATGGCTCTCAAGTCTGCTCGCATTATTCACCTGCGCTGTCTTGCAGGCATGCAGGAAAATGCACAGCCAGATGGTCTGGTGGTGCAGCGCAGACAGCACGATGAGGGCCTGGTGGCGTTTGAGCATGCGTTGGTGACCCTTGAGCTTGCGCACATTCCTCTTGCACTGTCAGGCTGGTAAAGTGGCACAGCCGTAACAGTGTCTTAACATCCCATGACCAGATCACGGGTGTAAATATCAACTGCCCAATCAACTTGCAGCGCACACACTCGGCGCAGCAGACTCTCGTCATGATGGCACCCTTTTCAGAAAGGCTTTTCTAGCTGTGTCTTCTTGTGGGTGTGCAGGTGATCTCACGGCCAGGGTGCAGCCTGGTGGTGGCAACGCAGACAGCACTGTGAAGGCCTGGTGGTGTGTGAGCATGCATTGATGGTCCTTGGGCCTGTGCTCCTTCCCTTTGCACCCTTTTCTAGCTGTATTTGCTTGTGGGTGTGCAGGTGACCTCACGGCCAGGCAGCCTGGTGGTGCAGCGCAGAGAGCTGTATGAGGGTCTTGTGGCTTTGGAGCAGCCAGCAGCAGCTGGCTCTGATTCATGCAGTCAGGGACAGGGTCGAAGGAAAATGGGAGAAAGGAGGCACAGAGGCTACGCCTGCAAGCAGCAGGAGAGCAAAGGGGGTGGGCTGGAGCTAGAGGTGGTGGAACGGGAGCTGGGTTTGGAGGATGTGGTCATCACCCCCAGCTGCTGTGTGTGCGTGTGGAAGCTGCCGGAAGCAGGCCAGGTGAATGCAGGGTTCCTTCTAAGAGACGGAAAAGTGGAGGAGTACTGTGTGCTGTATCCTTTGAGCATTCATTGATAGGGGTGAGCATGCTGTTAGGTGTGCAGATGAGTGCGTAGTATATGGATGTGCAAGTGAAGTGCAGTTTTAGGGGGGTATGATGCTGTCTTGACATTTCTCTGAGGGGAACTCATAGAGCAGTGTGCTGAAACGGCCACCCACAGTGGCTTGATGACCAAACTGGAACAAGCAACTGCAGCATTTTCCCCATCGAGATGTTTGACGACAACCGCTGAAGAGGGTTTCTGTGGCTTCTTGTGGCTTAGTCACCTCAATATTGCAGCTGTTCTTCTTCGTTCCCATCAGTCTCCGCTTGCACAGGTGGCAACTCAAGAGGGCTTTGCAGATGGTTTGAAGGCAAGAGTCATTGACTTTTTGATGATACAGTCTCAAACCCTGTCAATCTCCACTTGCGCAGGCGGCAACTGCAGGGGCTATTGCAGACGAGGTGAAGGCACGAGTCAGCGATCTCAGCATGGCGTATTCCCAGGTAAATCATGGTGATAGTCTTCATTGATCATTCCCAGCTTAATCACCGTGTCGGTCATTCATCACGGTGGTGGCATGTTCCCAGATGAATCACAGTGATGGCCTCTATTAATCACTCAGCACTTCTTTGCATGGACAGTCAAATGTTGAGTGCGAGGGATGTTGGCGTCTCTAGCTCTCCAACCATGGGTCCAATCCTGGTCTATTGTGGTGGAGGGGATTCAAGGCTCTTCTGAGCCAATGTGTCCCCTTTTCCTTAATTGATGCAGGGAAAGTGTCCTCTGCCCACGTAATTTTTCCTTTCTTTCTATAAATAAAGAGGCACGCGGCTTCTTCAGGCTGGCACAGTCTTGTTTTCCATATGATTTTGAGAAAGAAAAGGAAGAAAGATCTACGCTTGCTGTTCGGCCGCGTGCATTAAGGAAAGGGCCTCCCAATGACACCCACCGATAGAGGGCATCTTTTCTCCACCCCAGCCACAAAGATTCAATTCCAGGACCTCCTCCTTGCTGTCGCCCTTCTCGCGCTTGACCAGGGCTCAGTAAGATTTGAGAGAAAGGGCCCAGGAAAGCTAAGGTATCAGCGCCGGTAACAGCTCCATAGAAAAGCGACAGCTCCAGAAACACACATAAAAAGGTACAGCTCCGGTAACGGCTCCTTATCAGTCTTAAAATGCAACAGATGGAGTTCTGCTGTTTTGGATCAGGCGTCTTTTGATCCTTGCATGTTGTATTGAGTGCTCAGCAGCCAATGTGTCCTCTTCAAATGAAAGGGAAGGGAAAGGCTACACCAGACGATAAGACCGCATGCGCAAAGAAAAGGTTCCCTGAATAGCAAGCTCGCAAGGGCCTCACCACTTGCAGTTTGCTGTGCAACGATAGAACGAGAGGTATCTGATCTCAGGCAAAAACTTATCTTCAGGAAGCTGGACGTACTGTTTGATTGGTTTTTGTTTGAAGCAGGGTTCCAATTTCTAGTTAATCACGTGCGCGCATACAAGCACAGGTGCATGCCATTGTGGACAGTTCCTAGTCTGTCACGCACAAACACAATTGTGCATGACATCGAGGACAATTCCTAGTTTGCCACATGTGTGCACAAACACACAGGTGCATACCATTGTGGAGACAAGCGACTGCCTGTGCAGCTACCTCATGCTGCAAACACCTGCCATCCTTGAGGCTGCATGGCAGGAGAAGGTGCAGCTGCATCTGCACACCTCAGGCAGCCCATTGACAACTCAGGTAAAAAAGGGTGGTGTGCCTGGTGTATGCTACAAACGCCTGCCATCCTTGAGGCTGCGAGGCAGCCTGCCTTTCTGCCTGAGGAGAAGGTGCAGCTGCACTTGCACACCTCAGGCAGCCCATTGACAACTCAGGTAAAAAAGGGTGGTGTGCCTGGTGTATGCTACAAACGCCTGCCATCCTTGAGGCTGCGAGGCAGCCTGCCTTTCTGCCTGAGGAGAAGGTGCACCTGCATCTGCACACCTCAGGCAGCCCATTGACAACTCAGGTAGAATAGGAGTGGTGTTCCTGGTATATGCTGCAAACGCATGCCATCCTTGAGACTGCAAGGCAGGAGAAGGTGCAGCTGCACCTGCACACCTCAAGCAGCCAACTGACAACTTTGAGTGGCATCAAAATCCTCCATCAAACAGGATGGTTGCAGGCACTGGAAGTCAAATGGAAGGGCAGCGCACTTTTATGCACCAAACCTTTTGACTCCTGTGAAGCTGAAATGCACAGTAGGCTTGCAATCCAGGTGCACCTGCATAGCTCAAGCAGCCCACTGATTAATTAGGTAAACAAGTGGTGACCTGGAGGGTTTACAGGTGATGATTGTAGCTGAGCTGGAAAGGAAAGAGAATCCACAGTTGATTGGCTTGACGGTTCAACAGTCATTCTGGAATTGCATGGGGTGCAAAGGTATCCACGTCAAGCAAAGGATATAATTGTGTGCCCACAAAAAAGAAGCTGCCCTTTCCGGCCCAAAATGTTGCATTCACAAAAAGAAGGAAAAGCTACATAGGCAGAGAAAACTCCCCCTACATCAATATAGAAAAATGAGACACCCTTATGGCTGAGAGGAGCCGGAGGCCCCCTCCACCAGAGTGAGTGGAAGGGCAGCGCGCTGTCGCAACAGAAAAGCAAAACACAATTGCTCACGCGCAAATCATGAAGCTCACCGTGGATCTTCAGTCCAGGAAACAAGGATGACCAGTCAATTTGCAGCGAAATGGTTCTCTTGTTGGATCTTCAATAGGATATAGGAGCACACACTTAGCATTTGAATGGCGGCACCCTGGCCGTTGGCTGCGTTGCATATTTCCTTCCAAAAAGCAAAAATGATTGGGGTTGTCTGCTTCGTTGGATTTCTGCACCTGCGCTTGTGTTGAAAGAAAAGATGCATAAGAGTGATAATTCTGGCAATCTCTCGCCTGCGCTTGCATGCTTCTAAAGGCTCCAAGCAGGGCCGTGCTGAAAATAGGCAGCCGTTAAGGTATGCCATGGAAACAATTTCGAAGCCTTTCCACATCTTCCATGGCTGAAGCCCTTTATAAATACTTAGCATAATATCATGTTTGCAACAAACACGCACGTGCGCACACGCACAAGCACACACACACACATACACACATACAAACACACATGTAAGTGAGTGCTCCTGTGCTTCCTCTACCCTGCAGCCACTGTTCCTGCGGACATGCACGTCCATTGCTGCAGACTACTGGCAAGCGCCCACCCGCACTTCTCCAGCAGCAAGCAGTGCAGCAGCCCCCCTACCCACAGCAGCCCCCAGGCAAACAAACACTAGTGACAACTCCATGCCTGCCACCCACCACGCCCTGCCCAGCCCGCCTGCCTTGCTTGCTGCCCTGGATGAATCCCCTTCCCCCCTGGAATCCCTTCTCACCTCCAGCTGCCCTGCCCTCAACCCTCTCAGTGCTGCATGCCTTATGGCACTGCTGCCCCACCTGCCCACCCTCCAGACATTTACCCTGCCACAAAACCCTGCTCCCCCTGCCGCCCCAACCTCCCCGTCCATGCTGCTGCCCAGCTCTGTGCCTCTGGAGGCTCTGTCAGAGCCCCACAGATCCCGAGCTGCCTTCCAGCAGCTGCTGCACGCGGCAGCTGCCAATGGCATCCTGGAGGCAGCAGCTGACGCTGTGGCTCAGATTGCTGCGGAGGAGGCAGCTGCTGATGCTGTGGAGGCGGCCATGGGAGCAGCAGCAGCACCAGCACCAGCAGCAGCAGTGGGAGAGGACTCCCGGCAGCAGCAGCAGCAGCAGCAGCAGCAGCAAGAACACCACCATAGCCCACTGCAGCAGCAGCGGCACCAGCAGTCTACTTTGCTGCAGCCTGGATGGCTGCATCAGCACATACCTGCGCACAGCCTGTCCCTGCTGGGCATGCAAGCATGCTCCCTGCTTGAGCGCATGGGCACGCTAATGCAGGAAGGAAGCACAGGAGCAGCAGCGCCACCCTTGCATCATGACGCGCCAGCTCCCACACAGAGTGCACAGCAGCAGCAGCAGCTGCAGGTAGCGCCAGTCTATCAAACGCACCTTCTGGCCCACTCAACCGCAATGCCTGCATCCCCCCACACACTGCCCCCACTGCAGTACTCTGCCCCGGATGCGCTACGTAACAGTGATTATAAGGAGGATCTGGCAGGCATTGCTGCTGCTGCACCAGGGATGCCCACATCAGCTCGACACAGATGGGCCCAGGGTGGTGCGAGTGGTGGTGGCGGTGGTGCTAATGCTGCTGCTGCTGCAGTACCTGAGCTGTCCCAACCGGACCTGGTGGGAACAAGGGCAGCGGGTGCAGCAGCAGCACAGGCGCTCACGCACGCGCAGACCTCCTCCTTTCCTCAGCGCGATGTCCACCACCCCATGCACACAGGAGCCAAGCACACATCAGCATCCAAGCCACCATACGGTGCAGTACATCCACCAGCCCCATGTGCACCACCCTCACATGGGCCGTCTGTGAGCACCAGCGTGGGACCCCCTGCATCAAAGCGCCCCCGCTTGTACCAACAACCACAACTTGTTGAAGAGGTGCAGGGTCTTCCTGCCCTGCTTGATCACTCGCGCCATCTGTACCACTCTCGGCAGCAAGCTGCAGGTGGTGGCTCAAATCTAACAGGCGGGCTTGCTCATGCCAAGGCACCGGCACTGTCCCCAGCAGCAGCAGCAGCAGCAGCAGCAGCAGCAGCAGCAGCAGCGAGCAGGCATGACAGGGTTGAGTCATCACGGGGGCTTGGCACTGTCAGATCACGGGATGCAGCACGTGGACAAAATGTGATGGACGGACATGGAGTGGCAGGAGCTAAAGGCATGGCTGCAGGCTGGGGTGGTGGTGGTGGTGGTGGTGGTGGTGGTAATGGTGGTGGTGACGGTGTGTCACAGAGAGCACCAACCGCACAGTATTTTGTGCCACCGCTAGTGGGAGGAGCAGCAGGCGTGGGTGCAAGCTGGGATGGTGGCGGTATCAGCAGGGCACAGAAAGCGCCAGCTGCACAGGATTTCCTGCCACTACCAATGGGAGGAGCAGCAGGCCTGGGTGTAAGCTGGGATGGTGGTGGTATCAGCAGGGCACAGAAAGCGTCAGCTGCACAGGATTTCCTGCCACCGCCAGTGGGAGGAGCAGCCCCAGCAAGAATGCATGAAGGCTGGGGTGGTGATGATGGAGATGCAGATCTGGATGACCTGGGTGACATTGATCTGACCCTGCATGACAGTGGGGATGACCTGGAGCTGAAAGCGCATGGGGCGGCTGGGGCAGGAATGGGAGGGCAAGGGGTTTTTAAACAAGAACAGATGCGTGGGGCTGATTTGGGCGCGGGAGTCCTCCGACCTCAGCAAATGTTTGCAGCCAGCAAAGCACGCAACCCTTCAACCCTTCAACGCTCTAGCTCTGCTGCTCGTCCAAATCATCATGCGTATGTTAGTGGGTGGCAGGGGCAGAGAAGGGAAACGCTGCCATTGTCAGCACTGTTTGATCCAGCTGCTACCGCTTCTCCTGTGGTACCTGGTGCCAGAGCAGTAAAGGGAGGGGCGGCAGCAGCCTCACACCCGCTGCTACCTTCTACAGCTACCCACGCACGCGCAGGCAGGTTGCCCCTGGGCATGGCTGCAGCTGCAGCAACTGCTGTGGAGGAAGAGGAGGAAGAGGAGGAGCAACGGGGACTGCACAGGGGGAATGAGTACAGTGCACTGCCTGAGGGGTGCAGAGGAGCAGCACGACTGTCCACTGGCGTTGAAGGCTTCTGGGTCAGCCTGAGTCAGGAAGAGGTGAGAAACAGAGTATACAAGATAGCCTTTAATCTTTGTTGCATGAGTAAGACTCATCCCCTGGCGTGAAAGACTTGTGGGTGAGCCTGACCCAGGAAGAGGTGAGCAGAAGGCTGGGCATGCGATTCCATGCTCAGCCTTCCAAGGTTGCACGCAAGTGTGCTACTGTGACACAATCATAGCGTAATGTAGCTGCCTAGAAGTGCTACTATTGGAGCGTTGCCACAACGAGGCTGATGGGTGCGACCTTTTAGCTTTCCGTGCCTTTTCTTCAGCCTTCTATGTGATTTCTGGTCAGCCCAAGCAAGAAAAAGCTGAGCCACGGGCTGTGTGCAGTGATCGCTTAGTTATTTTATTTTTGTTTCATTAGGCAGGCCATTTGGTATTTGAGCGGGTTAGGCATGATGTGGGTCAGGAGTGTGAAAGCGAAAACCTCAGGACTGAAGCTGTCATTTTCCTCAGAGTCATTCCATGCTCGCATCAAAAAGGTCTTAAGCCTGTGGGAATCACAATCATCATTCTGTAAGCATATGAAAGGTGGAAATGCTTTGCAGGTGTCACAAAAATGTACAGAGTGCACTGAGGGCCCGATAATTGCCTTCCGGCGCACTTTTGTGGCTGTTGAAAAAAATGCTTGGAACCAATGGCTTCCATGACACAGCAGTCTGTAGAGCTCATTCCTCTGCACAAGCAGCTTTTGATTGCATGCTGTGTTTTGCTGTGTTGCCCCGTTTCAGGGTGTCAATTCAGTACCAGTGGCAACTCTGTTGTGCCCTATTGCTCAATTTCATGTCGGTTCAAAGTCAATGAAAATTGTGTCACACATGACGGTCATTGCCTGTTGCTCTCTTGTAGGATGTCGGGGACAGTGATGAGCTGCAGGGAGACACGCCAGCAGATTGGAGCCTGCCTAGCCAAACACGCCCACACCCACATCAGCAACAGCGGCAGCAGCAGCAGCTGCTGTGGCAAAGAGAGCACCTGTCACAACAAATTCCCTCACAGCGGCAGCTGCAGCAGCAGCCGCGTGATTGGATGCAGCAAATAGGCGTGCATGCTGCTGGTTTCCCAGGACCTCCTGCTTTTGCGGCTACTGGCAGTGGGGACAAGTCCATGGCGCGTGCCTCTTTTATGCAGGGCAAGCCATACGCAGGACAGCTGGGAAGGGATTCACGGTTTTGGTTAGAGGATGAGTGGGCTGAAGACGACCTGGGACAGGCCCCACTACCAGCACCAGGACCAGCACCTCTTGGTGCTGGGAAAACGAGGGTGGCAGCTGCGCAGGCATCTGCCACAGCAGGAGGCCCCTCTTACAGGAACGTACGCAAGCGCCAGCGCCACCTGCATCAGCGATCAGGTCGAGGCTGGCTGCCAGATGGGGTTGGGTGGGAGCAGCAGGACCTGGGAGATACGGATGAGGGTGCTTACGAGTGGGGTGCGGGGGGTGAGAGGCATGTGTTTGGGAGGGGACTGATCGGCAGGGGTGGATGGAGTGGGCGTTCAGAAACTGTGAATGACAGGCAATGCCCAAGTGTCCAGGTGAGCTGTGCCAACGAGTGTAATGACAGCAGCAATTCAGTGTCCAAAGCGCAATTCAGCGTCCAAGATCAGCAACAATTCAGTGTCCAGGTGAAGTAGCCCTAAGTGTCCTACGTGTCCGGCAATCCAGTGTATAGTGATCAGATCAACGCCTATTAGCAGCGACCCAGCGTCCAGGTTAGGAAGCCCAAAGTGTTTTATGTCAGCACTGACTCAGAGTTTGGGGGTCAATCCAGCATTAACATGAGGCAGGTCAAAGCCCAGCAACACCACGGCATGGAGGAACGCACACACTCAGGACAAAGCAGTGTGCAGGTACACAGCACGGAAAGCAACTCAGCCTAGCAGTCTGATGTTCAGCAGGTGTCTGCAAGATCGTCCAGCGACTGTGGCGGCTTGCACGCATAGAAAGAAAAGAATGACTACGCAGGCAGATGAAATTCTCCCTACATCAATTAAGGAAAAGGAAACGCATTGGCTTAAGATGGCCATAAGTCCCCTTCATCACATGCATAATGCAAGGTGAGTTAAATCAGAGGAGGGGTGATGAAGCCAAGGCAACAACAAATTCCAATAAAGGGATGATGAAGCCAAGGCAGCAACAAATTCCAATAAAGGGATGATGAAGCCAAGGCAGCAACAAAATCCAAAGGGGGGTTCCAAAATGAAGCGCAGGCCTCGTGCACAGCCTGAGTAAATCAATGAGGCACTCAGCTGACTGTGTATCCTTCTTCTCTTCTTTTCCAGTGGGTCCTAGTTGCCGCCTGCATGTGGATGCCTTTTTTGTAAGGCATTCCAAATTCTCTCAAATTCTCAAGGCAGTGGATGCCTTTTCCTGTGGGTCCTGGTTGCTGCCTGCCTGTGAATGCACCTTGAGAGCCCTGCAATGAGCCCTGTGATGGGCATGTGGCTCTCAGCTAGAAGGGCGAACAATATCCCGGTTGCCGCTTACATATGGGATCTATTGTGCCTGGTGTGGGAGTAAATGTGCAAAGCCTGGGTAAAAGGATCAAAACCGCGGCTCAAGTGATCGTGCGCATTGGTTACCGCCTATGTTTGGGATCGGTTGTGCAAAGCTTGGGTAAAAGGATAAAAATCACAGCTGATGTGATTGTGGATCTTGATTGCTGCCTATGTTTGGGATCAGTTGTACAAAGCCTGGGTGAAGGGATCAACACTACAGCTAATGTGATCGTGCAACTTGGTTGCCACCTATGTTTGGGATCATTTGTGCAAAGCCTGGGTAAAGGGATCAAAACTACAGCTCATGTGATCGTGCAACTTGGTTGCTACCCACGCATGGGGTCAGTTGTGCAGAGCCTGGGTAAAAGGATCAAAACCACTGCTGGTGTGATTGTGGATATTGGTTGCTGCCTACGTGTGGGTGCACACCGGACACTGTGAATGTGTGAGGTACTGTAATGAAATATGCAATCTCAGCTGGGTGAATTCTGTAGGTCTCTCTCGGTTCTGCCTGTACAAGCACCAACTGACATCCTATTTGCTGAAAAGAAAGGAAGAAAGTTCACGCCAGCCAAGAAGCCGCGTGCGTTAAGGATAGGTTCCTAACTAGCAAGCTAGCAAGGGTCTCACCAACAGGCCCTCAAACCCTAAAACTGTTTGCTGCTCCCTCGAACATTGCGTCTCTTGGCACCTTTGCTACTTGGCGTCCAGCTATAGCGCATCCAATGCATTAAAGTGTGACAAGTTGAATGGAGTCATCACGTATTGCTCCTGCCTGCCCTCAGGCTGCTCTGGACGCAGGCGCAAATAGTGCATTTGTCACATTGGTGCCTTTGAGGCACACTACCAGATTGCGCAGCCTGCGGCTGAGCATATAGGCCAGGCCTGTGCATTTAAGCTGAACAGTGCCATCAAAAAAGTGCCCTTTCCTGCCTGCCCTCAGGCTACTCTGGGCGCAGGCGCAAACAGTGCATTTGTCACATTGGTGCTTTTGAGGCAATACCGGCAAGCGCAGCCTGTGCATTTGAGCTGGAAAGTGCCATCAAGAGAGTGCCCTTTCCTGCCTGCAGGCTGCTGCTGCGCTGGACGGGAGTGATGACGAGATGATGGAGTGCCCTCAACTGCCAAGCTGTGAGGATGGCCTTGCAGAGGTGTGTCAATCTGCAAGATTTGGATGCTGTACGCCACTTGATCTTTCCTATCTTTCTCCTATTAATACCTTTAAGTACAGAAAAGAGAAACTACTTGGGCAGTGGAACACGTTCTACCTCAGCTCATTATAAGGTGCCACGTGTCTATAAAAACCTGATGACCCTTGAACCATGAAGGCCTCATTTACCGTCCTTACCTGCTCAACAGCAGCTGTGTCTTGCATTCTGTCCTTCAGCAGACCAAGCGCATCGCATTGATCCTGGCCATTGTATTATTTGTTTCTCACTCGCTGGAGGGAGTGCCTTGCTGCTGTGATAGCTCTTATTTCTCCTTTTTCCGGTCGGGGGTCACGTAGTGATGACGTTGTTGAGAACCACCGTGGCTGCATCGAACCTTGTCAAAGACCACCTGCAAGTCCACTGCATTGAGCCTTGGACACTTCATACCTTTGTAGACTAAGCCAGCTAGGGTGCCTTAAAAGTGATCAACCAGAGCATGCTTGCAGTATGGCTTCTCAAAGAGTGCGCCCCAAGCTGGCAGGAACTGAGGCTCGGTCCCCTCAGGAAAAGTATGTCACGACTACACAGAAATGAATCCTTTTCGTGACCCCGACCCGCTTTTGCAGGAGCTGGCCTGGGCTGCTACTGCCTCCAGTTCCAGCATGTTGAGCACGCCTGGAGGATGGTGCCCTCCCCCTCAAATTGGCAGGTCGCCTCCTTACCCCTCATCACAGGGCCACCAAACAAACAACCACGGAGCAGGAAGGCCAGCTGCAGCAGCAGGGCCCCTGGGCAGACATCCAGGTGCGACGCTGTTAACATACTGCACCTTTCCTCCAGGCAGCAAGGGAAAGGCTTGCTGGCGGAATGAAGTTGTGGTGGCAAGATATATGCAAGGCATCTGCAATCCCTTTCTGTCTCTGTATCTGTATGCAGGTGCCGCCACCCTTGCCCAGCCTGCCATCAAACCCAACACTCACGCCTTGCCTTTCATGGCGGCAACCCTATCAAAAGGCCGTAGCTTTTGTTCTTAGACAGAAAGGAACATGCTTGGGAAACAAAGTCGTGGTGGCAAAATGTATGCAAGATGTATGCAATCACTTTCTGTCTCTCCCTGCATGCCATGCGAGGTCCGCCACCCTTGCCCAGCCTGCCATCAAGCCCAACACTCACACCTTGCCTGCCATGGCAGCAACCCTATCAAAAGACCGTGCAAGATGTATGCAATGACTTTCTCTCTCCCTCCGTGCCATGCAGGAGCCGCCACCCCTGCCCAGCCTGCCATGAGGCCCAACTTCTCACGCTTTGCCTTTCACAGCAGCAACATGGCCAGACCTGGAGGCAGCAGCGATGCAAGCTGGCGCCAGCAGCCGCTACAAGTGCAGCAGCCTCTGCCACTGAAGGGACCTAGCATCTACAAGAGAGGCGGCAGTAGCATTGGGAAAAGAGGGATGAGAGGGGGAGTGGCAGGCAGTAAGCGCCCTAGAAACTGATGTCTAATCTGCGGCAAGCCTGGTTTGCTCCATCATCGGCCAGACTTCTAGTGTTATCGACATTGACCAATTTGATTGGAAAGAGGACGTTACTTGATTTATGGTAGGACAACCTTTCTTGTTGTAATTTTTTGACTTAGCGTGAAATTCTGCGTGACACTGCTTGCAAAATTTTGTGCCTCACCAAACACTGAGTCTTCCCACTCCACTTCTTTTGCATATGTTTTTTCTTTTGATACAATGACTTCAAATCTTTAAAAATAACCCAAATCAATGCAGTGGATGATTGTGTATAGAGGTTTGGTAGTGAAAAAATATATTTCATGCAGTAGCTAATTTGGCAGTTTTCCCCCAACTTGCAGGTTTCAAACCCTAGTGGTGCATATGAAAAGAAACCCAAGTTTGAAAGCTGTGAGTTTGGGGAAAATTTTGTGTGGAACATGCAAAAAGCAGGCAATTTCGGGCCTGAAATAACCCCCTCTGGCACTTTTTGGCCCAGAGAGCCTCTCCACCACAGGCAAAAAGGATAGGGAGACCTGTTGGATGGCTCTGGATGAATCTAGGGCTTGGCAAGCAGAATTGGTCTCAGAAATAGGCTATTCCTGATTATAGCAATACTTTTTACAATAGCATCATGTGTCAAGGCTTGATGTGTGGAAATGGGTTTTGCTTTGTCCTTCCTAGTTGACCATGATGCATGGAGTGATTTTTGAACGCTGGATTTTTCTCTCCACTTGTTCGTCTTTTCTCTTCTCTTCCAAACTGTATTGTACATGGTGTTCAAACCTGTGAGCTGAATCTGTGAAGTTGCCTGGTAGGTACTTCATTGCAGCTCCTGCTATGGGTGTCAAAGGCAGAGCTTTCAAGGGGCATGGGAGGAAGCGGCATGTAGGCAAGTAGTTGCGTGCTTGCCTGAGGCAAGCCTCAGAGTCTGGTAGAGATCTATGCATCGAACAGCCATTGAGAGATCAGAAAAGAAAAGTCTACGCCGGCCAAAAGGCCGTGTGCATTTAGGAAAGGTTCCCTAACTAAGCCATTGAGAGCATGATTTGTGGACACGTATTGAATGTTGGACAATCGTCAGGCAAAATGATCATTATTGCCGCAGCCGAAGCCGCAGCTGCGGGAGACACACCTTGGAACCCATAGCCTTTGACATGCCACAGGCCTTGCTTAATGAATCAATTATGAGCTTATGGCCAATATGCATGCAATTGTGTGCCACTTTTACCCCAAGAAAGGTCACTCATGCAAGCAAATGTCCAGTATACTTGTCTGAGCAATTTTGTAACAGCAGACAAGTTATCATACCCTAACCAATGACAGCAGTGTCATATCTTAAATGAACAAGGGTCCGAAATTTGATGTACATGCCAGAAATTCTGAAATGATGACGGATCTACTAAATAGCATCGCTGATAATTAAGGTTGATTTAAGAAAGCGTTCCTAACAATTCCATTGAGATGTGTTCAGCACAACGGTCCGCTCCCTCCAACAACTGAGGCCATCTCCTTTCATATGGTTAAGATTTCAAAATAATAGTGCTGAAACAGACCGTGCTTGGTGCCCTGAGAGTTTGCCTCTAAATTGGACCAGATCTGTTTGTGTGGGCCAGACCAGCAACTGGTGAGACAGGTGAGACATGTCCCTGTACAGATACCTGAAAAGAGCCTAAAAGTCAAGACACGGGAGGCGAGATTGCCAAGCAATGGTGTGACTCGAGAGGCTCCTGTTCATTCGAAATTGCAGGCAAGCAAATGGATAATTGCCAGGGCAACGAGGTGCACGCTCAGCCAGTGATGCAAGCCATGGACTGTGAAACACACTTGCTGGATTTGCCAGATGATATCTTGGGCAAGCTCTATGCCAAGTTTGGAGGGGACACAAAGAGCAAAGCAGCGCTGAGGCACTCCTGTACAGCGCTGTACAAGTGCGCTAATATTCTTACACTTGCAATCCTTGTGCTCTCCAGTGCTTCAAATTCTTGCACATCAGCCAATCTCATGTTCTCCTGTCACACATCTTTCTCAGGTCTCCGTCTGTGAATGCCCAGATCCACAGCGTACGCTGGTGCCCATTGATGCTGGACTCAGACAACTTCCCGCCAATTTCCGATTTTGTCAGCATGTTGATGGCCTTCCCAAAGCATGCTGTTTTGAAGGCCCTGCATCTGGAATATATTGACTTTTTCCACCTGGCCCTCATACTTTTTTGTGACCAAGAACACTTAACCAGCAATGTGGAGGAGCTCACTCTGTCGGTGGGTGAAGGCTGATGGCTCAACCCGGATCCCTTTCCCGCGTTTGTGTTTGTTGACTGTTGGTACATTGGCATCCCTGACTTGCATATTGCACTGAAATTGCATGAATACATCAGTGCGCTTGAAATAGGACCTCAAAGTTTTATGTGGATCTTTATTTTCTTGGATGCATTCTTACTTTGAAGGGAGCAAGTTGATTAGGTCCCCTAATTGGAGCTTTAATGCGGTTCTTCCTTTTCCATGCAGGACTGCGAGTTACAGTGTGACGTTCAAGGTGCATCCTTCCTTCCAGACCTTTTCCCCCGCCTTCACACTCTCCGGCTGCACACTACTAGTGGCTTACCTGCTGACAGTTGCAGCATTTTTGAAGCCTTGACAACATGCCAGCATCTTAGGTACCTTGCAGTTTATACTACCATTGCAACTGCAGAGAAGATTGTGGAGTTCATTGGACAAGCAAAAAAATTGCAAAGCTTGGAGGTGAACATTTTTGGAAGTGGAGATGTAGACATTGCCGGGCTGTCAGGTTTGCAAGAGCTCAAAGAACTGCATCTAAATTCCTTTCCCATCCTACAAGGGGAGAGGTCTCAAACAGGCGTTATGGCCATCAATTTGCACCTTGTCCTTTCAGACATCCCCCTGCACCATCTGCACTTGATGGGTGTTGAAATGCCATTAGGCGTGCACTATGCATCAACAACGGTTCAAAGCATCCATGTGGAAAGTATGTCTCTGGCCTTCCCTGCTCTAGCTGCTCATAACTTCCCTTCTCTGAAGATGTTTCGTTTTGGTGGTCTGAACTTTTCTGGCCTAATGTTCAATTTCAGCGCTGAGCAGCTTGTTCAGGAGGCTGCGGATCTTGTGGCATGGATTGTCAGGCTTCCGTCCGTAGCGTGTGAATGGGAAGATGAGAAAAGCATCTGGACAGGTGACAGACAGTCTTTTGTCTTAGCTGTCGATCATGGTTTGCCTGCACGACAATGTACCTCATTACTGGTCCAGCTGATCCCTCTTAAGCCCATGTTGTCTGCAATCCAACAGTTAGAGATCCGTTATTGGCACTTTCAAAGTGAGGGTATATCAATCTTAGGTGCGCTATTTAACAGTGCTGACTCATCCCTATTCCGAGAGAACGTGACAGCATTGAAGTGCAATTGCTGCCAACTTGAAAATAATAGAGGAGTGTTGGACATATTGCAAGCGCTGCCTCTTACGCGCACCCTGGAACTCCACGGCTTACAGCAAATGCCCTTTGATATCATTGCTGCCCTTTTTTTTGCTCAGCACACCAGCAGGTCAGTTCACCTGGAAGTCGTTCTTGACAGGAACATTCATGATTACGATCGGGCCTCGGAAGGAGTTGCCCAACATTTGAGTGAGCAGTGGAAGTCTTTGTTGGCAAACATGTCTGAGCCACAGCATGCTGACTTCAACTTGAGAGTTGTCGAAGAGGATGGAAATTCTGAATAATATTCCTATGCCGAAAACAAATTATGGTGTGTACGTTTATGTACCAGGAACAATTCAAACATCCCTGTTGAGACATGATTTTTCTGTTGGGCTGCTTGGCAATGTATGGCTTATAATAAATAAATTTTGAATCCTCTTGCTTCTGCTGTAATATACACGTTAGTTTTCATGAAAATACGGGCCAAAGTGCGGTGCGCAGGTGCCTGCCTGGCAAGTTTTCATGAATGACAGGTATCAAGAAGAAAGAAAGGTAAACCGCATAGTCAGTGAAAGCACTCTCTGCATCATTACAGGAAATGGAGACACATTGGTTCAAAGAGCCGTGAATCTCCCTCACCAGAGGGTATGAGGGAAACTAGTGTGGGCCTGGTGGTTTTCTGGCAGCACGCAGCCCCAAGACACTGGAATCATAACGAGTGTTTTGTCTTCAATGACACGTCTGGTTGAGGTAAGTTTGTGCGCATATTGCATAGAATGGGCATGGAGCTTTCATGCAAGTCTAGTAAAAACCTCACGGGTTAATCCCTTGTTTTTAGAAATGATCCACCACACCTTGGCAGGATACAGGCAGTATAAATAGTCCCACCCACACCCCAGGAGGATTGTGTGGAGAGTGGTCTCTGCACCTTGAAGTTGTTTGCACAATTCACTTTGTTGTTGCTGTGAGGCTTTTAGCTGGGATCCAGGCCTCATATCTTCACAGTAATTAATTTTTATTAAGCGAATATGGCAGTTTTGGATGTTCAATTCATGAAGTTGCCTGACTGGAGATATACTGCTCCTTTCCTCTTCATTACCTCTGCTACTGCGGAGAGACCTAATGTGAGGGGGGAGTGGGTGGTCTATTTGGGTAGGGCAAAGAGTAACCAAGATAGCTTTGGGGCGGCTAGAGTTGCACCTAGCTTGATCAGGAATGCTGGGTTTAAAGAGGCAGGGAGGTGTGATACGATTAGAGATTTGCTCAGTGATGTGGTATCCAGGACAGATATTCTGCTAAAGAAAAAGAGAAAAAGAAAAAGGAAAGAGAAGACTACGCGAGCCAGGTCCAACTGCGTGCATTGAGGAAAGGTCCCCTAATTAGCAAGCCAGCCAGGGCCTCACCAAAGAGGCTCACAGATCCAGCCAATACTAAGGTAAGAGCTGACGGGAAACAATTAGAGAGGGCTATCTGAGGGACCAATGCACTGCACTCACGGGGGCACAATTTGCTTGCTAGTTGATTGCTTACATCAATTACTTGTTGCACCTTCGCCAAGCCTGCTTGGCCTCTGTTTTTCACTAACGCACTTGGACGAGTGCTTGTTTTCCCAAGTCTCAAGCTGTTGCATTTTAGAAGTGTGTCAAACTTCGCAACACATAATGAGAAATAAGTCACAAAGGCCGCAGAGCTTAAGCAACACAAAAGAGGGGACGACTAAAACAATTTATGAGCCCATGGGTAAAAGAAATTGCTGGGCAGCGTCTCACATTCTTTTAGGCGTGGACGGGGCCATCTACAGCCCCCACACTTTTGAGCCGCTTAAAGAGCTTGGTTTTGACATTCACAAGGTCACCAAGCTTGCTCTGAAGCTTCATGCTCATTCTGTCCAGTTTGCTTACAAACTTACTAGCATTAGCCAAGCTCTTGAGAAGACTCTTTCCACTCTTATCGGCAAGATCAGGCACGGGCTACTGCTAGTAACCCTCCTGATCTCGATTGACCTTTTTTTTGTTTTCCTTGGTGGGCCCCCTATATCCCCATACACGGTGCCTCGGCCCTAGGTATCCCCTTTTCCTAAATTGATGCGGGGAGTGATCTCAAAGCCTGCATAGCTTTTCTTTTCTTCTCACATAGGAAAATACAAAGCTTTATTTGTTTTCATCATTTTGTGTCTTATATCTCAGTAGCAAGCAGTGTCCTAGAGGGTATGCAAAAATAAGCGAGCAGGAGAGGGTAAAAGGCTAGGAACTCCTTCAAAGCCTCACCATGATTAAAATACCGGTAGTCGGAAGAATGCAAAAAAAGGCACGAAGGGAAAAGAAAGGGAGGATTTCGGGCAGCGTTGCTAACTATTATGAACCATCATTCACAGAAAAGTCTGAGGAGGCAGACTAGTCAGATGACCTCACCATTCCTGACCAAGCTAGGCGCAGCTCCAGCCTCCCTGACGCTATCTTAATCACTCTACCTCAAATAGACCACTTACTTCCCCCTCACATCGGGCACTCTGCAGTATGAGGCAATAAAGAGGTAAGAAGCAACATAACTCCAGCCAGACAACTTCATGATTTGAACACCCAAAACTGCCATATTCACATAAAGAGTCAAATGCGGTAAAGATACAAGGCCTGTTGCCCGGCTAGAAGCTCTGAGGCTTGCCGTGAGCCACAGCAACAACACAGTGAATTATGCAAACAACTTCAAGGTGCCGAGACCACTCTCCACACAATCCTCCTGGGTGTTGGTGGAACTATCTATACCGCCCGTACCCTGGATCATTTCTAAAAACAAGGGATTAACCTGTAAGTTTCTACTAGACTTGCATGAAAGCTCCATGCCCATTCTGTGGAATAGTATGAACTTACCTCAATCAGACGTGTCATTGAAGACAAAAACACTTGTCATGATTCCGGTGTCTTGGGGCTGCGTGCTGCTAGAAACCCACTAGGCTCACACTATCTCCCCTCATAACCTCTGATGAGGGAGACTCACGGCTCTTTGAGCCAATGTGTCTCCTTTTACATGATTAATGCAGGGAACATTGTCACTGCCTATGTGGAAAGAAAAGAAAGAAAAGAAAATGTACGTAGGCACAGGAAACCTCCTTACATTAATCTCCTCACATTAGTTACACCAATTCCTTAGTAAGGAAAAGGAGACACATTGGCTCAGAAAAATATTGTGTCATTGACGAATATGTCCTGGTTGATGGGGATAAGCAGGCATATGTCAGGCCCACCTATGGTATCGTTTGAACAGGGCTGCCCCTTTTCTCCATTTATCTTATCGACATCAATGAGATTTCTGAGGGGATTGAAGGAGCTTGCACTAGCAATCCCAATTTCTATGTTTCCAACCTCCTCGAGAGCACTATGCTGATGACCTATGCCTGACATCCAACTCGCCAAACGATCTACAGGCCAAGCTACACCGTCTCAAGGCCAATATGCCCATAGGAAATTCCTGACTGTCAAAAAAAACATGTTGTTGTCTGCTTCAGCTCCAGGACCGAACATTTGCCTCCCTTTTTTATGATGGTGAAGTCTTGCCTTACTCAAATACCTTCCACTACTAGGGGATGCTGTTTGGCAAACACACCAACCTGCACAATGCTGTTGGGGAAGCTCTCAAAGCTTGCCTGGAAGGCATGGCTCGCGTGTGTACTTTCGCCCATCAACACCAGGTTACTTAACTTCTTCATGCCTTCTTATGGCTCTTTCAGACGTATGTTATCCCAGCAGGAATGTATGCAAGTCAGATCTGAGCCACTGCATGCCTTCAGCAGGGGACCGAGATGGATAATTGTATTCAGAAATGGCTTTTTGAATTCTGACCTCTCCCAGGCTACCCTCTCCCAGGCTGTCATCAATTAGACAGCGCACTCCACGTGCTTTCAGGCTGCCAAAATCATATCATCTCCAGCATGAAAACTGAACGCCACAATGTTGCTGGAAGAATGATCATCAAAGCTCTCAGCAAAAGCCCTTTGGGGGCAGGCTTGGTTAACATGGACATAGGGAGTGATGATAGGTTGGCGCAGCACAACCTTCAAATCCCTGCACATGCATCAAACACAATTATACCCCCTTACCTTTTTCCTAGAAAATTTCCTAAGAGATCTAGACTCACATCCAGTCGTCCTGATGCTATACTGATTACTCCCTATAAAGCAAAACCCACTCCTTCTTCTCCTTCTTCCACTCGCTCACACCATGCGTTACGCAGCAGACACAACCCAACACAGAGGACCACACGAGCCAACCGCGTGAGACAGCCCCACCAACTTCATGTAAACCAGCGACATGTGCACTTGATTGAAATGAAGTACTGTGAAGACACGAGGCCTGGACAACAGTTAGAGGCGGCACAGCGGCAGCATACAGACCTCAGCAAACTCATTAGTGCTGAAGTCGTGACTCTCCACACTATCCTTCTGGGTGTTGGTGGGACCTGCTATACTGATCATACCTTGAACCAGTTTAAACAACTTGGACTGGACCATCAACGGGCCCATAAACTTGCTCAAAAACTCCATGCCCATTCGGTTCAGTATGCCCATAAGCTTGTTACCACTAGACGTGCTATGGAAAATAGTAATGTTTCTCACAGCCAGGTTCTGGAGCCGGGTGCTTCCAGTAACCCTCCAGATCCACATTAGCTTTTTCTTCCTTGCAGCTTTGTGGTGGAGGAGGCTCACGGCTCTTTTGAGCCAATGTGTCTCCTTTTCCTTAATTGATGTAGGGAGAGTTTCCTCTGCCTATGTGATTTTTCTTTTTCTTTTCTTTCTGAGATCCAAGTTGGGAGTACGAACATCAACTCTTTCTTGGAGTATCCTGCGCAAGTGTGGAGTTGAGCCCATTCAGTTCAACTTTTCAAATTGTCTCACCCACTGCTCTCTTCTTCACAAGGTTTTCCACGCGGACCTATCCCTCAGCCACAAGGATTCCTCTTGCTGGGCTTCACACCTATTGTCTGCCATGAATGGCCTACATCATGCTTATCATCTCCGACAAAAAATACGCTACGCTGATCCTTTGGGCTTGAGTCAGCTTGTTGTGGATCTCAGGTCTCGCCATCTGGTATACTGGAGACAATTTTCTAGTTACAACCCACGAGACACCAACAGCAAAAATAATTTACCTATAGCTACCACAACTGGTGTGCACTTCCAACCAAGCACGTACATGTTACATATTCTCCTAATGTTATGCCCAAATATTTTAACTTGGATTTACCGAGACACATTGTCCGCAGCGTGACCTGATCGCGCCTTTGCGCCCATACCTTAAAAAACGAGCAGGCCACATAGGATGATGCTGTTTCTCCTACTTGTGATCTGTGTGATGCTTAAGATGGTGTGCAGGATGAACAGCATGTCCTTTGCAAATGTACTCACTCCCACGTTTGTTCCCTTCGGCTTAGATATGCTTCCTTGTTCTCTGGTCCTCTCCTCTCTTTATCTCACTCTTCCAATAGCGTGGCTCCCTATGTACCTTGCAGTCACCATGTACAGTCTTATCATATCTCCTCTTTCTTAAATCAAAACAATAACAAGCTTTTTCCTTTTCTACATGAATTATTGCTTTCTTATGAGCAGGCTAGCAGTCAACCGTTTTGACTGGAGGCCTTCTTTTTCCTGTAACCTGTAAGACACCAGGGTGGTATTTATATATAGCCTAATTATTGGAAGTTTCTCCGGGAGTCGAAGCTGGTCCTGTGATGTCATCCCTTGTGATGTCATCCCTTGTCATCCCTTGATATACACCACTATCACAGATCTCTAGAGTGCTACCACGTAACAAGCCTGCTCCCCAAGGGCTTTTGCTAAGAGATTTTGTGACCATTCTGCCAGCAATAGTGTGGCGTTCAGTTTCATGCTGGAGATGATATGGTTCTGGCAGTCTGAGAGCATGTGGAATGTGCTGTCTAATTGATGACAGCCTGCAGGCTGGGAGAGCTCTCGAGGGCACAACGGCTGCAGGTTTGTGGATCTTTTGAGGTAATGCGTGACCTGAGATACCTTCCCATACCTTCCCATGGTAAAATTTTTTTTAGGACTTCCATATAGGAAGGAGTCTGATGAGACCTCCTGTTGAGGGGTTGCTAGGACTGCAAGCCTCCGTGGAGGGGCCCTGCAGGCAAGCTTGCTAGTTAGGGAGCCTGTCCTGAATGAACGCAGCCAGATTTGGCATGCGCTTTAAAGAAATTTCTTTTCAAAAAGAGTTCTGCCGAGGACAATGCAGACGGTTATCAAGCGCTAGCCTCCAAATCATGATCAGCAGAGGGGCACTCAAGCATGCATGTGATTCCCCAGTTTCCCACTTACTTATCAAACAGGCATGTGATTACACAATTTCCCACTTATTTATGGGGAGGGCGTGGGACACCAATTGAACTTAAACTGAATTGTGATCATAGCATGCACAGCATTCCTGCGCACGGAGATGCCAATATAGGTCAAACATTAGATAATATTTCAAAATAATGTAGTCAAGCGCACTTTCATCGTAGGCTAGACAGTTAATTTGTCATCATGCCGATGATGCATTCTCACATTTCTAAATATTACATAAGATGATGCGCAAACTGACATAGCACCAACAAGCCTCCCTTGTAGACAATGGCTACTCAGGGACCAGCAAAGAGGGACGTGCCTAGAGGCCCGCAATATGCAACATGTGCTGAGGTGCCCTTTCAGAGGCTGTCCCACTTTTTTGGGCTTGTCAGTGGCCAGATCCCTCTGCAGGGAAATGTTGCAGGGAAGGGTTTGCCCCCCAGAGAGCGTAGCCGTTTGCTGAGGCGCTTCATGGAGCTGTACATGCCTCGTACACATGACACCTACGAAATCATGAGGCTGCTGGCGCCAGACGTGGGTGTTTGGATTCAACTGTGGGATATGAAGGGCTTCTACAGTGTCTGTTGTGCTTTGTCGTTTCACACGAGACAAACCTGCAATCCACCTGCCCCAGTCCAACTCCCTTTCTTTTGTACAACCCGCTGCTGCACAGGCTGACAGGGTTCAACGAGGATCATACCATTTGCAACACGCAAAACTGGCAAAGGCACTCTGCATGGCTGCAAACCTCCCCAAGGTGCGTCGTGTGTCATGTTAACTGATGGATGCAGACGCTGCCGTGCATCCAAGCACACACGTATATGATTCCTTGCCTCTGCAGACGTGTGCACAGCCATGAGTGCACAGCAAAGCGTGCATGCACTCATGTTTGCAGGGATCAGAGCAAGAGAGCAATGTTATCAACTGGAGGACCAGGGGCTCGTCCAAGTTTGTGGGGGACTTCCCAGAAGCATGCCACAAGGTTGGTGCAAAGGCTGCACGCGGGTCACATGAGCTTGTTGCCATAACAATGAGCTTGGTGTACAGACAGCGCAGATTGATGCCGGAGCAATCAGCACCCACAGACATTCACTTTCGGCACAAGCTTACTGCTGTCGCAACCAGACAATGCATAGGCTGTCTGCGCAGGATAGCAAGTAGTAAGCAGATACTGCACAGATAGCAAGCAGTCGATCCTCGGATTGCATGGTTTTCCATGAGCTGGCACACACGCTTTTATGCACTTTCTTGCTTAAGTGCCCAATGCGCACGTTTTCCCACATGGGAGGACAGAGCAGCATATAGAAAGCAGGGGGAAAGGAGCAGACTGATGATATTCATGTGAAGGAGCAGACTGATGGCACTCATTTGAAAGAGCAAAAAAATGACGCACATTGCAAGGAGCAGACTGGTGATACTCATTTGAAGGAGCAGAATGATGACACTCATTGGAAGGAGCGCACTGATGGCATTCATGCGAAGGAGCAGACTGATGGCACTCATTGGAAGGAGCAGGCCAATGACACTCATTGGAAGGAGCAGACTGATGGTTCTCATTGGAAAGAGCAGACCAATGACACTCATTGCAAGGAGCACACCAATGACGCTCATTGGAAGGAGCAGACTGGCGGCATTCATCCAAAGTTGCTGCAGCATAGAATGAGGCCAATTGATGGCATGTGCAATGTTTTCCTTCCAAAAATTAGTTTCCCTCTGCAAGTGCTTCATCAATAGGAATGCTTGTCATCAGTCCTTGGCCCCTCCTGGTTATTGAAGTGTTGATCAACCTCTTACCAAGCCCGCTCTTTTGTACCTCACTGTAAAAACCATGTGCAATGGTGGGCGTGGCTCTTCATTTCTAGGAGTGCTTGTTCACAACTGTGCGTCTGCGGTATGTGCTCAACATTTGCCGCATTCTAGAGACCGCACTGGTTACTAAAGTGTGGATCAACCTCTTACCAAGCCCGCTCTTTTGTACTTCACTGCGAAAACAATGTGCAATGGTGGGCTTGGCTCTTCATTTCTAGGAGTGCTTGTTCACAATTGTGAGCCTGCAGGCTGTGCTCAATATGTGTCGCACTCCAGAGACCGCACTGGTTATTAAAGTGTTGACCAACCTGCTACCAGGCCCGCTCTAATGTACCTCACTGCGAAAACAATATGCAATGGCGGGCGTGGCTCCTCATTTCAAGGAGTGCTTGTTCTCACCCGTGCGCCCTCAATCGTGCGCCTGCAGTATGTGCTCAACATGTGCCGCATTCCAGAGACAGCACTGGACCGCAAGTTGAAGCTGACTGTGGGCATGGTGAGCCTGTGGGGATGATAGGTCTGTGGGAATGGGTCTGTGGAGGCGAGTCTGTGGGCATGGCAAGCCTGTGGGCATAATGTGTCCATGGCTAGGGTTTAGGGATTAGGGTTGTAACCGTCATGAGTCCATGGCTAGGGGTTAGCGTTTAAACCGTCATGAGTCCATGGGAATGTGGTGAGTCTACCCGCCCATGCTGTGTTCCTCCCCAGAAGCTGCATGTGTTGTTATTAAGAACAAGATTCTGCTGCAGAGCCAGCACAACCTTCTGCTACACATATTGGAAATTGACCAAAATTCAATGTCTATCCACTTTTCCAAATTTACGTGTTGCACCCAACACTTTTGGTTTGCATTTTGCGTGCAAAGAAATCCAGTCAAAACTCTTCACAGTTGAGTTTCCATGTAATTTTAACCCTTAACTCAAAAATATTTGCTGCACAGGTTAATGAGAAGCTAGACGAGCTTGCGTCTCGTGCGCGGCCGAACCTGGACCAAAAGGCTGAGACACTCAAGTGAGGACATTTTGGGTAGGGGTGAAGCCCTAGTCATGGGGCATGGGCCCCTAGGTGTGCCTGCTTTCCATGATGTTCACACCTCGCTGCCCTGGCCCACCCAGTGCAATTCCCGCTGTGAAACAAGATTTTCAGTCCCAGCAAAATATTTTGACTGGGGCTGCTCAGTCTGGGTGATTTGCAGTGCAGTGGGCAAAGTTTTGGGACGCGTGATTATGTGAAGCAGCTAAGAGGAAGCTGGCCTACCTCTCCCAGCCGGATTCCAGACCAACTTCACCAGCAGACTTGTGTGTACGTGCTGCTGGGTCTGAGCCCTGGTGGTGGCCTGGTTACGGACTTTGCAGTCTACCTGCGGACAATTCCGGCTTGCCCGCTAAGTCAACAGCTTTCCATGATTTTAGATGTAATGAGGTTTATAAAACACATCCTAATAACTGTGTGCTGAGCATCAGAAATTGGAATTTGAAATCCCAGACTGTTAGCTGATGCAGCACAGAGCTGGACCCAGACCCTTGTTCTGATATCTGGGTGAGTGAGTCTCTGGTTGAAGGCTTGGTGCCATTTTCCATGGGGAAAGGAGTTAACAACGATTGACAGGGGCAGCTTGTACTGCGCCCCATCAGCAATGCATGCATGTACAACGTAAGGCTTATCGAGGGTCCACTCTCCAACAAAGCGCTGCATATGCATGTCATCTCCATATTAGGAAGACCTGGCACGTCATTTTCCAGGGTTGCTTGTTACGCTTCCCTTGCTTGTCACTGTCTAAAGTGGGCTTGCAAATTTGCGAGCTCGGTTCCTGGATTCATTGCCAACACCTTCAGTGGTTAAAAATTGATACACTGAATACTCACCACAGGAACGCGCTTGCAGAGGCATAGCGCAATGAATGTAGTTATGTGCATTGCTTCTGAAAGCCATTCAGTCTGCCTGTTCGATCCAAATGCCAGCTTGCTATCAAAGCACACAGAAGCCGGATCTTAGCCTTTCTCAGGCCCCGAGCCTGGGATCATATTTGTTGTTGCCACTTCTTTATTCATTTTTTTCTGCTCCTGTCCTGCTGTTCAGGTGGTTCATGCAGAACACATTTGTTGTTGCCACTTCTTTATTCATTTTTGTCTGCTCCTGCCCTGCTGTTCAGGTGGTTCATGCAGAATACATCTGTTGTTGCCACTTCTTTATTCATTTTTGTCTGCTCCTGTCCTGCTGTTCAGGTGGTTCATGCAGAACACCACTAGCATGCAGATGAAGTGGATCGTGTGCCTCATCCTGCAGAACTTAAAGATTGGGATGGCGGAGGAGACAATAATCAAGGTACGTGACACTGTGGCTGGGAAGGAAAGGGGGGTATTGATTGGGATGGCGGAGGAGACAATAATCAAGATACGTGACACTGTGGCTGGAAAGGGAAGGAGGGTATTGATTGGGATGGCTGAGGAGGTGTCAACATAGGTGTGTGGCGTAGGCTGGATATTTCGACCTACAGGAATATTTTTTGGCGGCCATTGCGCTTTTCATTTCTTTTGCGGCCCATGCATCCTGGCAGCTTTCTCTTTCATAATAATTGTCATGTCTTGTGCACTTTTCTTGTGTTTTAATTGCCATGCGTCTAACGCACATGTCTTGCATATTAATGGCCACGTGTCTTGCGCAATAATTGCCACGCCTTGTGCACTTGTCTCGCATAATGATTGCCACATCTTGCCCTCAGCATCACCAACATGTTGGGCCCTGTATCACCAAACCGTGCATCCTCTTTCCTGGCTTGCCAATGAGTCGACCTGGGCCATCCTCTACATCAAATTTACGTAGTCTGCATGCGCACGGTGAGGGTCTACTTTGTCTAAACCACCGCTGCCTTTTGATGCTTAAAAGAAGGAAATGCCCCTTTAAAAAAGCGCACAGAGCTGCCACCTTGTACCATTCAATGTGACAAACGTGACGCCTACCTGCGCCCGCGCAACATTTCCTTTCAGGTGCCTTTAAGCCTGGAGTGTCTAATGAACTGAATTTATTATGATGTCAATCATTTGTAGAACAGATGTATTTTTGTTGTAGAACGCACCACGTCGCTTTGTTTGTAAGACGCATCATATCACATCGCCATCACCGTGATCACTTTGAAGCAGGGGGGCCCTTGGAAATCACATGCAGCATGCCCTCTCAGTGCGCATGACACGACCTAGGATGTGGTGATACTACCAACTGGCTTCAAAGCTTTGCAGCCTGAGGATCACACGCAGCACGACCTCTCAATATGGCACTGTGTAACGACCCGGGATGCAGTGATGCTATCCTGCTTTGCAATGGATTGCAGGACCCTTACCACAGTGGCATTGGTCCCTGTGGTTCCTGAGATGTGTGCTTGGAATCAATTCCCAGCATCCATGTTATATTTGCATGAGACTGCACTACTACCTTGCCATGCATTACACTGCAGCACTACCACCCTGATGCCTTCGAATCATGGGGCCTCTGCCAGAATCTCAAGACTGTGTGTGAGGAGTTGAGGGACCCCAACTACCATCCGCCACACAAGGTTGTGCTTTAGAGTGTGCCAGTTCATTGTGAGGGTTGTGCTTTAGAGTGTCCCAGTTCATTGTGAGGGTTGTGCTTTAGAGTATGCCAGTTCATTGTGAGGGTTGTGCTTCAGAGTGTCCCAGTTCATTGTGAGGGTTGTGCTTTAGAGTGTGCCAGTTCATTGTGAGGGTTGTGCTTCAGAGTGTGCCAGTTCATTGTGAGGGTCGTGCTTCAGAGTGTGCCAGTTCATTGTGAGGGTTGTGCTTCAGAGTGTCCTAGTTCATTGTGAGGGTGTGCTTCAGAGTGTCCCAGTTCATTGTGAGGGTTGTGCTTTAGAGTGTGCCAGTTCATTGTGAGGGTTGTGCTTCAGAGTGTCCTAGTTCATTGTGAGGGTTGTGCTTCAGAGTGTCCCAGTTCATTGTGAGGGTTGTGCTTCAGCTCATTTAATTATCCAGCTGAAGCATGCTTATTGGTTGGACAATCAGGGGGACCTCTGACTGGGGGGACCTGAACCCTAGTTTACTTTTAGGGCCTTCCCCCCACTTTTAGGGCTTCAACCTTTTAGGGCTAGGTTTAGGGTTAGGTTTAGGTTTAGGGTAGGGGTTAGGGCTGGGGTTAGGGTTTGGTTTAGGGAGGTCCCCCTGGTCAAGGTCCCCCCGATTGTTCAGCCAAAGCATGCTTTCCTGGATGCTTGAATTGGGGAATGGTTTTGCTCTACCCGCTGATAGGTGTCTGTGCAGATCAGTGAGGCTGTTTGTTGCTTGATTTTGATTTGTGTGTGGTTTTGCCTGTGGGTCCTAAGCCACATCCCACTACTGTGACATCTGTCCTTTTGTGTATTGGGCTATAGGGAAGAGCTTGTGAGTGCTACTGGGAGCCAAAGTAGGGCGGTGCTTGGCCTCTTGACATGCTTCTGCAAGGCAACTAGTAGCAATGGCTACCTGCAAGGCCTGAGCATCACTGTTGTTGTCTAGGCTCTTGCCTGCAAAGTCATGCCACACTTCAACCCGTTTTCTGCCATGCACTCTCTCCCTCCACAAGTTACAAGCTTACTAGTGCACAGGTCCTGTGCCTGTTTGGGTCCCCCACTTGCGCAAGTCCATGCTTGCACTAATTTGTGCTGTCTGGAGTCTTGTGTGCTTGCTTAGATTCCGTGTCCTTGCTGAAGCCCTGTGTGCTTACTGAAGTCCTGTGCCAGTTTGGGCCCTTTGCTTGCACAAGTCCATGCTTGAAATGATTCTTGCTCGCTGAAAGTCTTATGTGCTTGTCTCTGTACGCTTGTCATGCTTGCTTGATTCCCAGATTCTTCATCTTGCTGGCTCAACCTGTAATGTCGGCCTTGGTGATCCGAGCAGGAACACTGTATCTTCCGCACTCTCCCCTGTAATGCTGTCTGGGTGATCCGAGCAGGAACACCTTATCTTCCGCACTCTCTCCTGTAACGCTGTCTTGGTAATCCGAGCAGGAACACCTTATCTTCCGCACTCTCCCCTGTAACGCTGTCTGGGTGATCTGGGCAGGCGCTCTTTACCTTGCTGACTCTACCATTGATGTACTCGTGGTGATCCTGATCAGGATGTGGAGCCCGGCATGGCCATCTACCCAATGCTGGCCAGGGTAGGCTTCAGTGCTGAGGTGCGCGTTGGAATGCATCATTGTGGCTTGCAATAATTCCACATGACTTTAGATGCTCAATGCATAATAGCATCCTATTTAATAGATACGTGGAGTTATTTTGGCTGCAATTGCGATGGCTCCACATGACTATGTAATTCTCGTTTCTGCGCCTTGGATCCCTTTAACTTACAAGGTGTGATGTTTGCTTGAGATAAAGCATCTAGGGATTGTCCATGATGTGTTTTAAAACAAATTTGGTGCTATGTGCACAGACCCTTTCCATCTCTTTCCATGGGTTAAAGGTGATCATTCATGCGAGTCCATACAGCCATACTCTCATGCAAGCCTTTGTGTGATGTAGCTCAAGTGTGTTATGCCATGACTTCTGCCTGCGTCTTTTATTTTTGTTCACGTGTATGCTCCAGGACACACACAAGAGAATGCAGACCGAAGCAGCAAGCCAGGAGCAGCAGACGGGCCCTCCTTTGTTTTTGTTGCTGACAGGCTCCTTGTAAATTCTGATTTACTTCCGTTTTGCCGCGGGACATGTACAGGAATATGCAGCATATTGATGAGCCATGAGCAGCAGACAGACCCAAAGTCGTTTTTTTGGTAGACAGCCTATTTGCCCTTTTGCTACTGGACACGTACTGGAGAGCGCAGCTTAAATGGCAAGCCAGGAGCAACAGGAATTACATTTGTCATTCCTGTTGCAGTTGCAGACAGGTTCCATCATTTGTTTGCTGCAGAACATGTACAGGAGGATGCAGTATGGTTGCAAGCCAGGGGCAGCAGACAGACCCCTTGTAAATCCTGCGATGTATTGTTTTTGGTGCAGGTCGTGTAGGAAAAATACAGTATGGTGGCAAGCCAGGGGCAGCAGACAGGTTCCTGTAAATCAGTAGAGCAGGTTTTTCTCTCTTTTTGTCGCAGGACGTATACAAGAAGATGCAGCATGGTGGAGAGCCAGGGGCAGCAGAGACCCCCTTTGTGATCGAGACAAAATTTGACGGAGATCGATACCTGGTGGGTCCAGGGGGTCTTGACCTACTGTGCATGCTTCCGTGGTTTGAGGTCGGCACCCGCTCTTTGTGTGACCAGCTTTGTTGATGGTTCATATTTGGCAGGCTTGTGGAGGAGTTGCTCACTCACAGCTGCAAGCCCGTGTACAACTGTTCACCCAGTGTTTCAGTGCTCATGAGGGAGGGATGTGACACTTACAGAAGAATTGTTAACTCACAGCCACATGCCTGCGTACTCTTGTTCACCCAGCGTTTCAGTGCTCACGAGGGAAGGATGTGACACTTACAGAGTGCAGAGTAATCATGGCGGAAAGAGAGAGAGAGAGAGAGAGAGAGAGAGAGAGAGAATGAGAGGGAGAGAGGAGGGAGAGGAAAACTACGTAGGTGGAGGAAATCCTCCTTGTATCGATTAAGAAAAAAGTCTATGCACTGGCTCTTTTGAGCCGTCAAAAGTCCACTCCACCAAAACAGAGTTTTAAAGGGCAGGGACCGAAAGCATAACCAGTTGTGGGGTGGGAGAACCTGGAACTGCTAGGTGAAGCCTTTTCATGTCTCTGCGAATGAGTCCAGAACTTGGGTCAGGTCAGCCAAGTAGGTTTGAGTTAATGCCCCACTGCAACCAGATGATTCTGAGTATGCAGGACCTTTGTCGAGACCTATCTTAGCAACTCTGCATACTCAGTTTGTGCCGGGGGGTGCCCAGGGTGTGGGGCCAGAAATCAAGCAAAACCCCTGCCAAAATGGGGTCTCCAGGAAGCTCCCCCCCGGCTTACCTGGCCAGCAGCGATGGCTGGGCACTTTATCAGGAGCACATCCTGGGGGTCCGGGGGGCTGGGGCGGGGGTCCAGAAAATCGCTCCCCGGACCTCAATTTTGGCGGGGAAAATGGCGAGTAAAAACTCGAGACCAACCAATGCACCATCTGGGGTCGCGACACTATTGCTGGGACGAACAAAATATAAAAAACAAAAATTGAAAACTCAGCATGTGCTGGCCACCGTAAATCTGAGTTTTCCAGTTTCATCTTCAGGTGCAAGAACATGCGTCTATTAAGTGAGCACACGCTCAGGCAGGCTGACCAGAGCGGTATAATCTGATCAAACGCCCAGCTGTCACTGCTTGCCAGGAGCTACTCCCTGCACACCTGGGCCCCCAAACTCGGCAGGCACACCTAGAAAGCATTCTGAACAAGTCCTAATACTCAGGTTGTGGCCAAACACAGTGCTTGCCTGGTTTCCCTGTTCACACCACTTTTGCCTAGCAGGTGCGCACAGGTGACCATGCTCTAAGTGCTCCGGACCAAAATTTGCCCCCCCTTTTCTTTCACTCCAAAGGATCAGGCTTGACCAAAACCTACCTGAGAGCCAAAATATAGGCAAAATTTGGGCCAGAGCAGGCATTTTGGCACCCGTTTTCCTGGGAATGGTCAAAAATGACTTAAAATGCCCATGACTCAATCCTAGAGCCCTGCCCTCACTTTTTTGAGGCAGAAGTACAAATTTAGGCACCCTCAACCAGTCTACATACTCAGTTTGCAGCGGGGCATTAACTCCTCATTTTCACACATAGCTTGGTTGAGCTGACCTTGGGGATGTTCACATGCAAGGCCATCAGCATGATCAAATCTCAAATCATTTGAGGGGTATTTGCAAGCAATCCATCCCTCAAGAATCAAAACATGCTGGATGTCCATTGATCAACTTTCAATCAAAACTGGACGTTGCACCTACTGCTGAATGCTGCTGTCCTTGCTCCACTCATGTACACAGAGCTATTGCGCCAGAGCAAAGGGAGCTGTGCATGAGCTGTATCAAAGCATGATCAACTTCACCTACAGCATTTTTCCACATGCCTGGATCCTTCTTTAAGCTGTTCGTTTGACTGTTTATGCCGATCTCCCTCTCCCTCTTCTTATCTTGTCCTTCTTCTTCGAGCTGTTTGTGTGACTCTGTGCCCTGCAGCTGTTTCTTGGGCTCTCTGTGCCTTTTTCCTTCTGTCTTCTGTGAGCTGTTTTTTTTAATACCTCTGTACCCTTCTTGTATATTCTTCTCCTTCTCCTTCTCCTTCTTCTCCTTTTCCTTCTTCTTTGAGCTGTTTGTGTGATTCTGTGTGACCTGCAGCTGCACCGGAAGGTGGACCCTGAGACAGGCGCTGAAACTATCAAGTACACAAGCCGGCAGTAAGTGGTTCCAACCCCATCGCATTGCATTGCAGTCAGGGTCTCTCCGTTTGTCTGCAGGTCTCTACCTTCCACCACTGTCAAAAATTTAGCAAGAACATGCTGTGTATGCCCTGCATTGTCCCAGCGTGCGGAGATTTTCTGGACAGAGAAAACCAAGCCATGCCACATCATACGTATTGATTTACCAAACCTGTTTTCCCAGAGGCCACGAGCACGGAGTCAAGAGCAACTATAGTGTGTTTGACAATGTGGTCAAAGCGCAGCTGGAGGCAGAGGATCTCATCCTGGATGGGGAGATGTTGGTGTGGAACAAGCCCAGGTGTGTGTGCACATGTATGTGTGTCCTTGCAGGCAGCATTTTGAGGCGTTTGGCTGGCTGAGAGGTGCCATCCAAGCTGTATCCTCGTGAAGTGCCTTGTCTCCCTTTGAAGTGTCCCTGTGAGGTGCCATCCAAGCTGCGTGTGTGTACGTCCTTGCAGGCAGCAGTCTGAGGCGTTAGGCTGGCTGAGAGTGCCATTTAAGCTGTGTATCCTTGTGAAGTGCCCTGTCTCCCTTTGAAGTGTCCTTGTGAGGTGCCATCCAAGCTGTGTGTGTGTGTCCTTGCAGACAGCAGTTTCAGGCGTTTGGCTCGCTGAGCAGTGCCATCCAAGCTGCGTGTGTCCTCGTTAAGTGCCCTGCCTCCCTTTGAAGTGTCCCTGTGAGGTGCCATCCAAGCTGTGTGTACGTTCTTGCAGGCAGCAGTTTGAGGCGTTTGGCTCGCTGAGAAGTGCCATCCAAGCTGCGCACCTTGCAAAGCCTGCAAGCATGCGGCTCAATGACCCGGAGCTGATGCGAGAGGGTTTTCGGGACAGGGTGAGTGTAGCTCTATGAATTCAATACAATGCAAGCCAGCCAGCATTTGTCACAGTGACCTGGAGCTGCTATACAAGGGCTTTCAGACAGGGTGAGTGTAGTTCAATTGCTCAGAAACGACGCAAGCCTGCCAGCATTAGGCTCAATGACCCGGAGCTGATATACGAGGGCTTTTGGGACAAAGTGAGTATGGATAAATGATACTGATACGGTGCAAGCCTGGCTCAATGACCCAGAGTTGAGGGCATGGAGAAAGGTAAAGTGTGAACCAACCTTAATCGATGAAGTGTGAATCTATCTTTCTGACTTTGTGCTAATGCGGGAGTGTATAAAACACAGGGTGGGTGTGAATGAGGAATGGTTCTGAACTGATGCAAGAGTCTTTGTGAGACAGGGTGAGGGTGCCTGGTGTTGATGGAAGTGGGTGCTGTGGTTTGGCTTTCTGGAGGAAGGTAATTGTGTGGCGTTTGATATAACCATGAAATTGTTTTGTTGCAGGGTGCTTGTGCTTGATATTGTGGTTATGTTAAGCTAAGCAATTGACAATGTGATTTTAATAGGCATTGTGAAATGTGCGCCAGGCCAGTGAAGGACAGATATTTTGTGAGGCTGGCGTGGTCTCAAAGCTGTATCTTACACTGCAAAAAGAAGGACTGCCATCTCTGCAGTTGCTTGCACTCAGTCTCACCATATAGAAGCACACAGCCTCACCTCTTGCGCATGCACTTGCGCACGCACGCAAACATATACACACAAGTATGAGCACATGCACAGACATACACGTATGCATATGCATGCACACAGGCACACACGGGCACACACAGGCACACACACACACACACGCACGCACACACACACGCACGCACGCACGCACGCACACACACGCGCACGCACGCACGCACACACACACACACACACACACACGCACACACACACACGCAGGATGGCGAGTTGCTGCCCAGGTATTCTGACAAGAAAGGCAATTTTGAAGCGCCCCGCCTGGATGAGATTGAAATTATCTACATCGCTTTTGACATCCTGTACAAAGGCACCAGGCAGAGCCTGACCAGGTTGCCACTGCAGGTGATTGTAGCCAGTGCTGAAGCATGGGCCTCCATGCTGATAGTTATTGTTCTTGTTTGAGAGTAAACGAAACAGGCACCTATCTTGGCCACTGCAGATTGAGGAGCCAAGGTAGAGGAGCTGACTACCCTGTGCAGCCTAGCTTGTAAGAGAAGAACGGAGGTTTAATGCCATGGAATAATGTGCTGGATTTTTTAGGCTTTCATTCCAGGCAATGTTTCAACAGGAAAATCCAGGCTCTATGTCAGGCTCACAAGGGAATGGAGCATGTCTCCCGCAATTTGGGAAAGATTGACCACAATGCCGTCCAAGTCCATTGTCGCGAGTGCATTTTTGCGATATGACACATCATGTTCCATAAGCCTCTTCTTTTCTTGCTGCTTTTTTCACACGCCTCCAAATCTGTAAATCATGCATCAACAGCCTCCTGGTGTGTTATTTTTCTGCTAATAAGCCCCATTTTCGCTGTGTTTTTTCCCCTGCACAGCCCAATGCAGACACATTTCAATCCATGCATCCACAGCCTCCTGATTTGCTGTTCCTCTTCTATGAGCTGCTCTCCTTGTTCCAGCTCCTGGTCTTACAACCATCTGTGTTGCAGGAGCGATCAGAGATCCTGCGGGCTGCTGTGAAGGAGGCTACACCAGAGGGTTTCCTGTGTGGACCTCCAAACAGCGTGGTGAGTGCAAAGCCTGAGGCTGGAAAAGTTTAGGAAGCCTAAGGCAAGACGTAGGGTCGCATGAGATTGGACTCCTAGTACTTATGATAATGCAAGCCCTTAAAGGCCGATTTCACCTCTGTGTCTGTATCTGCAAGGGACCTTATATAGAGGACGTGCAGACGCGCGCCCCAAGGAAGGTTCCAAACCTGTATCTCAGCCATTTTAGGAAAGTTTTTGTGTCTCGTCTGCGCATCAACTTCCTGCAAGGAACACATAGACCCAGGTCATTTTAGGGAAGGTTTTGTGCGTCTGTCTGCGCATGAACCTCCTGCTCAAAACACTAAAACCTAGGGCCTTTTAGTAAAGGTTTTGTGTCTGTGCCTGCGCGTCAACCTCCTGCTAGTAACACTAAAACCCAGGGCATTTCAGGAAAGGTTGTGTGTATGTGTCTGCGCATCAACCTGCTGCTGGAAACACGTAAACCCAGGGCACTCCAAGGGGCCGGGGTCCGAGCATGTGCCTTGGCATTTTCTTCAACCAGTGCCATGCCTTTGCGCATTAAACTGTATCTACAGGCACACACACTTGCTTGTGTTCTCCCTTTAAAAGCCTGTGCCGCGTTTGTTCAAGCTGGGTGTTGTTTATTGGACCCGAGGTGTAATTGCTGCTAAGCTGAGGAGCTTGGAGGGGTGAATGGAACAATTTTGAGTCATCTCCGCTGACTGCTTTTCTTGGCCGTATGCTTATCGAGCCATTGATGTACAGAGCCACCCTTTAACTCAAAGAGTAAGAAAGAACGTATCTTAAGGTTAAGACACGCTCTTCCCCTGTGTTAAGCTGGTTTCAACCTTGGTGCCAAGCCATGTGAGGAGCACTTCCTCAGCTCCTGTTTAATCGTGCTCTCACCATTCCATCTCTGCCCTCAGGTCCGGGGCCGCATCATTTCATTGATACCAGGCCAGGAGTGGGGGGGGCGGCTGCTCAGCCAGAGGGGCCACACAAAGGAGGACATCTCGGCCGCCTTTGATCGGATCACCAGGGAAGATGAGGTCAGACCTTACGGCTAGCTTCTCCTGTCTTCTTCCATGATTGCTAGCTGCTCTTGTGTCATGGCTGTTGTTGGAATAATTTCACACCCCACAAAAGTTTCAATGGGCTGTTCTGCCGCCTTGCGCTGTGCGCGTCACGTCTCATGCAATCACATGCGATTAAATCCCACCTGTGCATGCAAACTTGCTTCACCTGGAATAAGACTTTGCCGCGGCTTGCATCATGCACTGTGCCTTGCATGGCATGTGTGGTTGCAAACCGGCATTTGAGTGCCATGTGTGTGCATGGCTTGCACGTGTCATATGCTCTGTGCCTTGCATGGCATGTGTGGCTGCAAACCCGCATTTGAATGCCATGAGGCTGGCATGGCATGCATGGTTGCTAACCCACATTTCAATGCCATGCAGCTGGTATGGCATGCCTGCTTGGCATGCGTGGCTGCAAATCTGCATTTCAATGCCATGTGTGCGTGTCATGCGTGCATAACCAAGGAGGCAGAGTTCACAAGTGCTGCCACCTTGCCAGGAGTGGAAAAAATGATCAGTGGACATCCTGGCAAATGATATTGAGGCCGGACCCCTGCCCCCATCACATGCTCTACCTAAACAAAAAGGGTAGCTGCTCCTCTGTGTATTCTTATCTGTTGCTTAATGTTTGCACCCTTAGAAGCTAATTGCAGCAGATTAAAGCAAATACTGAGCTATGGATTATCATTCACATATGTCCTGCAACATACTCACACATTTTATATTTCCTTTTCTAAGGTGTCTGGTCTAATTGGCTGCATCTTTGCCTCCACAACCTGCTGCCCGTATCCATATGCATGCAGCACTGACTTCTGGTCATCAAGTCACATCAAGTTGTACCCCTGTTGAATTAGATTGTGAGAAGGGTGCCAATGTACAGGATTTGAGCCTGGGAATCCGTTCATGAATAGAGTATCCTGCAAGAGTGGCATAGAAACTCTTGATTTGGGATCCCAACAAGTCATATGTCAGAGGTTGAGAACCCTTGACCCACCCCCTCCAATCAGACTTGACATTTCTGGATGATAGCTTTGGAGCTCAGTATCTCTGACACTATTTTTTCATTCAATTCTTGCATGATGCCCGAAAGTGTTGCTTCCTGCATGCTCCTTCACCTTGGTGCTTTTTTCCACATCCATAATCTCACATGCAATGAATGCCACGGGTGTACGCCATTTGTTATGCGAGGTGACCACGCAAGGGAGGATAAGTAGGCTGCCTATGAGCAGGGCACAACCCATGCCCCCCCTCTCTCTCACAAATGCACACGGCTCTCACTCTCTCTCATACGCTTTGACAAGATGCTGAAGCTTATTTACTATGCTATTAAACGTATGATACATGTACAAGTTTGTCCATGGCCACACTCCCTCTCTCTCACAAATGCACACGGCTCTCACTCTCTCTCATACGCTTTGACAAGATGCTGAAGCTTATTTACTATGCTATTAAACGTATGATACATGTATAAGTTTGTCCATGGCCACACTCCCTGAGTGTAGCACCAGGAGAGAGGCAGGAGGTGGCAGGTACCCCATGCAATGTCAATTTGTGGCGATTTGTCTAGCGTGGCTAAGCAACCATTTCTGCTCCCGTTTCCTGGGCAGAGAGCCTCATTTTGAAGCCAACCAATCTTGACTGCCTTGACACACATCACTGTTTGGAGCATCAGGCTGGATCTTCTTTCCTTTTTATCTTTTGGTCAACCCCTCCCAGCTCCTGTGGATCTGCTGCCAAAACCTTGAGTGCCTGTTTACTTGGATGCAGGAGGAGGGGATTGTGGTGAAGAGGCTGCTCAGTGCGTGGTCTTTTATGCATCGCTCATGCGACTGGGTGAAGCTTAAGCCAGACTACACAAAATTGCAGGTATGTGAAATTGCAGGTATGTGTGGAGCCGCCTGAGCGTGCTTGCAGGGCTCCTTTGTATGACCTTTGCAAGCCAATAAGCAATCTGCTTTAGTACTGTCTTGGTTGGAAAGATTTCAAAGTGTGAAGTGTTCTGCTGTGGACCCATGACACAGATTTATTTGCCATTTCATCACCCCGTTTCTTCCTGCTCTTTTCAATGCCAATGCCTCTTCTGGTTTATGTGCTTTGAGAATCACTCGGCTCATTTGTATGTGCTGTCTATCGTTTATCTTTTTGGGGTTAAGAGTTGCACGCATTGTGTGCTGCCTGGGTGCTCAGCCTTATTTGCATTGTTGATTGTGCGCCAAGGTCATTATTCACTGCTGCCATCTCCATCATCACATGTGGGCAAACTTGAAGGATGTTGATGCCCCTATCACCTTTGTCAGCCTGTGTGCCTTTCAATTGTACATCTCAAGGGTATGTTGCACGTGCCTTTGTCCCTCACTTAACTTGCAGGAGATTGATGCGCTGGTCATCGGTGCTTCCTATGGCACAGGGGAATTGCGTGGCGGCAAGGTATGCACTGCACGCACTGTAAGGTGGAAGCGCACTGTATGCACTTCCACTTTTGACCTTCTTTAACCCACTTGTGTGGTTGTTAAGTCCCCAATGACTCAAGTTTTGAATTGTTAGAGTGTATGCCTCGATCACATCCTTACTAATAAAGCCTTTGGGATGAATCACTGTGCCTGCTAGCCACTGCGCTGGTGACCTGGGCAGTGACAAGGCATGCCAACAGACCCAAGTGGCCTATACCTGCCAGCAAGGATGGTCCAGACTTAAAAGCTGCATTTTTTCATGGGCTCCTATGAGTTGTGCCTAAGCTAAGGAACTTTAAAGCTGCGTATGAACTAGATTTATATGCTTTGTTGGCTTGAAACAAAACGCAGCTGCTCTTGCAGGAGGCTGTATACATCTATTTCAATCCAAAAAAGGTCAATGTGATGCATTTGAAGCATGTCCTTGTGGTGCTTGAATGAGAGCCTGCACTCACTCACACATGTGTATGCAATTATGCACAATCATGCATGCAGCTTTCTGAGTTTTTGGTTGCCCTTCGGGTGGATGGCACAGAAGATGAGCATGGCATCCCCAGCTTTGCCAGCTTTGTCGTGTAAGTGTGGCTTGTAAAGCACATGTGGGCACGCATGTAGGCAAGCAACAGGCCCTTCTTTCTTTTTTTATCAGACGAAGATAAATTCTTATTGTTGTACCATCCTTTGTACGTGCACACAATGTCGCAAAGCCTTCGATATGAAGTTGCTGCCCTCATGGGCCACAACGCCATCAAACACGTGCTCAAGTTATCATTGCTTAAGCAGCAGGGTGTGGGGTCGGTGTAAGACCATGTGTTTGAAGTTGCTGAGGGCACTTGGGGAGGCATGGTCGCCTTTGCACAGTGAAAGTCGCACGTCCAAAGCGCATGCATAGAGTCTTTTTGTAAAGATCCCAGACTCAATGACATCATACTATGATTGCAGTGTGGCCACAGGACTGGAGGAGGCTGAACGAGATGTGATCCGTGATAAGCTGGAAGCCGCAGGCCTCCGACCGAGGCTGGACCCTAGCACCAGAAAGGCAAGGTTGAGGCAGCTGTGAGGGGCCTCCCCTATTTCCCTGTTTCTTTGCTACGACCTTTGCAGCCAGTCAGGCAATGTGTTGTTGGAAAAAGAGGACAATCTGTAGAATGAATAAAATACCTGTGTTGCCTTGCGTACGGGGGGGGGGGGGGGGGAGTGTGCAAAGCAAGGTTGCTGTGCTTCCCACAAAAACTAGCCAACTGTTTCTCCAGGCACTTTTTTAGGCGAGCAACAAAACATTCTTTGTCCTCCCCCCCCCCCCCCCCCCCCCCCTCTCTCTCTCTCTCTCTCTCTCTCTCTCTCTCTCTCTCTCTCTCTCTCTCTCTCCCCTTCTGGACAGGTTGCCAGCAGGTTTGAGAGCTAAACAGCATATTGTATGCATGTGGTTGTCGATGCAGCATGTTTGTGTTCAAGATCAGGTGCAATTTGTGTGCTGGTGCTGTCCACGAGTTTCTGTCAGCAGTGACTGATTTTGCAATATAAGGACTTTGTAGGGACTTTATAGGGACTCTTTAGGGAGTCTGGACATATGTTTATGAGCACTGCGATTCAGAGCAGCTTCGAGCAACCTGGCTGATCACACATCCTCTTAGCCCATGCAGGACAATGAGTCTTTATTGGTTTGAGTTTTTGGCTTGTGGAAAGGGCTGGTCACCCACTGCTCCAAAATGTAAGCCCATGAAGGCCAGTGAGCAATCAGTTTTGGTTCAACTCTTTGGCTCTTCTTGGAAACGGCTCATCATTCACTGCTCCCTTAAATGAAATTAGCCAAGAGAAATTCCTGACATGTGTGCAGGATCTGAAGAACGCGCCTTTAAAGTACAGAGTCACAGGCAACGAGGTTGTGGACGTTTGGATTGAAGACCCCATGAAAAGCGTGGTGCTAGAGGTGAGGATGGCTGCACCTGCACCTGCACCGAGTTGAAATACGACGCACAAACAAGGCTGGGGTGATAGAAGCGCCATCAGCTGGGCAAGTTGGCTGCTAGCCTGGGAAGCAGCTCGCCAGGCCTGGAATGGGCTTCATGGGCTCTGCAGATTAAGTGAATTGTACAATGCACACCTTTGGCTCTCCGTCTGTCCTTCTGTTTTTATCTTTCATTGCTTGCTGGTGCTTTTTAAGGTTCTACTGGTAAGGATGGTCAGGTGCAATGCCGCCAAGGCTTGTGTGCGGCCTTGCTATCAAATGCTTGCTATAAGACGTTCACACTGGCAGCATTGCTATCAAGTGCTTGCCATCAAACGCTCACACTGGCAGCTTTGTTAAAAAAATATGTCAGGAGCAAGCCTTAGAGCAGAGGTTTTTATACCTTCAAAAGCTAGGTGTGCAGGGCTCACAAGCATTGCTGGTGCGAGGCAGTTGTGGCAGGTGTGAAGCACGTAGAGTTGAGGCATGAGTTCTTATGAGCCAAGCAGCTCATGAGTCAAGGAAATTTAAAGACAAGTTACATGCTGGTCCTGGAGCAGGCCAGAATGCAAGCGTGTCTGGACCACTCACAGGAGCAGGTGTCCTGTACGTGGGCGCAGCAAGGAAGGATCCCATGTCACTGTTCTGCAACTGCCAAACTCCATGCCATTGTTTTAATGGCCTTAATGGCCAAACAACATGCCCTGGTCTTCCTTATGCCAGGCCCTTTTCCTTTTAATGGTGGATCCTGGGAATGCGTGCCTTCCAGCCCTTCAGGCACACGGGCTTGTCATGGCTTTTTAAACGATGATGGCTGCATTTCTCTCACAGGTGCACGGAGATGTGAGGCCCATCATGTCCAAAACTACTTCTACAGGATTTAGCCTCCGCTTCCCTCGCATCACTCGTTGCAGGGAAGACAAGGGCCCGCTCCAGGTGGGAGTGTTTATGCATGCAGCTGGACCTGAATTGCGTAGCCTTTTCTGTTAGGTGAGAGTAAGCTTGGGTGTTATGGGGCATGCAAGGATTCTGTGAACATAGTAAATGAAAAATTGGGGAGCTGGTGGCTCTTGAACGAGGTAAGATTGGAAAATGGTGAATGTTTTGCAGCTTTATTCAATGTCCATTTCTGAGCAGTCATTAAAATGCACACCGTCTTAAATAAAAGATCAGAGATATGCTCATGCAAACAGCTGGATCATACATGTTTTCTTTCTCTGTCTGCAGTGCCAGTCAATCCGCGAGTTTGAAACCATGTATGAAGAACGCAAGAAGGATGAAAGTGAAAGGACTGGTGGGTAGAGGGGACGTGCTGTTTGCTTGCGTGCTTTGATGCAGATTGGCACTTAAGAGAGGGAGTCTTACCTGGCATTGGCCTGCTTGACACGCTGATGAGCCCTGAGTGAAGCCTTTTTTTTGCATGCTTTTTTCATAAATTATTGGGATCTGTACTAGCTCAAGAAAAAGGGCCCATCGTCCAGCAAGCTAATGGCAGGAATTTCTCTTTGTCACACTCGTGCATTGCTTCCTTTTCTTATTCATCCCCGTCATGTACGCTTTCAGGCAACGCTGAGAAGAGCTCAGAGGCAATGAGGAACTATAGAAAAGAGATGGAGGCAAAAAGGAAGAAGAGAAAAGAACTCATCCCTGCAGCATTCAAGCCAGCTAACCTGGAAGGTGAGAAACAAGGCCCTGTGTCAGCCAATTTGCTGCATGCTTGAAGGCACAATTGGTGTGCATGCTTGTGCTTTATATTTGCCAAATCATACTATCATATTTTTTGCTGCCTCCTGCTTCTTGCTATGTTGTGCCTGTCAGTAAATCGCCAAGCAATAACTCTCTCTGCAAGCCTTTTGTGCTAAAAGCCCTCATGCGTCCGCGCGCTGTGAAATCCATGCGCAAACATAAAGACTGCCATTTTCAGCTTTATGTTGAACACGTAGGCCCCAATTATCATTGTTTATTTTACCCTTACCAATGCAATAAGATCCACACTTACAGGTGGTGGTCTTTTCTGTCCCAAAAGTTGCCTCTTTTTTTGCATGCTCCCTGCATATGGGCCCCAGCTGGCACCTTTCAGGCCTGGGTTGCTCTGATAGCCTTTTTCCGTGCCAAAACAGTGGAGAAACACATGCTTTGTTTCACGCATTTGGGGTGGTAAGCTCACCCTGGCTCACCTAAAATTGCAGGCGTTCAGGCCTCATCAGACGCCCTAGCAGGCTTGAAAATTGGCTTCTACTTGAAAGGTGAGGAGTGCAGCTGGAATTCTTTGAAGTTCAACACCTGAAGAGCATTGCACCACAGCCTGACCCTCCTTGCTTTCTCTGGTCCACGCATGGTCCAGTGCACCACGGACAGGCACTTTGAGATCTCCCTCCATGCATGACCCAGCACACCTGCCATGCACGATTCAGTGCACACCAGCCTGGCCCTCCTTGCTCTCTCTGGTCCACGCTCGGTCCAGTGCACCACGGACAGGAGCTTCGAGATCTCCCTCCATGCATGACCCAGTGCTCCACAACACACCTGCCATGCACAATTCAGTGCACACCAGCCTGGCCCTCCTTGCTCTCTCTGGTCCACGCTCGGTCCAGTGCACCACGGACAGGAGCTTCGAGATCTCCCTCCATGCATGACCCAGTGCTCCACAGCACACCTGCCATGCATGATTCAGTGCACACCAGCCTGGCCCTCCTTGCTCTCTCTTGTCCACGCTCGGTCCAGTGCACCACGGACAGGCACTTTGAGATCTCCCTCCATGCATGACCCAGTGCTCCACAGCACACCTGCCATGCACGATTCAGTGCACACCAGCCTGGCCCTCCTTGCTCTCTCTGGTCCACGCTCGGTCCAGTGCACCACGGACAGGAGCTTCTAGATCTCCCTCCATGCATGATCCAGTGCTCCACAGCACACCTGGCATGCATGACTTTGTGCACCACAGACAGGCCCTTCTTGGTCTCCTTGTCATGCATGCCCTTGTGCACCAGACAGGCACTTCTAGATCTCCCTGTTATGCATGGTCCAGTGCTCCACAGTGCACGTGCCATGCATGATTCGGTGCACCACAATGGGGCCTCCTTGGTCTCCTTGTTATGCATGCCCTTGTGCACCACAGACAGGCACTTCTAGATCTCCCTCCATGCATGGCTCAGTGCTCCACAGCACACCTGCCATGCATGATTCGGTGCACCACAGACAGGCCCTCCTTGGTCAGAGTGCGCCACAGATGGGTCCTCCTTGGTCTCCCTCTTATGCACATCCCAGTGCACTACTGCCAAGCACTGCAAGACCTCCCTGTTATGCATGATTCAGTGTTCCACAGTGCACCTGCCATGCATGATTTGGTGCATTACAGGGCCCTACAGACAGGCCCTCCTTGGCCTCCCTGCTATGCATGTCCCAGTGTATCATAGATGGGCACTTCTCATGCAAGGTCTCCCTGTTACGCAAGGTTTCCCTGTCACGCAAGTTATTTCTGTTACGCAAGGCCTCCCTGTTACGCAAGGTTACCCTGTTATGCAAAAGGCTTCCCTGTTACGCAAGGTTTCCCTATTATGCAAGGTTTCTCTCTTACGCAAGCTTTCCCTTTTAAGCAAAAGGTTTCCTGTTATGCAGGGTTTGCTCTGTGACGCACGATGAATTTGCAGCTTATCTGCAAAGAACTGAAAATCCATGCAACTTTTCGTAATGCGGTTTCCTGTGCTGCATGTCCCAGGACTCCCGCTTTGGCATCGAGCTGCACTTAGCTTTGGCACTGAGCTGCACTTCTTTTTGTCAATACTGGATGCAGGATCTACTTGCTGCCCCGTTTGCACAGAGCTTTGCTGCTCAAGCAAACTCTCTTTCCACTGCCAAGCAGCATGAATAATTATTTTTACATTATTAAAGGCAGCACTCTTAAATTGTACTTAGTGCTGCATGTTTTTTTTTTCATTTTTTGCACCATAAATGTTAAGCTGGGCAAAGGTATTTGTGGCAATGACTCACTCATTCTGCTTCCATGCTCTTTTTCCTTTTGTGGCAGACAAAGGCACAGAGGTCAACCTGCACAAGCTGGTCAAGAGTATGCAGGGGATTCCGTACATGAATGTAACAGGTGAATGCTTTTTTTTCCAGCCAGGAACCTCCTGGCAAGATTGAACATAGGTCGAAAGAAAGGCTGAAAAGGGATACAGGCTTGCAGGGACCTACAGCTGTAAGCAATGCCTGGAGATCTCTTCTGAGGCCCCTTGAGGTCGTTAGCAGGAAGTGTGCCTTTTATAGGATGCCTTAAATGCTTATTGTTTTGCTCGTCGCGTGCACACCAGCAGCTCATGAAGTCCTGAACTCTCATGTCGCGGATGGAACTCTCTTAAAGCTCTGCAACCACCAAGCGTATTTTACTATCAACATGTTGATTGTGGTTTCTGCATGGCTTTTAGGCCCTTTACGGTACCAGATCCTGCAAGACCTTGTTTCCTGCTTGCTAAGGCTTTTTCTGCATAAGGGCAACAAGCTCATGCGCATCTTCAAATTGCAAGCTTGTTGAAGCTCATGAGCACCTTCACAATGCAAAAGCTGAAGTTACTGAACATGCAAAAGCTGAATCCGTGTGCTTGCTTGACCCACAGAGAAGCTGGACTTTGTGTTGGCACAAGAAGATGCCTACGGATGGAAGCCATTCTCCAGAACTGCAAGGAAAGATGTGCTGCGCATTGAGTGAGTGATGGGCTTCTGACTGGAGTTTATGTGGTGCAGGCTGGTTCCCTATTGCAATGGAACATCTTCCATAAGCATTGAAAAGAAGATACTTACCTAATAATGCCAAGCTTGATTCAATGCTGTCTGCGTTTGCGTGCTTAAAGGTATCCCCAAGGGTGCCCTTGTGTTTGCAGGAGCCTGAAGCACCTGAAGCCTTTGGTGAGCCCTTAACTAAATAGCTTGCCTTGACTCAATACATGTGGCCACTTTTGCACGGGGGAATGTTCTCTTATCTCTTCTTTGTACCTGTAGCCTGTAAGCATTGCACCTGCAGGGTGCCCTTGTGTTTGTTGGAGTTGTTTACCTGTACATACTGAGCCTGCAAAAAGAAAAAAAGGAAAAGACTATGCAAGCCAGGCCCACTGCGTGTATTGAGGAAAGGTTCCCTAACTAGCAAGCTTGCTAGGGCCCCACCAAAAGCTTGTATGATGCCTGCAAGCATGGCACATGCAGAAAGCCCTTGTATTTGCAGAAAGTATGGATCTGTATGGAGCCTTCATGTGTGGCACCTGCAGGGTGCCTTTGTATTTGCAGAAAGTATGGATCTATGTGGGGTCTGCATGCATGGCATGTGCAGAATGCCCTTGCGTTTTAGGGAGCGTATGAACCTGTATGGGGCCTGCATGCGTGGCACCTGCAGGGTGCCCCGTGTTTGCAGGAAGTATGGATCAATGCACACAGCTGGACCTGGCTTGCGTAACCTTTCCTTTTTTTTCCTTTCGCTCCTGGCCACAGGCTTTATTGCAAATCTGCTGAGGAGATCTGAATTTATACTAGTGCCCTCCAGACTATCCTAAAGGGCAGAACCTTGAAAGTCACTTATATCAGAAAGTGCCCCCATCTGCATGGTAGCGCGTATTCCTTGGATGTTCATCATTTTCACACCCATATCCGCTTTTTTGCAGTTGGCTGCTTGAGCCTGGGGGTCCCAACCCTGGACTACCTCCGCGACCCTGGCATTACCTCTACATGTGCCCAGTGGTGTGTGTGCGTGCGTGTGTGTGTGTAAAGTGTTGGCACATATGCTTCAAAGGTTTATGGATTGCTGAGACGATTTGTTTTACCCTGCCTGTCACAAGGGCGCGCAGTTTCTAAGGACATCAACAACCTATCAAATGTACTTGAATTTCTGAGTGCGTTGCACTTTGCTAAATGCACTTGATTTCCCAAGTTCATTGCATACCATGCAGAGCATGAAGTACGCCAAACCTCAGTAAATTCAAAGGTTCGGGGCATTCGCATAGCAGGCAAATGCCCTGGTACATTGCATTTGCAGAAACTTGGCATAGTTCATGCTCTGCATGGCATGCAGCATTGCAGCGCTGGCTTAGAATTTCAGACTACTCGCAACGCCTGTGGTTGCGCGTCTTAATCAACTGTCAAATCACTCCGTGCCATCAGCACTGATGTACGTCTTTTGTTTTACCACCATCCACCTAGAATCCACAAGCAGGTCCAACACACTCATCTGCATCATTTTGGGACCTAGAGGGAATGTCCAAGCGCTCTGATGTGGAGTTTAAGATCCTGCATGTTGCCTGTTGCTTGCAGGTGTGCATCATGTTTGGTTACACACAAAAAACACACACATAAATGTGCATGCACATGCGATTCAATTACATGCAAGATCATTAAGGTAGGGCAACGCATTTGATTTTGGAATTGTCCCTGTTTGCAGTCCCGGTTCCAAGGCTACGAATGGGCTGCGCGCTATTTTACAGATTACCATGATCGTCATGGCCTGCCCTGGTATGATCATGTGAATAGTTTTTTTTGTTAGTTTACATCATGCGGTATGGATGCCATGCTGGTCCTAAGGCTACGAATGGGCTGCGTGCTGTTTTATAGACTACCATGATCGCCATGGCCTGCCCTGGTATGATCATGTGGATATCATTGTTTGTTTGTTTGTTTACATCATGCGGTATGGATGCCATGCTGGTTCTAAGGCTACAAATGAACTGCGCGCTATTTTACAGACTACCTTGATTGCCATGGCCTGTTATGCATCATGTAGTTTGGATTAAATTTACTTCTAATTTTGTTTTGCAAACGTACCATCAAACTGGTGACTCAAATGCGGTGGAGCGCTTGGTCAGGATAGCAAGAGAACTGTGAGACTGTGTTGGAATTATAGGCATGGAAGGAGAGGGAGGCCAGAGTATGCATTTATGTGCGCTGGACTCCTTGATATTAAACACTGGACAGGAAGACAGGGTCCTTGGTCTCTCTTGACATGTAGCTCTTGGCATTTGATTTGACAAGGATATATGCAGCTTGATGCTGAGGGAAAGGAACTCTATTTAGCTCTTGGTTGGCTCTTATCATTTTGCATGCAGGTATGTGCAGCTCGACACTGAGGGCAAGGACCTGGCCAACCTCATGGAGCGCCTTATCGACTCTGAGCAGTACCAGCAGGTATGAATGCGAGTTACATGGAATTGAACATGTGCAAAATAATTTTCTCCTCTCGTATGTCATGAATCACTGACTCGAGGTATCTACTGGCTTTCAAATTCTTTTTTTGGTAAGTTCCTTGTTAGCAAGTTGAAGGCAAAGAGGCTTTTGTCAATATAGTGCAGGGACTAGCAATGCAGGAAGGAGGCTAACACATACTGCAGCACCCCCCTTCTTCATGGCTTTTTTTCTACCGTACAGGCGTTCGAGGACCTACGGGTTGTAGCAAAAGGCTGGGTGTGCAAGAAGCCCTGCTCATTAGTACTTTCACAAATGCCCTCATTATTTGCTCGTGTACATGTGCTTCTATCATGAAGGCGCTGAGGACGGCTTGCATGTTGCCCTACTTGTGTGCCTGCTATGCACTCTATGACAACATTTTTGTAGGCCTTTTCATGAGACCCTCCATCTCGCAGATCTCTGTGTTGAGTCTGACCCAAGGACCTGTGAGATAGAAGGGCTGATGAAAAGGATGGCAAGCAAGCAGAAGGCCTGCTCACAACCATTGCCTCACAGTCCCTCACTCTCTCATTGAATTGCAGCTGTATTGTACGCATCAGGTGCCTTGTGTGTGTCACGAGCCCAAGTACTGCTGCCTCACAGTCCCTCTTTTTATGCATGGTGCGCAGGTCTTGTTTGCACCTTGTTTGCTGTGTTTCTAGACACTGGGTACTGAACATGCATTCATGTTTCAACGGTCACCATTGGGGTCCAGCCCCTCCAGGTTGCTCTCTGTCAACATTGGTTTCAAGTCCATTTTTTATTTGCCATCCACGTGCATGTGTTGCTGACATCCAGGCGCTGAAGGAGCAGGATGCTGCCTCACAGAGGCTTGCAAGGGAGCGTGAAGTCTTACTGGAGGTGGGCAACGGCGGCATGGAACAGGAAGGGGGCGAGAAGCAAGGTGATTGTCTGTCATTGTTGGATTACGTCAGGGATCAAAAGTTTGGGTGCAAATGCATCACAGAGCAAGCAGAGCACAAGAAGCAAGGTGATTGTCCGCCATAGTGCGGCGCCACCTCAGGTAATGTCTTTCTGTAAGTTGTTTTTGGGCAACTGCGCCAGAGACCAAGCAGAGCGCAAGAAGCAAGGCGATTATCTGCCATAATGGCAGCGCCATTCTCAGGTAATGGCGGTGACTGTAAGTCGTTCTTGGACAACTGCGCCACAGACCAAGCAGAGCAAGATGATTTTCCATTCTCAGGCAATGGCAGCAATTTCAAGTCGTTCTCAGGAGGTGACGCCACAGAGCAGGCACAGAGATATATATATTTATATATATATATATATATATATATATATAGAGAGAGAGAGAGAGAGAGAGAGAGAGAGAGAGAAGTAAGGCGGTTTTTCCGTCCTTCTCAGGCAATGGCGGCGATTGTTAGTTGTTCTTGGAAAATGGTGGTACAGAACAGGCAGAGGGGGCAGTGGGAGAGAAGCAAGGTGATGGATTGTCAGTCATCTTGTGCAGAAGCAGGCAAAAGGAGGGAAGAGGAATGAGAGAAAAGGACTGGATTATTTTCCACAACTCATGTACGCAGAGCCTGCAGAGGGAGAGAAAAAAGATGATTGTATGACATTGCGTTAGTGTAATGCCCATCTTTTCTGTTGCTATGTGGCCCTCGCCATTGGAAACAAGGCTTTTTTTTTCAACATTCGCTTCAAGGGAAATGGCAGAAGTAAACAAGGAAGTAACAATGTGTTTTTCCCACAGGGAGCTCCTCCGGAAGAGGTCTAGTAGTGTTTGGCTCTAGCTTGGGCACTTCCGGACCAGGCACAGGAAAACTACTGTTGCAATAGCTATTTTGCTCGTTCGCCCTTGCCACGAGAAAATCATGAGTACAGAGATGTCTGCACTTTTATCTGGCATTGCCTGGCAATTTGAGCTGACACAGTGTGGTAGATGGTGGTACACTGTGCTTTGCTTCGCTTCGCTTCCATCCTTCTGTTTACATGCACTATTTGAGCGCACCCTTGGCAGGCAAATGTTCTATCCTTGACTACTGGCCAGCAATGTATAATGGTTTCACGAGGCGAGGTTCCTCACCCTTATCCCCGCTTTATTGTTCCCAGGTCCTAAAACACTGGACCAGATCATACTAGATGCGGAGGGAGAGCTTTCTGGTCTGGGGCAGAGCCTGCCTGAGATGAGCCTCTTCCGTGGCAAGGTAGGGAAAATAGGGGATCTGGAATCACCTCCCTTCCTGGCTTGCATGTGTTCGCAGGATACAGCATGAGCAAGGTGTCCAATGTCTTTCCTGATGAAGTAAGAGCTCTGTCTGCGAGACAGAGGTGCAGCACGAGCAAATTGCAGCCCATACTTTGTTTCTGTTGGGCCTCTGTCCCCTGCCATCCACTCCTCTGCTTAGTTTCTCCATGGATTTCTTCCTGGATAAGCACAATGAGCCTGGATATCCTTCAAAGTGGCTGTTTTGATGTGTCATCCCTCACACCTGAAATTACAGAGGAACTTTTGTTTCCTTTATTGCTCCATCCACACCAAGGTTGATGTATGACTCATACAGTATGAGCTCAGGTATGCATACTCCCTCACTCTACCTCACACGCCCCCATTTCACTCTGCCACAAAGCTGACATGCAGCTCATGAAATTCCCGGATGTTGGCCCTGGGCCACCCACCCTTGTCACCGTTTGCAATTCAGAGGAGGTTTTGTGAAGTCAGGTCAATTCTATACTCATGGCTCATTGCGGGCTCTGATATTCTCTCCTGTGCTCCTGACATGCAGGTCGTGTGTGTGCTGGGATACCATGCGTATATACATAATATGTGTGCACATGGGCATAGACATACCAATCACGGATGGTGTTTGAGAATCTGGATGTATGAGGCTTGAGCCACCCCCCCACATGCCCTCTTTGGCAGGCAAGCACGCACAGCAGGGGTAGTCTGTAGGTCCTACAGTGTAGGAGCATCGATTTCCTACTGACAGTTCATTGCACGCTCTGATAGTCTCTCTCATGCACTCGACTTGCAGGTGGTGTACGTATTGGACATGGGGCCTGAGCCACCTGCCCACATGACATCTTTGGCAGACAAGTACGCACAGCAAGGGCAGCCTGCAGGAGCAGCCATGGATGAGCCCTCAGGAGCTGGGGCATGGGGAAGAAGTGGGATCAAGGAGGGCGGGGGTGGTGGTGCGACAAAGCTACTGCAGCAACTGGGATACACAGTCACCCAGGCAGGCACAGGTGGGGTTCAGTGTCACCCACTTAGTCTCCCAGGTACACTGTCAAACGGGCAGGCAAGGGTACGGCCGTGACCAAGGCACGAGTGCAGGCATACTTTGTTGTCGGCCATTACCTGCTTCCCCCTCTGAACTGTCCAGAGGCTGATCCAGTGGAAGCATACATTTTGTTCGTATGCGTCAGATGGGAAGCCTCGGTTAAGCACACGTATGTGTCTTTGCTTTTTCTGCTTGACTGTGGCCAGGCCAATGGAGCCTAAACTTTAGGCTACAGTGGCATGTTTGTTGATGCACGCCAAGGTAGGAAGCCAGGAGCAGGCGTACATTTTGCAACGCTCTAAATGTTTGATGATCTTCACATCTGTGCCATTGGTTGGAGTCATGTGGCGCGTTGCTCTTAGTGTGCTCAAGAAGACTTGCAAAGCCGACCAGCAGCGTGAAATTGTGGAGGCAAAGGGTGAGGAGAGGATGCTATCATTCAGCAATGGGGATTCCCTGACATGTAAGATTAGCATAAATCACAAATCCCTCACTGGTCGAAAGATGCTTTAGTCAACCTTCCCTTTTTAAGGCCCAGAAATGCTGTACAACTAAAGCATTTATAAGCCTTTCAAATGTATGCGTGTCGCGTAAAAATCCGGCAACCCAATTTGCTGCAATGCAGCAAAAACTCGAAGAATTTTTCCAGACCTACCGCTGACTAACCTTAGGAGATGCATATGCTGGTCCCTGAAGCAGGACCATGCAGATGTGTGCATGCACGCTCACACTTTGGCGCACATCTGCTTACACAATTAACTGTGTACTTGCTTGATTTCAAGGGATGCAAATGCTGGCCCCTGAAGCAGGACCATGCAGATGTATGCTTGCGCACTCATACTCAGGTGCAGATGGGCTTGCGGCATCAGATGTGTGCTTGTTGCCTTGCATTGCTGCCGTTTGAAATTACAAGCCTTGTTCCTCATATGGATCTGTCACGCATCCAGCCATTCTGCTGCTTTGATTTTGGTATCCACATTGCAGTGCTGTGGAATCTGCCTCATTCAGAAGTTCACCTTTGTCCTACATGTTTCATGCTCACAGCGCCAAGCAGGCATTCGAGCCCTGGGGTGGAGATCATGGGGGAGTCAGAGGGCACAGATGCCCCCCCGTCCAGGCCTGCATTTTCAGGAGCAGGAGGAGATGCACAGTATGAGGCGTTGCTGACCCCAGACATGTCAGAGAGTGGGATTCCGCACCTTGATGCTTGTGGTGCAGATGTACTGCAGCGCATGTGAGTCCTCTTCTACCTTGTTTTGCCCCGCCGTTGGTTTTCTGGTTTTGTACAGGCACTTTTATGCTTCAGCAAAGATGCTCTTGTAGGTAGGTACAGCTATGTAACCTTTCCCTTTCCTATTCCTTGTCATGCTGGTCCTAAACCACAAGCAAATGCACTGGTATGCGACTGCGAGTCAGGGTCATGTGGTTGGAGATGCTGGACACTAATCTATGTGGATGACATAGTTTCCCACATCTTCTTATGTACCATTTCAAGTTGTCGAACAACAAGCTCCGCTGCATGCCAAAGCCGGGCCCAGACTATCTGAGGGGCCAGCCTTGAAAGAAAGGAAGAAAGAAAGAGAGACAGACAGACAGAAAGACCATGCATTCCAAGTTCGGCCACGCGCATGAAGGAAAGGTCGCCTGTCCTGAAACGCAGGGCCCCACCACAATGCCCCAGCCAGCCTTGAAATCTGTCCCGCTGTTTGCCCAAAAGGATTGATAGCAAGATTGCTCCCTCAATTGGATGGATATGCATTGTCCAGGAACCAAATTAAAAGTTCAAGTGTGCTTGCTTGATCAGCGCCAAGCTATAAGCACATGAAGGACTGCAACATGATCTATATATTTGTTGTGCTGCGCTTCAGGCGGGCAAGAGAGCAGCAGCTGCAAGACATGCACGCGATGTACATCGTCAACTTGAAGCTCAAGGTGTGTGCATTCCTGATGGAAAGCGCTGATTGGATGCATGCAAGTGTTGAAGAGTGCTGTCCATTCATAGTCTCCCCAACTTAGGTTAAGTCTGTCAGGTCTCCAATTAATTACCTTATAGTAGTTGCTTGTCCACGTGCATGCCCACCTGTTGGTTCAAACGAATGATTTGCTGTCCACGTGCATGCCCACCTGTCGGTTCAAACACATGATTTGCTGTCCACGTGCATGCCCACCTGTCGGTTCAAACGCATGATTTGCTGTCCCTTGTGAGCCCCCAGGCATGAAGCACCAGGCTACAGACTATACTTTGCCGTGAGAGTAACACATGCTGGGATTTGAGCTGTGAGTTCTGTGTCGCGATTTGTCCTGTCCTGCCCAGGTGGCCACAGGAGGAGCCGCGACATAGAACTCACGGCTCACATCCCCACAGCTTCATTTCATTAATGATGTAGTGTGCTTCGGAGCCTGATACTTCATGTAAACTGCGCTGTGAGTTCTGTGCTGCAGCTCCCCTTTGACCTGTCGGTCTCTGAGCCAGGAGGGAAAGGAAACAACACTATGAAGGCAGAGAAAGACTCCCCCTACATAAATGAAGGATAAGGAGATGCACTGGCTTAAAAGAGCCGTGAACCTCTTCCACCACAAAGCCAAAGAACAGAGAAGGCTTGTGGGGTTTAGTGTGCAGTGGACATGGGGCTTACTTGCAAGCTCTGTGGCTTTTTGGTGATCAACCCTGAAATTAGAATTTGGCTGTATGTGTGCTCCGTGTAAATAGTCCCACCAATGCCCAGGAGAATGGTGCGTATTGTGACAGCTCTCCCTTGTTTCCAGGTCTAGCATCTTTGCAGAAATGGGGTTGTAAAACTTGGTTCATTGTTGATCCGCTGTTGAATCCTTCCTCTGTTGCTCGACACCTGGTAAGAGCAAGAAGAAAAAGTTTACTCGGCTGGGCATGATAAGGGGCGACCAAAACAGCTTCAGGACAGACAGCTATATCGCACCCATATGGAGATTCTTACTCAAATCTTCCACGATTGAAAGCACTTGCATTTTGCGATCCTCTTTTGTACGTCTTGGAAATTTTTTGAGACTGAGCAACTGCAAAGCCAGCACAACTGCTAAGCTGATTTTGCGCTGGTGATATCATGCTCTCAGGTGGAGGCACATGGGGGTACTGTCATGAGCCAGCTGGCAAAAGGCGTGAGCCACATCCTTCTTGTGCCTCGAGGTGTGTGAGAGAGACTAGGCTTGTTTTTATGTCGCAACTATTAGATTTCTTATCAATGCACACTAAAACAAGCGTGCCCGCACAGAGACGCATGCACATGCACGCGCGCGCACACAAGCACACACACACACGCACACATACATATACACACACACACTCGCGCGCGCACACACACACATGCACGCACACACACATACACACACATGCACGCATGCACCCACACACACACGCGCATGCTTCACACACCACCCCATGCGCAAACACACCAGGTGCAACGTCCGACAACCATGCCCCACCCATCCCGTCAGCGGACGTAGTGCGTGCGTTGGACCAGGCCACTCGCAGAGCAGCATCAGCATCCCTGCTGAACAAAGCTGCAGCCCGACACAGGCGGATGGCAGAAAAAGCAGCAAAAGGTGTGCGTGTGTATGTGTGTGTAAGTGCGCTGTTGGCCTGCCTTGCTTTTCTTCACATGCTCTGATTAAATGCAGTACTGGTGCGTGCAGGAACATATGTTCCATGATGCGCATGCAGGAACTCTTATGTCTAGGGCTGGCCAAGTACGTTAATACATGCTTTCATTTCCACTTTTTTGGCAGGGAATATGTGTGTATATATGTATGGAATTGGCCAACCCTTGTTATATCCCATGATGCATATGTGAACACTATTATGGGACATAACAGCACAACTTGTGTCCTTTGATGCACATTTGTGATGCACATTTGTGTCCTTTGATGCACATTTGTGATGCACATTTGTGTCCTTTGATGCACATTGTGATGCACTTGGCAGGAGCATGCCACGTGACGCGCATTTTCATTCCCTGCTGCACTCACAGATGAAGCGGCAACGTGAACCCCACCACATTTATAGCAATGTTTTTACGGATGTGCTGCTTCTTAGGTAGCTGAAGGAAGCGGGATTGTTTGAGGTGCACACGAGGTTCTGTTGACTGCACACACACATGAGATTCTGTTGACTGCAAACATAACCAAGAGCGGTGCAGGGAGCAGCCCTCCATGGTGCATGCTCCCCTCAGCATGTGTGCGTGCGTGAAACAGAGCTGCCCATAACTTTTCAGCTGCTCAAAGGACACTCATTCTGATCGATTGCATCAACTAACACAATGGGTCAAAATTCTACAAATTCTGCTACTTCAACTATAAAACTGGTTGCTCGACTAGAAAGTAGAGCTGTTGATACACACGACCCAAAAGCCCTGCAGGGAGCAGCCTACCATCGTGCATGTGCACGTACGACTCACTTCACCTCCCTGCAGAGGACTCCACCCAACATGGTGCAGCCGCTTCTCATGAGGCTGCAGCAGAGGTATCCTATATGATCCCATCATTTCATGAACTTGAATGATCTCATGCAGCAGGGGCGTCTTAAGTGATCTCATCATTTCATAAACCCGACTGAGTTCATGCGGAGGTGCCTTAAGTGATCTCATGATTTCGTTCACCCAAATGATCCCATGTAGGAATTGCATCTTAGTTGTAGCCACTGCTCATGAGGCTGCAGCAGAGGCACCTCAGCAGCTACTGCTGCTGCTGCTCCTGCTGCTGATGCTGCTGCTGCTGCTGCTTTAAAGGCTACTTTGCTGCTTTTACGCACACACTTCATCTTCCTGCAGGGGAACCCACCCCGCAGGATGCAGCTGCCCATGAGGCTGCAGCAGAGGCATCTCAGCAGCTCCTGCTGCTGCTGCTGCTTTAAAGGCTACCTTGCTGCTTTTACGCACACACTTCATCTTCCTGCAGGGGAACCCACCCCGCAGGATGCAGCTGCCCATGAGGCTGCAGCAGAGGCATCTCAGCAGCTCCTGCTGCTGCTGCTCCTGCTGCTGCTGCTGCTTTAAAGGCTACCTTGCTGCTTTTACGCACACACTTCATCTTCCTGCAGGGGAGCCCACCCCGCAGGATGCAGCTGCCCATGAGGCTGCAGCAGAGGCATCTCAAGCAGCAGCTGCTGCTGTGGAGCAAGCAAGAGAAGATCCCCTGCGTGGCCTGGATGAAGAGCAGCGTGGGGCGGAACAGGTGCATCTGCATATGCACCATCTGCACCGTTTGCACCATCTACAGATGCACAAGTGCATCTGCATGCTGAATGCTTGGATTTCTGTAGGCTGTTTTGGAGCCATTGACCCCATCAGGAGAAGGACCACTAGGTAGCTTGAACAGGGCACAGCACTGAGTTGCACAGATGTGCTCGCTTGGGAATTGATGCAGCTCAAACATCTAGCTTTGATGGAGGAGAATACAAGGAGTGAGGAGCTTGGTGCTTGCTCAAGCATACCCTGAAAAACAAAAAAACGGCTTTTTCATCACACAAAAAATTGCTGAAAAATGACGGCTGCATAAAACAACGCACACACAGACGCATACACACACGCATACACACACACGCGCGCACACACACACACACACACACACACACACACACACACACACACACACACACAGACACACACACACACACACACACATGTAATTGCACATGTGCGCAGGCTCGTGCAGCACGCTTGCTCAAGTACGTGCGCCGGCGGTTGGGGGAAGGCCGGCTGCACATGGTTGACTGGAGGTGGGCCTGCAAATCTTGACAAGGGTCGCCTGAGTCCAGGGATGCTTCTGACCTTTCCTCTGTGCTCTGCTGCACCCATTTCCTTTTGGGATGCTGAAAAGTTGCTGCGATCACATGACAGCCAGCACAGATTTTTTAAAATGCTGTCTCGCTGTTGGAATGTATTTGTGTCGTGTCTCACTGTCAAAACATGCCTGTCTTAGGTCGTGCCTCACTGACAGAATGTGCCTGTGCTTAGGTCGTGTCTCACTGTGCCTCTGCTGCCTCGGTCTTGTGCCTGTGACCGCATGGCTATTGTGCTCAAGCACCTCGACAGAAGGGTGTTTGACACTGTAGCCTACAACGTTGAAAGCAGGATCAACCTGGAGTGTGCACAGGGGTAAAGTTGGAAATCGCCGTGCAATGCTGCACACTTGTGGGCCCTTGCAGGTGTCTGCATATGCAAGCCATCCTGCGGTCCTGCGCACCTGTGTCCAAAAAACATCCTGCATTCTTCCTTAAAACTTCTCATGAAAGCCACCTGTAAACCTGTGTCCAGAAGATGTCCTGCAACCCTTGGAAGCCACCTTGTCACTCTGTTGTCCACTCGCAGGTGGGTGCAGGCAAGCCTCGCCACTTTGCCTCCCCTGCTGGATCTGGACGCAGCTGGCCAGCCCGCCCCATCTGTCCACACACCTGCTGAGGGTCCCGGTTCTGAAACCACTGCGGCCAAGCCAGTCGGCGGTGCAGCTCCTGCTCCTGCTGCTGCTGCTGCGGGCCCAGCAGCAGCAGACACCGCAGCCGATGCTTCAACTGGTGCTGGTGCCTTTGGGGCCCCCCCTACAGCTGTTGGCGACGCTGTCGCGGGCACCTCTGCTGTTGGCCCATCAGCAGCTGCAGCAGGTGTCACAAAACCAGCCATAGCTGCAGCAGCAGGACAAGCCCCCGCAGCTGCAAGTGGGCAGACGCAGAGGCCGCCCCCCTGCTGCCTGCCTGAGTCCAAATTCCCTCCATGGATTCAGGACATGGCCGCTACTGCTCCAGTGCAAGATGCATCAGGCGCGCTGCAACCAGCAGCAGCAGCAGCAGGGACAGCAGCAGCAGCTGAGAGTGTGCCTGAGGAGGATGCCCGGCTTGCTCGTGTGTACGCTGCATGGCCTTGGCATGTAGCGCGCGGCCATGAAGGTGTGTGGCTCTCTGCCAATTATTACTGGGATGAGGTTACGAAAGGCATATGCTCGCTGTTCATCCCACAGGGACAAATTTGTGAAAAAGTGGGTGCTTGTTATGGATGCATGGCTCTGCTCCTCACCATGATATGCTTAAGAGAGGCACCTCGTAGCAGACATGGGTGAGGTTCAAGTTGTTTTGCAAGAGTTGCCTGGATGTGTCCTTGCTCGTTTCTTGGTCTCCTGGCTTCTGTGTATTTTGTATCCTTGTGGAAGTTCACAAGCAGCATACACGTGTCTTGTGAAAGCAATGTTGCAAAATTGTACATTTGTAACTTTGTTCCTGTACAGAGAAGAAATGAAGCGCACATGAAGGCAGGAGTAGTTAACTTGTCCCGTGGAAAATATGATGGATTCAGTTGCAGCAGAGACTAGAGTACATGTGAGAAACAAAAATATCATCCACAGCCAAGATTCCATGCAAAGCCTCCTCAAATTGTGCATGCAACCCTGTATACATGATCTAAGTCTGCACGCTGCTACGCGCATGCTTTCATGGCCGATGGCTTTGCAAAAGATTGGTAAGGCTCAAATGCATGGATCCAACACGCTCGAGTTGATTCACAAGCGCACTGTGGTGTGGCTCCCATGCGTATGGATGCATTCAACTAGCTCACGTTGATTTGCAAGTGCACTTAGGTTTTATGACCTCTTCCAAACGGCTGTTGCTTATGGCACCTCCTGCAAAGCCACTGCCCATCCATTCTCCCCTGGGATATGGTGGTCATGTGGGGATGAAACGCAGGTGTGCGTTCAGACTGCCCATTGTATTTCCTGCATTTAAATCCATTTTGGTGGGGACTTGGTCCTTTCCTTGATGCATGCAGCCTATCGGCAAAAAACACAGAGCTATCCTATTTTCCCCACTTTGGCAAGTGCGCTCACAGGTGGCTTAGGCTTGAGCACTTCTGGCACAGCCATGGCCCACATGTCGTCTCCCTTAAAACCTGATGAGTGTATACAAATGCATATTCACTTCATCACATGTGCTCACAGATGGTTTTGGCTCAAGCACTTCTGGCACAGCCACAGCCCACTTGTCGTCTCCCTTGGACTCTGATGAGTGCGATGAGCTGAGGGAGGCCGAGCAGCATGACCAGCAAAGGAGGGGCCTGGGGGGACCCAGCAGGGGGGGTGGTAAGCGGCAGCAGCAGAGGAAAACAGAGGAGAGGTGAGGTTTTGTGGGGGTATGAGGTTGGTGCTGATGCAAGAAAGGGTTGATCCTGCTGTGCCCTCAATTCCATGTGTGTCAGCTGCATGCTTTTGTGGCTGCATGATTCCTGTCAATGCAACAGCTGGATTTTCCCCCCAGCTGCATAGTTCTGTATGATTCTATGCTACTGAATGGCCTATTTTAGTGCTCAAGCTTGATTGTAGGCACTTGAAACACCAGGTCCCTTTTCACTGCACAACTCTCTCGGTGGTCCAAATTTAGTCTCATGGCCGGACACTGTGGTTGTGTTTTGCAGAGCCCCGAAGGCACATGCCCTCTCCAACCTCAGTGCAAGAGCTGCAGATCCGGAACGGCTCAGAGCCTTGCAAGGCATGACTGTCAAGGTGTGGGGTGTTGACGGAAATGATTTATGGATGTTCCTAAAACAGTTGTGAAGGAAGGATGCAAAACTGCTTACTTTGTTGAGAACAGGGGTCAGGCAGGAGTCACTAGCTTGCTTGCTGCAAAAGAAGACATGGAGAGTGGGCAACGCATGTTTTTAAAAGTGCGCTGTCTTTGCGAGCACCAGAGTGCAATGCATCCATGCACATCAGCAACTCTTGATTCAAGAGTCTTGACTAAGACTAAACCAATATCTACTGTGGCTTTATTTTTGTAAGCTTGCAGGCTCAGGAGATTGAGTGTTTAAATGCATCGACCTAGGTTGCATTCTTGTAAGTTTGCTGATGCTCACGGAGGCTGTAAAGACCTTTTATTTACCGAATGCAAATCTGGCTGCATGTGGTGCTCTTGCAGGCACTCAAAGAGACACTCAAGGCACGAGGCTTGGCGGTGTCGGGGACAAAGCCTGAGCTGATCGATCGCCTACTTGGGGGAGGGGACGGAGGCGCAGGTCCGTTTTCTGGTTAAAACTTTTCAAAAGCACGATGAAAAATTTGCATGCCATTGGGCAAGTTGGTTTCCCTTTCAGACAATCGCCTAGGGGGAGGGCTTGGAGCCAAGTACTTCCCTGGCGCTGAACTTGATAGAGGCTTGAAAGCATGCCTTAGCATACAGCAATGCCTGCCTCAACAGAGTTGCCACTCCTACAAAAGCGGACCCCCGAGCAAATAAATATAAACGTCAGGACTGGGGTTGGCCCCCGTCTGTTTCTGCTTTTTGGCAAGGAACATGCAATTTATATGGTGCCGGCCAACCTAGTCAAAAGAAATTTCATGCGTCGGATATCTACTCAAAAAACATAATTCTCCTTTATAGTTTTGCCTTGATCACAATTTCTTGCTGTCGGAGACACCACCATACATTTTGCAAAAGAGAGGTATGCAAGGGAAACTTTGCAGGTTCATCACATGTTGCATCATCTGTGCGCGCGCGCACGCGCACGCGCACGCACACGCACACACACACATACATACATACATAGACACGCATGCATACATACATACATACATACATACATACATACATACATACATACATACATACATACATACATACATACATACATACATACACACACACGCACGCACGCACGCAAGCACACACATCCATGCATGCATGCATGTAGTTGCCCACGCACTTGCACGATTGCCTGAACACCATGCAGGCCGGCAGAAGCGCAAGGCAGATGAGGGCAAGGTCCCACAGCACACTACCAAGCCTGGGAGGCGCCGCACAGGAGCTGGAAGTGGGGCTGGCTTGTCTGTACCAGAAGCAGCAATGACACCCACGCCCTCTTCCAGTAGACCGAGGGGTTTGGCGCAAGCAGCAGGGGCGCAAGAAGAGGGGGTTGAGGAGGAGGTGGAGGACCTCACTTTGCCTGCTGGCAGCGAGTCGGAGGTCGAAGGGTTTGCGCATGGGCATGGTGAGGTGCTGTATGAAGGGTCTTCAGAGCTGGAGGATGAAGAGGTGAGGAGCAGGGGCAGAGACAGGCAAGGTTCCAGACGGGGAGGGGATGCAGGTGGAGGTAGGGAGGGTGGCGGAGTGGGATCAACGCAGCAAAGGGAGGGGAGGCTCATCCCATCATCCATGGTCACCTCAGCACAGGCTTCAGTGGCAGCACCATCAGTGCTGCCGTCTCCTGCAGCCGGGGTAGCAAGGGGGAGTGGTGACTTGGAAGATGAGCCCCCACAGCCAGCTGGCTCAAGGAGGGGGCAGAAGTACGTGCCCTTGGGCGTGCAGCGCCCGAAACGCTTCGGCCTGCAACGCGTACCAAGAGAGCAGGGTGTACAGAGGATGGAGGGGGTGGCCCCAGGCAGCAATTTGATCCTAGGGGAGGATGCAGGTGGCATATCAGGAGAGCGTGGTGGGTTCGGGGCTGGCGAAGAGATGGGGGGATTAGGTGATGCAGCAGCAGCAGCAGCAGCCAGCCATGTTCACCGTCGAGTGCAAAAGGGGTGCACAGCAAACAGGCTGCTGGAGGGATCCATACAAGAGGTAGACCTGACTCTGTCGTCTGAGGGGGAAGGGGAGCAAGAGGAGCCAGAGCAGGCAAGTAGGGGCAAGAAGGGCAGGAAAAGGGGAGGAGCCAGAGCCGCGGGCGCAGGGCTGAGGCAATCAGAGCAGCAAGGAGCGCATATGGTTGAGCCTCCTGGAGGTGTGAGCGCCACTACTCACGAGCCCCCCGTGCTGGCGCCACAAGCACGCCCCCTGGCACCCCAACACCTACTCACACAGCACGCGCCAGCACAGATGCCATCACAAGTAGCAGCAGCAACAATATTAGAACCACCGTCACAGCTGGAATCACAGTCGCAGGCAGGAGGGCCCATTTTTAGACCCAGCAGAAGCCTGCGAGATATACTGGGCCTGCCACTCAAGCCCAAGAAGGAGCCCCAATCGCAGGCGGCGCAAGAGCACTTCACACAGCAGCAGCAACAGCAGCAGCAGCTGTTGAAACATGAGCCACAATCCCAGCAGCAGGAGCAGAGTGGTGTGGGGCTGCAGTCGCAGCAGCAGTCTGCACCTGAGGTGCCGTGGGATGAGATGCTGGGCTTCAACACGCAGGTGTGTGTGTATGTGTGTGAAGCATGCCGATGCCGGGGAATGAGAGGCAGGTATAGGTCAAGATGCAGGTGCCATGGGATGAAATGTTGGGCTTCAACGCCCAGGTGTTGGTCTATGTGTGTGTGTCTGTGTGTGTGTGTGTGAAGCATGCAGCACAGGCAGGATGCAGTTTCCCTTGTGGTCCCCAAAGATGGAAGGGAATGCTAGGTCAGCAGCGGAACACCCCATATATCAGAGAAAGCGCGAGGAGACTGAAGAGCATGGGGTTGAAGCTGAGCGTGAAGAATTAGGGTCTGAGCATTGATTCAAGTGTTGACTTGGTATGAGGCATGGTTGATGGATGCAGTACCTAAAATGGAACCTGGGTGTGCTGGATCTTGTGAGTAAGGGACTTCTGTGGACTTGGCTGCGTGCAAATGCATGCTGTCCAGAATGGACTCAGTCCTGCTGTTGCTGCTGGTGCTACTGGTGCTGATGCTGTTTTCCTTCCTATAATAACGTGCATCGAGCGACTTCAAAGATTGGCTTGCAGCTGGGTTATCCAGCTGCAGCGGCTGCCCCAAACCACAAGTACACTCGATTGGCAGCCTTCATGCGTAGCTGAGGTTGCTTTTTTAATCTTTCCTTGGGTTTGTGCGTGGTTCCTGTTCCTTGACTCAATGCCCCACAGTACATGCCAGCCTGTGATTTGGGGATGTCGCTCATGGCAGCCTGAGAGGAGTATAAGTGCGCTCTGGGGCACCATCACACTGCCCTTGTTGTTGTTGACAGGGCCCTACTAACAGCAGTATCACTGTGCCTGCTGCATTACTCCTTTACCAACCACTGGCCCGGCTCTGAATGTCCACTGTCTCCTTCCTGCTACGTTTTTCCTGCAGATGCTGGCTCAGCCGCTGCCCCTAAACACCCAGTTGGAGCCCCTGGCCTTTCCAAAGCCACACCCACCCCTCCTGTTGCCTGACGCCCCGAGCGCTCCTGCCGCCCATGCCACGCTCCCTCATTCTGCGCACCCTCATCATGCTGCTGCTCCGGTTCCCCCTGCAGCAGCTGCGACCTCCTCAGATGCTGCTGCACCTGCTTCCAAGGCAGCCACCACAGCAGCACCACATTTAGATCCTACATGCCCTGCTGTCGTGAGGTCCCCAGCGAAAGCACACACTGGTGCAGCACCACCAGCTGTATCAAAGGGCGCAGTGCAGGGGACAAAGCCAGCTCCCTCCTCTGCACAGCCCTCCTCACCCACTGCTGGGACTGGCACACAGGTAGTGCAGGCTGTTCAATTTGATGAGAGAGAGAGAGAGAGAGAGAGAGAGAGAGAGAGAGAGAGAGAGAGAGAGAGAGAGAGAGAGAGAGAGAGAGAGAGAGAGAGAGAGAGAGAGAGAGAGAGAGAGAGAGAGAGAGAGAGAGAGAGAGAAGGGATGGCCCTGCAGCTTTGTAATCAACCTGAACATTTGGGAAGTTTTCTCAAGGCATTGTTTAATCACGTGCGAACAGAAGGAAATAAATGTAAGGGAATGAGTGTCTGTTGGATGGCTGCGCTTGCAGATTTGAGTTCAAGAACCTGACGCCATCACACTCCACCCTGTGATCCTTACCCTGTAATACCTTGCCTTCTGATGCCTAGCAGCATTCCCTGTGGTGTAAGCTTGCAGTACGCCTATTCCAAGCCCTTGCAACCTTGAAAACACCCAAATCACGCTTCAATACAGCAGCTCTCACAAGTAAGGCAAGCACCTGGATTTTGTGATTAGCGATAACACACCTCTCTGAAAGGGCCTGGAATAAAGAAGCCGCGCCTGTGCTCTTGATGGATGTCAGGGTACTCTCTGCGAATGTCCAGGGAAGATCACTCCCTCTAGAAAAGTTTTGCTACAATGTTCATTCTTTGCAAGAGCCCTTCCTTTTTGGGGTGATTCAACTCATTTCCTCCCCAGTACACCCTGCCTAGATTTGCCAAATTGGCATGCAAGTTTATGCAACACACACGCACATACACAAACATACACACACATCATAAACACAAACACACACACATACACACACATGTATATTGATAGGCGATGATGAAATCTCACCTCACGCCTGTGCATGCCCACAATATCCGCAGCGTCTCCAGCAGAGGAAGCGGCCCCGCTGCCTCGCTGACCTAGCAGACATGTCGTCCTCTGATGACGAGGATGATGATGGGGCAGTCTTGACTCGTAGTGCCAAGGGGTTGGTTAATAGAGTTGCTGGTCCTGGCCCTCATACTGCTTCTGCATCTGCTGCTGCTGCTGTTGCTGCTGGCCATGCATCTGAAGCCTCTGGCCATGGTCCACCATCAGTAGCTCCTCCAGCACCAGCAGCACCATCCGGCTTTGCTCCTGCTGCTGGTCCTGGGTCACGCCCAGCTGCACCTAAGCCAGGTTCAGGCAGAAAGGGTCTGGCAAGCCTTTTGATGGGGGACAGCGACATTTGCTGTGCTTCTTGAAACCGACATAAAGCACGCGGTACATGCATGACAAATTACCAAGCATGCAGGCAGGGTTTCTCTGTCCAGAGAATGCCTTTTCTAATTTTACAATGCCCCTTCTTCTGAACCTGTAAAATAAAATGGTACAGTCTTGCCCTGAGAAAAGCCCGTAGGACATTTGACCTGTACATAGCACCTTTATGAACGCAGACATGACGAACAGTGCACTCACAATAGGACTTTCAACTGTGGCAACTTTTGGTGTTGCTCCTTTGTAGGAGGAAGGATGCATTTCCTTGCTGATTCCTGAGCACAGGGAAAGCTCGCTGGGTAACGCTCGCCCGGGCTGTGCAATCAATCAACCTTGAGTTCCCTTCTCCCTTATTGATGTAAGGGACGATCTACCTAGTATCTTTCTTGCCTTGTTGTTTTGTGTATGCCCAAACTGATGCAATTGACTTAATGTATTTTTGTGCTGCTACTACCATTGCAGAAGCTGTTATCAATGATGCTACGTCTGTTAGACCTGCTTCTTTCTATGGGCATGCTTGCCTTGGAGGCAGATGTACATTTCTCTTGTTCTCACCCCTTGGGAGGCAGATGTACATTTCTTTTGTTCGCACCTTTCCAGATAGCCATCAGAAGATGGCCAGCTGGCATTTTTTGCTGTGCACTTTCCTTCCTTTCTTCTGCATGTTGTTTTGTTTTCTTTGCAAGTGTGTTTTTGGCCTCTCTGTCTGAGTTATGCTCATGCTGGTGTTTTGGTATGTACAATCTCTTATGTGCCTTATGACAATTGGTTATGCACCGTAGTCTAAAGTCGCAAGATGTCACTTAAATAACAACGTTACATTATTTGCGGTGCCCAATTGCATATGTATGAAGTGATTGAGAGGATAAGATATACAAATGGACCGCTGTGAAGGTTACCAATACATGTAAACAACTTTAAGTTGCTGTGCCCATGTCAAGGGTATACAAGGGTTTGACCTACAGCCTAATACTCTGGCTGATCGGCTGCTGGTGAAACATTCTCAACCAGCATCAAGAATTGAAAATGAATCTGAGAAAAGCAAAAATACTTGACAATTTGCACGACCCTTGATTCAAGAAAGCATTGATCTCAGGATCAGATAGGAAAAAAGGGGGAAAACTGCCGCGGAGTAGGCAGTGAAAACTCCTACACCAATCAAGGAAGGGGGGCCACATTGGTTCAAAGATTCTATGACCACCCCAACACAACTTGTGTTCAGACTGCGAGAAGCACGGCAGGCAGAGATCAAAGACAGGTCCAGCAACGAGGAAGAGAGCAAGGTGATAGCTGAAAGACTGGAGTTCCTCGAGCAGCAAGCAGAGTCAAGCACAGTCATCCTACCAACCAAGGGAAGCCATGCCCAGCAGCTGACTGCTACGCACAACTTAAGTCTGACCTTAGGCTAAACCAAAGATACAGCTGCTGACCACAAGCACAGCCTGTGGACAGCCCTTAGAACACCCCGTGCTATACGTGTGCACACCATGCTCAGGATCAGTTATAATGTGAAAGCTCGCCAAGAAAGGAAATAAGTCTGTGTTTGGGAGCCAGGCGAAAGCATATAAAGGCCTGAAAAGATTAACGAAAAGATCCTTGTAATATATTTTCTGCGCAGCTCACACATTTCAAAACAATTTCATTTTGGTAACTTGTTATCAGCTCCAGTGCCAGGCCGGACCACAATCTCGCAAGGGACCTGAAATAAAGAAAGGATAGGAGGAAAACAGACATCAATTAAGGAAATGGAGACACATTGGCGCAAAGAGCCGTGAGTCTCCCTCGCCAGTCACCTGAAAGAAAAAGAGGAGAAAATGATGCAGGCAGTGAAACACCTCCCACACAAATTACTAAAAACAGGATACCTATGGCCGAAACACTGTGTACTCTCTTCACCTGAGCATACTTGCAAATTGCAAGGCCACCTAGACGTTTTGGCTCACCTTGACACAGCCAGATCATCGATTGACCCCATTCTTTTGCAATGGTGTCTAGTACACCGCTATGTTAACAGCTATATTTGAAAGGCAGGGTGGGATGTTGATTTGAAAGGTAGGGTCGGAAAATCCTTTTTCCACCAAGGTGCCCCATCCTTCCTAAGGTGGATAACTCACCCCCCAAATGGGCACGTTTTTTACATGCTCCCAGCACATGGGGCCGAAACCTTGGCCGGCCAAGCTTGGTTGCAAAATGTAGCGCTGTCTGCAACGCTAGAGCTTGGCCGGCCAAGATTTTAGCCCATGCTTCAAATTTACCGCGGCATACTAGGGGTATAGTACACCACCTAATCTCCATTCCGGACCAATTACAGCACCAATTTGAATGATTTTAGGTGATTTGGTGTCATCATTGCAAAAAAATGGAGCAAGAAGGTCCAGTGGTCCGCACGGTATAGAAGCCATTTTCCTCAAAGGAGAGTCAGCAATAACTTGAAGGCCAATTCGTCTCCTTTTCCGAAAAGTTTCCGAAAATTAAGGAGTCCTTAATTGATGTAGGGAGACTTTTCTCTGTCTACGTAAATTTCTTTCTCTTTCCATTGTACGAATGCTGCTTATAGGAGGGCGAGACGCAAGCCTGGAAGGATGGCCGACAACTTGCCGGATCCGCAATAGGTTGTTTTGCTCGCTAGCTGTTCTAGTTGGTGGGGCTCACTGTTAGTGTCGGTGAGGCCCTAGCTAGCTTGCTAGTTAGGGGACCTTTCCTTAATGCACGCAGCTGGACCTGGATTGCGTAGTCTTTTCTTTTCTTGCGTTGTCTTTTTTTTCTTCTTTTAGTGTTGGTGGTGACAGTTAAGTCTTTCCCTTCATGCACGCTAGCTGTTGCCCAGCATAAGGATGCCAAAAATATCGAAATTTGACCTCCTTCCTTTCTTTTTTTTGAATACCCAGGATGTTTTTAATATTCATGGAGGTCACAGGCACAACATCTTCAAGTTGGGAGTGATAATTGGTCCTGGAGTTAAGCTGTGGGCCCTTTTTGGGTGATCTGAGGCAAGGAGAGTGACCTTGGGCCCTCCAATTTCATCAAATATTGGTGAACTTAATATCTTGAAGAATCTAAATGTTTGACATGATAAGAATTGAGGGGGGGGGGGGGGACGGGAAAGAGCATTTCCAGCAACATAGGGGACTTGTCCACCTCTGCCCTTCTTCCAGCCGTTCCATTCCAATGTTGACACACACACATACACACACACTGTTGTATAGTTAGACTAGCTGGAACAGTATCTTCGTGAGAAGGAGTAAACCTTGCCTGTGACCTTGATTTTGGGCTTCTTTTTATGCATCAAGTATGTTATATCTCCATGCAAACTCCTCCTTAGTCGTCGCTCGTCCTTGTCAGCAGCAGCGATAGCAGAATGTAACACCCCAACACCATGACATGCACATGCACGCACACACACGGATTTTTAGCTCAAGTCCCTCCCTTTAACAGGGAACAATTGATTGGCCCAACAGAGCTCAGACAAACATTAACTCAGTTCTCTTAAGCTCAAAATCCCAATGAAGATCTGCAATGGTTGCCACAGGCCCTAGGGGATTATAATAGAAGCCATAGTCAAAGCATCTCTAAGCTTATAAGATGTGGGGAGTGTTTTCAATGCCTATGTAGCTTGTGTTCTAAGCTAAAGCGTGAAATTACTTAAGAGGCATTTCTGAAATAAGGAGTTCATATGTATTTGATGGAGCATAGAGAAAAGTGTAAAAGGCATTTTAGATTACAGGAAAGGTAAGGAGTGAGACATGTGTGATTAAGTTGTGAAGGAGCCATCTGTGGTCCTTCAAGTGATCAAGATCAAGATGCAACGGTTACTTCAACCCACAGACCTCTGTGCTTGCTCTCCCTCTTGGTCAGTGTGATGGGGCCCTGCCTTTCAGGACAGGTGGCTTTTCCTTAACGCACATTGCCAGACTTGGAGTGCGTAGACTTTCTTTCTTTCTTTCAACCCACAGAACGCTGGCTGATCTGCGCGGGCGAAACATGCTCTGTCAGCGGTCATGGTTAACGCAAGAGGTACACCGGAGATTTGTACTCAAGAATGCCTGAATACATGTTTGAGAAGACAGAATTGTAAGCAAGGGCTTCAGTCAGCTCACCTTAATGATGAACTACTAGAGCATAGAAATCCAGCATGCTCAGGACATTCATACATAGCTGTTTCCTTTCAAAAAAATTGAATATTGATATCATCAACAACCTGGTAGCTAAAGTCCTTGGAGCTTCTTCTTTGAAGACAGCCCCTTTGCCCTTGGGGAAACTTGGCCAAATTTAAGCTCCTGTTTTGAGCCGCAGTACGTGATTGACGAAAACATCGATCAGACTCACCATACTTCTGCAGGGCTTTTCTGTATCGAGGAGGAGAAAATTTTCGTACCACGGCCTACTGCTAGAGTGGCAAAATTATTCAAAAAAATAAAAACATTTTCGTAGCATATTAAATTGCAAACTGTCATGGCGGCCAAAGATAGCCCTCCACCAGGCAGCAGGAAGGTGAGTAAGCTCGCGAGCCCTAGTTACAAAGTTTCATGCTACTGCTACTAGTCAGCCCACAGACTACAGGCTGTAGGCGAGAGCAGTATTGTGCGAATCTCTGGCACTGCTTTGCTCACAGATCTTCATACGGTTGCCGTAATGCTAGCGAGTGTATGTTGAAAGGAGGCAGAATAATATGTTTAGTGGCCTCATGCTGAGATGCATGACTGCTGAAATGTACAGCCGCCGGGCATGGCCCTCATCCTCTTGAGTCTGACAGTTGCGTCCTGTGCCTGCCCCTGTTGGCCTGGAATGATCCACTGGCCTGAATGCTTTGACACGAGCACGCTTTTTACAAGCACTGACGGAAAAGGTCCCTTCCTTAGGGTGCTGTACCCCAGCTCACGGAACAGAAGGTGGTCCTGAAACGCTTGCGCAATGTGCTCAGAACCCCCCATATGGTTCCCACAGTCAAAATTATCCCGATACACACAGCACACAGTACACAGCACACGCATGCAACACATGCACATGCACATGCACACGCACTCACACACGCACGTACCATACACACACTCACACGCATATGCACACATGAGCAACAAGTCTAAGCTGGGCAAATCTGGCCTGGGAGAAAACCAACATTTGAGCTAAAAATGTCCGATTGACTGTTGGCTAGGATCCTGAATTCTTGGGTTTTCCTTTTCTTTCAAAGATTGCTCACTGGTTCAGATCCACTGATCACTGATGCTTTGGCATGAGCAAACAATTTACAAGCAAGTTGCGGCATCCCTGCTCTGTGACCCTGCGCAAAGTTGCTTGTGACCCTGCGCAAAGTTGCTTGTGACCCTGCAGTAATTAAGGCCTCCTTTAAGACTTCTTCCTCCTGTTGTATTCTCCTGCTAAACTATGCATTTATAAACGAACATTTAAAAGCAGGTTGAAATCCCTGCGGACCAAAAGCCTGCACAGAAAGCCATATCCCCAATAGCAGCAGTGTCCACAAAAGTGGACCCCATGCCAGACTACATTATGAGCACTGCATGTAAGTCTGTTTGCCTTCTTATTGAGCACTGCATGTAACTCTGTTGTTGTTGCTGCTGCTGCTGCTGCTGCTGCTGTTGTTGTTGAAAGTAAAAGTCTATGCCAGCTAAAAGGCCACGTGCATTAAGGAAAGATTCCCTAACTAGCAAGCTAGCAAGGGTGTCACCAAAGGGCCCTCAAACCTAAACTAGACATTGTTGTTTTATTATGAGCACTGCACGTAGGTTTATTGTTTTCTAATTAAAAGGCACAGCTTGTGTTTACCATGCCGGCACCGTCAAAGCTTGTGGTCCGTTTTGCAGCCTTGGTTGGTTAAAAACAGCTGTTGAAATAACCTCTTTGATTTGTGAACCTGATTTACAATTGTGGTCACGTAGCAAGCAGATTTTGAATAGATAAAACATGCCTTAACATTGCCAGGTGCTGGCGGTGCGGGGTATGCTTACAAGAGCCTCAATAATCCGCGTGCTGCGTTGGTTGCTGGAGGCTTTTCTGCAGTCTACTTTTTTGCAGGGTGGGTGGCAGTCTCTGTGCATTGCTTGGTCCAAAGTGTGAGTTATTTTCACGTAAGGATAAGATCAAAATCCAGCCTGTATGATCGCAGGTCTTTCTTGCTGGAAAAAGGATTCATATCACTCTTGCCTAACCAAAGCATGCATCTTTGATTCTCTGATATTTGTGAGGCCAAAATCTCCTGTACATTCAAAGCAATGAAACAAATGCAAGCGTTTGAAATCTTCAACCAACTGTCAATTCCACACATGCACGCAGGAGACTACTTGCCCAAGGACACCACAGGCTGGGGTACGACGTTGTGAGTTAGATTGGCCCTTGTTAAACAATGCAACCTGAGCTCAAACGAGAAGTCCTCTCAGAGCTGCCTCACCCCTGCTGTTTTTTGTTAGTCGCCTCGGATGCAGCCACACATGCCTGCAGCTCTTCATCAAGGCAGCAGCAGCATTGTGTTTGCAGTCTTACCATTTTCGGTCCTGATACAAAATAAAGCTCTTGTGGTCCTGTATGTGTCTCTCAGGGTACCGTTGCCAGCGTGGGCCTACTCGGCTTGATGGGGCCCAAGGCTTGGGCTACTGGAGAGGCTTACAGCATTGCCTTTGCAACTATAGGAGGCATGTCTGCAGGTATGCTTGCAAGTGCTGAACATTTCATAGAAATTAGATGAAAGACAGGAAAGAGAGAAAAGCTGCGTAGGCAGGGAAAACTCCCTACATCAATTCAGGAAAGGGGGCCACATTGGTTCAAAGATTGTATGACCACCCCACCGCAAACAGCGAAAATGAATGAAAATGTGGAATTTTGGCAATGTGATCTAATTGACGTTTGGTGCATAGAAGAATGATTGATGGCAGTTCATTCAAATAAAAAAGGATTCCATTGCCTGTGAGCCTCAATGCCAAGAACTGCCCCTGACCAACTTGTGGGTTGAACCCAAACTAGTAGCCATTATCTTTCATACTACTTTCGTGAAGCCCAAGCGTCTATATGCCCTTGATGGATGAGAAGCATGAAGTCGAGGATCAGCACCAAAAAGCTCATCTCCTCAGGTGCAGCTGTGCAGCATAGAACCCGTAGCCTTGGTTGAGTGGCGTATTTCAATTCCTGAAAAAGGCTCTTTGAGGCTAGAGTAGCAAGGCATACGTGGGCAGAACCTAATTGGGAGGTTTTGGAAAATGCTTTTTTCATAGAAGGCTTGTTTTGTCCAAGTGTTTCAGAGCTGTTTCTGAAAACGTTAGTGCGTCAATCCACGTGAAACAAACTTTTATTTGAAAAGAAACCAGCACACGTTTTGTCACCTCACTCCTGTGTCCCTCATGCGCTGGAAATTTCATCAATGCAAAGTGTTCCCCTTCTTTAACCGCTGCAAGCTGGCCTCCAAATTGCTTTTAAAATTCAATTGCAAGTGTCAAGCACCAGCTTCATTGCTCGCTCTTGAGCATACAATTTTGGTGCTTGGTGCACAGCTGACCACTTGCAGTCACTGGTATGTGTTTTGGGGTGCATGCTGTGTCAATGACACCTCAAGGTGTATAATAGTTTACTGGTGAGTAACAAGAAATTAAAAAAAAGGTTTTGTCCTCAGATATTATCCTCCAAGGAATCTTCAAGCATTATTTCTTTCCCTTTCCCAAAATGGAAAGAAAATTAAAACCAAAAGGTTACGTAGGCAGAGAAAGCTCTCCCCACGAAGGTGCACTGGCTCAAGGAGCCGTGAGTCCCTTTCACCAGCCTTTTCCCTTTTTCCAAAAAAGCCGACGAGTGTTTTGTGGGCAATTTCCCTTGAATTTTGTTTAAAACTTTTTGCCAGCTAGTGTTGATCCGGTTTGATTCAGGGCCTTGTCAAGTGTAGCCTAGCCGAGCTCGAGGCTTAAGGGCGACTGAGTCTTGTTACTCAAATCTAAGAACTTCAAAATTTCAAGACTTGACAATGTTTCCTCTTTAAGCAGCATAACCCCTGAAGCATGCTGCCACATATGCAACTTATACAGATTGAGCACAAATGGAAAAATATTGAGCCTGAAGCAAAGGTCCCTTTATCTAATACCACACGAGCTTGTCAAGCTCTCTACCTTTTGTCAAAGTTTCTTTGGTGACAACTTGGGAAACACCCTTCCAGGAATTCCTGATTACAGGGTTGGGTAGGTTGCCTTGGGTTTGCCCCTACAATCTATGGTTTCAAAGGAGTTGAGTGATTGCATGGGTGTTAGTTTGACGAGTTGTATGTGCACCTGGAAGGTCTTGCATAGGGCATAGGGTTGTGTTGCTCAGCGCAAACATTTTGGTCGCCACCAAATGCAGATACTCAAATTGAGATGTCTTGTTTGATAAATCCAAAACAGTGGAAAGAAAAGGAAAGAAAAAGAAAAAACTACATAGGTAGAGGAAACTCTCCCTAGATCAATCAAGGAAAAGAAGACACGTTGGCTCAGAATAGCCATGAGTCCCCTCCACCACTATGGCATCGGGATATGGTGTTGGCTTGACGAAGAAAGAAAGGGGGAATTTACCTGAGCAGGGAACCTGCACCATTATGGAAGAGGAGACACATTGGCTTACAGGGCTTTAGATCCCCTTGACCAGCCTGAGGATGGCTTTGGATTGTAGGAATCAAGTAGGAGAAAGGCCTAAATACTTCACTACCCTTCAAGGTGGCACCCCTTTTTTTACAGACTGCTCAGAAATGTCGAGTCATAGCTGACATTTACCACTTAGCTCTACTGCTTTTGCTGCTCCTGCTGCCGCTGTTCCTGCTGCTGCTACTACTGCTGCTGCTTGTGATGATGGCGATGATGCTGATGATGACGACGACGATGGCAATCTTCTCGATGATCATAACACACCTCCATCAGCTTGTCCATCACTATGACCCTCTGCGCATCCTTTGCTAACAGCGGCCAACTTAATCAAGAGCTACCAAGCCCGCACAGGAATTCCTCTTGAGCCCCACATCACTGAGAGGCGCAGCGGCGAGAAGGCAGTGGAATCCCACTGAGCGCTGCAGCACTAAAATAGCCCCTTTCCACCATATGATACTGTTGCCGCATTGTGCAGTCACGAATGCAGATAGCATGCTCACTTTTGTGTTTTTTGTTTTGAGACGTCATGAGTCAAGACGTGGTGAGGAGGTGAATGAGTTCCACTGCAATTTGAATCAAAAGGTTCATGGCTTGCTTTACTAAAGGAGGTACTCGGTCTACTGGGCTCCGGATCTTCCTGTAAATCCTTTTAAACTCTTTACCTGCACTCAAGCTGCAGAACCTTTTGTAAACACATAAGGAATGGGTTAGGAAGGGCTCGACTCAAGATCGGATCCTCTAGACAACTGGCTGACCTAGTCTAGCACAATGACAAAGCCTGGAAGGTGGTTGATGGTATGATCTGGGACAACTTGTAACTCTACCCTCCCCCCTGCTTGTTTATGTCCCTGCTGTAAAGGAGGGACTGCTACAGCTTGCATGAAGTACGGAGGGACATGCCAATGCCTAATATTATGCCAATGCAAAAACCGCCTGATGCCTGATATGTGCCTGATATTTTAGCCTGTATTAAGCCTGAAAATGCCTGAGCCTGGAAAATGTAATGTCAGGACTGGCTATGTAAGGAAGAAAAACTATGTAAGCATAGGAAACTGTCCCATTATCAATTGAAGAAAAGGAAATACATTGGCTCAGAAGTGCCGTGAGTCTCCTCCACCGCAAGGCTACAAACCTGAAAGTGCTATTTGGGTTCTGGAGGGTTACTGGAAGCACCCGGCTCCAGGACCTGGCCGTGGGAAGTATTTTTCTTTCCAGTAGCACGCCTAGTGGTAACAAGCTTGTGGGCATACCGAACAGAGTGGGCATGAAGCTTCCAGGCAAGCTTAATGGCATGTTGGTGGCCCAGCCCCGGTCGTTTGAAATTGCTAAGGGTATGCTCGGCATAAAATACCCCACCAACGCCTAGGAGAATGGCTTGAAGAGTTGCAGCTTTTGAATTAATTAGTGTTCAGACGTCTGCATGCTAACGCTGTGCTGCCTCCAACTGTTGTCCAGGCCTCGTGTCTTCACAGTACTTGATTTCAATCAAGTGCACATGCTGCTGGTTTGCATTCAATTGGTGAGGTTGTCTCACGCGGTTAGCTGTGGTGGTCCTCTGTGTGGGCCTGTGTCTGCAGCGTAACACATGGTGTGAGCAGAAGGAAGAAGAGGAGGAATTGGCATGGTAAGGGGTAACCAAGAGAGCATTCAGACGGCTGGAGGTGATTCTAGACCTCGTAGGAAATCTACGAGGAAAGAGGCAAGGGGGTATAATTCTGCTTGAGGCATGAGCAGGATGTCATGACGAGAGTCTGCTGCAATGAGAGTGTGCTGCAAGTTAGTTGGAGTTAGTTGGACAGTTGATATTTATACCTGTGATTGATCAGCTGTGGCTGTATTTAGATGTGGTCATGGGATGTTAAGACACTGTTATGGCTGCGTCACTTTCTCAGCCTGACAAAGAATTTTAACATTTTGTTGCGCCAACTGGTCATCAATTCCTAAGGTCTGTGTTAACCAAGCCTGCTACCCAAAGGCTTCTGCCAAAAGCTTTTGCAATAAATGTGCCAGCATTATTATGGCATTCAGCTTTCATGCAGGGTATGCTATGATTTTGGCAGCCTGAGAGCATTTGGAGTGCGCTGTCTAACTGATGACAGCCTGGGAGAGGGCATAATGGGTTTGTGGACCTTCTGAAGTGAACTGCGTGTTTTTGGTTATAGAGGGTGCGTGTGCGACATTGTAGGATGGTGTGCTTCAAAGGTGGGGATATATAAGGCATGTTTCTAAAGGCATTGCTCATTTCCTTCTCAACATAAGGTAATAAGCTCTAATGATGGAGCAGATGCTGTTTTACGATTGGCATGTCCAAGTAAATGTTTTGTATGCATGCAGAATTTTAAGGCAAATTGAAAATTGGGAAGATAGGTGGGAGCGGGAGCAGGACCTGTGGATTTGTCTGCAGCATGCTCTCTGTTTCCCTCCTTGGCTAACCAGAAACTATGTTAAATTAGATAAAGGTTCTGATCATTTGGTTAGTAGCTTTTCACATGCTTTGTTACCAAACGTAAGGAGATGTATAAATGCGGTAGAGAATGAAAAGAGGTTGATCCTTCTATTGGCTGACCCGGTCTAGCCCGATGCCTATCATAGTATGGGCTGGAGGGTGGTTGGTGTTTGGTGATCTGACCTCGAAAAGCCCAGCATCGTAACAGCTCTCCTTCTTAAGTTGATTACACAAACAGAGATGAGCTGAACTGAGGTACCTAGCCTAACCAGAACATATCGAAGCAAGCTCCAGTGAAAGGAGTAGAACCCGTACATAGCGTAAGCAGCGTGTTTGGTAGCTCAAATGATCAACACATTCTCACACACACACACACACACACACACACACACACACACACACACACACACACACACACACACACACACACACACACACACACGCACGCACGCGCACGCACGCACGCACGCGCACACACATACACACGCGCACACACACACACACACACACACGCACACACACACACACACACACACACACACACACACACACACACACACACACACACACACACACACACACACACACACACACACACAGACAAGTACATATACACGTATGCGCACCAAAGGATACTAACAAAAGAATTTGAACAACCAAAAGGAATGTAAGCCTTGGTCAACAGATATTTGTCTGTCAACCACGTCTTCGAACATTTGATGAGATGTTAATTCGTTTAAAGAATAAATGTTTCTCAAATCATGTTCATTGATTGGCTGAAAGTTGACACCTGACGGGAGGTGTGGCACACGCCTGTGTGCGAAAATGCAGCACATTCAGATGTCCACCATGGGGCACCAGGAGGACTCTGATGTGGAGCTGGAGTTGAGTAGCGATGACGATGGAGAGTGCACCCTATGCACACCCAATGCGCAACATCCAATAGCCAACCGGCCCAGCTCCTCCGCTGCCCCACCCACCCTTTTCCAACAACACTCCCAGTCAATGCACCCAGACTATGAAGTTCCAGCAGGTGGGCATATAGGCTGTGAAGGCATTGTATTAAGTGCTTGTGCGCTCCACACATTAGTTATGCGCCTATTTCTGTCCGCAAGCCAGCATTCAGCAAAGCACTCCTCAACTGCAAATATCAAGTCACCTCCCAATCGATCATAAGCTTCATATGCTGTTGCTGTTTTTGGCACTGCAGGGTTCATGACGGAGACCGAGGTATATCAACAGTTCCTGCAGCAAGGAATACGCACAGACAGGTGCGGACGCACATGGATATGAACGAGGATTGGCTGGATTTTCTTGATCCCATTTGTAATTGTGAACCTCAACCATTGTGCTTGGGGTTTGCATCTCCACCTTGTGCCTCTTCACAACACACACACACACACATGCACACACACACACACACACACACACACACACACACACACACACACACGCACACACACACACACACACACACATACACACACAAACACACACACACCCGCACACACACACACGCACGCACGCAAATAAACACACACACACACTTATCCTTTCACACTCCAGGTACGGCTTTGTAGAGCAGCAGCAGCTGATGCAGCATGGGCAGCCTTCGCTCCCCACGCAACCCTCCCAGCAGCAGAGCACCCTCCAGCTCCACCGATCTCTCCCCTCCACCCCTCGTGCCTCCTCCACCTCCTCCCTGCTGGGAAGATTCTCCTCCCGTCCCCAATCCATGCACCAACCTTCCAACGCCACCAGCAGCCCTGGACCCTCAGGGTTGGCCAATCTGGTGTCTTCTGCCACAACAGCTGCCACTGGCACCACACCCATCAAGAGCAACGCCAGCAGCGGGTTCCTTGGTGCTGGCGCTCGAGACGCGCGTGCGCACCAGCGTCGGTTGCGGAAGTGGCTGCAGATGTTGGGCCCGCAGGTGAGGCTCTGTTCTTTGTACTTTGTAGGCAGGACTGCCATAGCAGAGGGCCATCAGTCAACACAAGGCCATCCGTCAACAGGCCTGAGCACTGTCCGAAGGCTGTGGCACATCTCCGCCATATATTTGCCAGAGTGTGCATGCACCGCAATCACCTGCTGGGTGTGCATGCACTTCACTCACCTGATTGGTTGCGTGCACTTGACTGCTTGGTGTGCATGCACTTCACTTACCTCCTTGGTTTGCGTGCACTTACCTGATTAGTGTGCGTGCACTCCATTTACCTTCTTGGTGTGCATGCACTTTGCTCACGTGATTGGTGTGTATGCACTGAACTGCTTGGTGTGAGTACACTTCGCCTTCCTTCTTGGTGTGCATGCACTTCAGCTAACTGCTTGGTGCGCGTGCACTTCACCTATCTTCTTGGTGTGCATGCACCCCAATCACCTGCTGGGTGTGCGTGCACTTGGCTCACCTGCTTGGTATGCCTGGCCTTTCCTAGTAAGTAAGAAAAATTACGTAGGCAGAGAAAAACTCTACATCAAACAAGGAAAAGCAGAGTAGCTGGCTGAAAACCTTCCCAGAGTGGCCTACTAGTTACCTTGCAGAAAAGCCACTTGGCTTGCAGTTGATGGTACAACAGGAATAAGGACGTCTTCGACTACAGGCAAAGCAGTCCCTGGATTATGTCCAGATGTAAGCTGCCCTGCTTTCCTGCTCTGTAGGCAGAGCGCAAGAAGTTCGCCATCAGCTCTGGCCTGTGGCGGCGCTTAGGGCCAGGCCATCCCTCCTACAGCATTGCTTCCAGCAGCAGCAGCGACAGCGTGGACACACACACGTACACACATGCACACACACGTACTCACACACGCATGCACACCCGTGCGATATAACACTCTAATTCCGCTCGTCATCCAATTCAGGGGGAGCACCTTGGCCAGTACATGGCCACGCACCCTGCAAAGTTCAAGGAGCGCGTGCGCAAGGGAATTCCAGAGGAGCTGCGCGGCCTGTCTTGGCAGCTGCTGTCAGGTGCATGCGTGTGTGTGTGTGTGCATGCGTGTATGTGTGTGATCTTTTAATGTTAATGCAGGATGTGTAGAAAGCTGGTGCGTTTTATGCGTCCAGTATGTTGGTTGGAAAAAGGATTGATCTTTGCAAAACTCTGGATTGTGACTTGGATCCTGCAGCTTTTCCTGCAACTCGGGTCTGCAGTTTGGGCAGGGTGGGCAGCCTGGCGATTTGTGCTTTTTGGTGTAGATTTCACGCATGTTCCTTAGACCGCTTTTGATCCCTCGCAAGGGATCCGCATATCAGCATAGAGGGTGCTTTTGATCCCTCACAAGGGACTCGTAGCCTTACATGCCCGCATGAAGGCTGCTTTTGATCCCTCACAAGAGGCCCACAGCCTTGCCTGTGCCTTTTTTTATTGGAGCGCCTGGCACACTGCCCAGAGGTGGCACGTTCCTCTAAGGCTGCTTTTGATCCCTCACAAGAGGCCCACAACCTTGCCCGTGCGCCTTCATTTTGGAGCGCCTGACTCACTGCCCAGAGGTTTTCACAGGCTTGCAAACAAAGAAACCGTTAGTCAAAACACTTGACTGCTTGGCTAAAGCATGGAGGGAAGAATGGCAATGGGTCCAGAGAGCGGCAGCAAGCCTTGATGAATTATGGAGAGGTTGCATCTGTTCGCAACAGACTGGATGCAGCGTCTTCTTTTTTGCGCATGTGGAGAGCAGGCATCCCTAAGCAGAACCTTAGGGTGCTGCGAAAACAGTAAGGAGCACATAGCAAGTGTGATGAATAAGGGTAGGTAAAGGGGGTCGACCACTTTCACCAAGGAGGCTCCACAGAGTCTCAAATAGACTCACAATGGCCTCCTTCTCTGCCACTTTTTGCCAGACTCTCTGTACCCAAACCTAGTGTTACTGTGCACTGTGGCATCTTGTGGTATGCTCTCCAGGGGGGGGGGCGAGAGCTGCTGCAATGCCACAAAAACAGTAAGGAGCACGTAGCAAGTGTGATGAGGTGTGCTGTGACACCTTCAGATGTGCTTCCAGAGAGGTGAGAGCTGCTGCAGGCTCCCAATCCGGGCATGTATTTGTTGTGCAAAATGATACAAGGGCACATAACTGTTTTTCATTTTTGCCGGTGCGCGATACACATGTGTGTACTCCTTCTCCCTGCCTGCTGGTGGCCAGCTGATGCAGGCAGCTAACCTAGGCAAGTGCCTGCTATGCAGGGTGGCAAGGGCGATGTATTAAATCTTGCTAATACACACCTTTACACTCTTTCTCTCTGTCTGCTGGTGGTTAGCTGATGCAGGCAGGTAACCTGGGCACATGTGTCCTCCTCGGTATTTTTCAAGTTCTGACTTAATGATACAAAAGGAAGATCCACTGATTTTACCAAAAGTGATGATTCTTGATTATTTTTCAGGGTGATGAAGGGGCTACACGCTTGTTTCTCAGTTGTCCCAGTGTGTGATTCCGTTTGCTGGTGGCTGCTAAAAAAGAAGGAAAGAAAAAGAAAAGATGGCGCTAGCCAAGAAGAGTGCATTAAGGAAAAAATCACTAACTGCAAGCTAGCAAGGGTCAAACAAAAGGCCCTCAAACCTAAGGACACAGCTAGCCTGGAAAAAAGCCAGAAAGAGAGCAGGCTGCCAAGATGGTGGTACAGGGGCAGGGTGCACTTTTTTTTGCATGTGTAAGCTCTTTTTCTCTTTCTGGTGGTCGGCTACTGCAGGCTGCTAGGATGATTTTAGGGGGCACGCACATTTTTGTGCTCCTTTTCTCTGTCTGTAGGCGGCCAGCTGCTGCAGGCTGCCGACCCGGGCCTGAATGTGGCCTGCAGGCGCATGTGACAGAAAACAATGCTTTCCCCTGCACAAGCTTGTGTGTGTTCATGTTCTCAAATTTTGTCCTGTGTGTAAGTGGTCTGCTGCTGCAGGCTGCCAACCCAGGTGTGCACATGGCTTTCCCAATGTACGTAAAGGGGATTGTGGCTACCAGAGTATGAGCTTATGCGTTTGTCCATGCTCTCATAATGTGTCATGCGTGCTGTGGACAGGTGGTCGGCTGCTGCAGGCTGCCAACCCGGGCGTGTACTTGGCCTTACAGGAGCATGTAGAGGTAGACACTGACAGCGCCATAATGCGGGATTTGAACCGCACCTTCCCGCACCATGTCTTCTTCATGTACCGCCAAGGGCCTGGGCAGAAGGCACTGTACAATGTGCTGCGTGCGTATGCTGCATATGATCACAAGGTGCGTGCAAGGGGGTATGCTGTGTGTGATCACAAGGTTTGTGCAAGGGGGTATGCTGCATGTGACCGTAAGGTGTGCGCAGTGGTTCTCTAGCCACACACCCCTGGTGGTTTCTTTTGTGGAACAAACATGCTGCATGTGACCACAAGGTGTGCGCAGAGGTTTTCTAGCCGCGCACCCCTGGTGATTTCTCACTCTTGCTGAGTAGCTCTTCCATCCGACTTCTGCACACTCGCTTGTAAAAGCCGCTCTGGGTTTTTCCGCCCCCCTACATGCAGGTTGGTTATGTGCAAGGTATGGGCTTCATTGCTGCGGTGCTGCTGCTGCACATGGGAGAGGAGGAGTCGTTTTGGACGCTTGTGGCTCTGATGAAGGTGGGTGGCCCACGCGTGGGTTGTGAGGGAGGCCCACTGGAAGATGAGGGTAGGTGGCGCATGATGTGGCCCTTGCAAAGGTAGGTGGTGAGGAAAGCCCATTGGTGGGTGATCAAAGTGGGTGGCCCACATGAAGGTGGGTGCTGCCATGATGTGGCGTTGTTGGTGGTGCGCGGCCCAATGGTGGATGGTGGGTGATGAAGGTGGGTGACCCTGATGAAGGTTTGTGGCCCATGATGTGGCCTTGATGGAGTTGGATCGCTTTTGACATGGCCCTGATGGAGGTGGGTGCTGCCATTTTCCTGCGAGGGCATGTGAAATTCGTGCTGGTTTGGATGTGCAAGGATTAAAGTGAGTGCTACCATTGCCTGCAAGTGTGTATTTGTGCTGGGTGCGAGACATTTTGGGTACCCCAATCTGTGTCGTATTTGGATGGTTTTGGCATGCTCGGGCGCCGCTTCGCAGCAGGAGGAGCTGGAGCAGCATGCAGAAAGAGAGGCAGTTTTTTGTACACGTGTCGATTCTGTTGGGGTGGGTTATCAAGCAGCAGGGGTATAGATGCAACATCAGGAGGAGCACTCGAGCAGCTGCACAGGCAGATGTTTTATCACATCAATGTCTGTTGTGGGTGGACATCAATGTCTGTTGTGGGTGGACATCAATGTCTGCTGTATTTGACTGATTCCTTTTATACAAGCTGCAAAGGGAAGATTGAATTAATTGCGATGTGCATGGGTTCCCCTTTTGCAGCAGCAGCAGCAGCTGGAGACGCATTCAAGTGCTTTCATGCGTGTGTGTTTGGTTTCTTTTATGGTTTGCATCCCAGCCGTTTTTGGTTGATACATTTCCTAGCACCAGGGGTGTCTGGAGCAGTAGAAGTGCTTAGGCGGTGAAACAGGCCATGTTTCCCAGTGCTTCTTGACACTTGTTGTGGATGTTTAGCTATGAGACCTATCTGTAAAAAGGAAAGGAAGCTACTTAGGCAGTGAAAACACTCTCCAAATCAACTAAGGAAAAGGAGAAAGCTATTGTAAACGGTTGTGCTGTGCAGGGCCTCCCCTTGCAGCAGCAGGATGATCTGGAGCAGCATGCAGAGTGCTTTGGCAGTTTCGCACTCATCACAATTTCTGCCGAGATTAGAGCACACACGCAGCAACAGCAGCAGCAAATGGCACCTATTTTAAATGATCGTGCTATGCAGGGTCCCCCCTTGCAGCAGCAGGAGGAACTGGAGCGGCGTGCAGAGCGGTTTGGCAGTGACGCACCCATCACACCCTCTGCCGCGATCAGAGCACACACGCAGCAACAGCAGCAACAAGCCCCATTCTTTCCCAACTGGGCCCGCAGCAGTGGCTCTGCGCCTCCCACACCTGCAGGTATGAGATCATTGAACTTCCTGTCTGTTGTATGGTATGGGGCTTGTTGCTAGTTTTTCCCAGATGGCCCTGCAGCAGTGGCCCTGCGCCCCCCACACTGAAAGGTAGGAGATGGATTGCCTTTGCATTGTTTTCTTGATTTTCCTTTTGGCTCAGCGGCAGTGGCTGTGCAACCCCTACATCAGCTGGTAGGTGTGTGCACCTGTGTTTCATCCATCGCCCTACTTTTTCATGCTGAAATTTTTACTGGTATTTCGTGTGTGGATAAGTATTTAAACTTTTATAAACTGGAGGTCATCTGTAAAGCTGTGTATGAACTAGAATCTGTGATCTTATGCACAAATGTGAGGGGCCAGGCGCGCGGTGGAAGAGGCGTGTAAGGGCCAGTCACAGGAAGGACGAGTATTCAAAAGAAATGTGCATGGCCTTCCACATCCACAGCAGTGGTTGAAAGGAAGGCTTATGGTAAGGGGCGGGGTTTTCATCGCATGAGATCAGCGTCACACCATGCTCTCAGCACAGCTGTGCAGCTTGCAGTGAACTCAGAGGTCATCCGTGGCATTGTTGGCTGGCAGCTAGCTGGCTGCAACTGCTTGCATGTGCTCTGTGAAGGTTCCAGGAGCAGCCCAGTGCCTGTGTGGCCCAAAATCTGAGCACTGAGCACTCTCTTGCAGAGGTGCAGATGAGCATATCACAAAGGCAAGCCAGGGGGCCACAGAGGCTTGCAAACTCACATGTGTCGTTCAAAGTGTGAGCGCTGAGCACCCTGAGCCGGTTGAGTTTGTCGCCCGCTGCCTCCTTGCTTGCCCCTGTAGTATGCTTACCTTCTGTGTAGCCCCCAAAACCCCAAGCACTACGCACTTTTGTGCAATACGTGCCCCTGCAACTTGTAGCCCCTGTGTCCTTAGTTGCCCTGCAACAGGCGCACATATTGCACAAAGCCTGACCACTGAGCATTCCCAGCACTCAGCTTCTCCTGGCCCCCTGCTTCATCGGTTGCCCTACAACAGGCACCCATGATGCAACACGCAATGTACAACATAATACACCTCGCCCTGTAACAGGCGCACCACATAATGCTCATTGCCCTGTAACAGGCACACCACAAAATGGTCCTTGCCTTGAAACAGGTGCACCACATAATGCTCCTTGCCCTGTAGCAGGCGCGCCACATAATGCACCCCTAGCACCATCCCAGCAGCAGCAGCAGCAGCAGCATCGCCGGCACCAAAACAAGCCCTTCTCCCACAGCAACGGCCACCACACCGCCCCCCCTACACCTACCGCCTTTTCGGATCTAGCATCCCAGCAGCAGCTACAGCAGCAGCTACAGCAGCAGCAGCAGCAGCAGCAGCAGCCCCCCCAACTCCACCAAACCGGGCATCCACACACCACGGCAGCGCCCCACAACATGGCCGTGGATCCATCAGCAACAGCCTTGCCGTCATCTACTGAGCACAAGCAGCCTTCCCTGAAACCGCTTCAGACCCAGCCAAGCAAAAGCTCCAGCCTCCCACCGCCTGAAAGTTCACAGCCTCCTACAACCCACACCCCTGCAGCCTGCTCGCCTTCAACGGCGCAGCCAGATCCCGTGCCCTCCGCAGCGATCAGTGATGCAACCCCTCACAGCATGCCTCACAGCCAGCGACGCTCACACCCTGCGCTTCAACACCAGCCTGCTGTTCTGCCGGCCACAGGTGCACAGGCAGCGCATGCAACAAACGTACGCGCCCGCTCGTCATCAGGTCCCATTCCTTCCATCAAAAACCCAACTGCCTGTGCGCGCTGCGCGTGCTGCGGCCGTGCCCTGCCCGCTGCGCCTGCTCACCTGCCACCCCTTGCGCCGCAATCATCCCCTGTATCTGCAACACCTGCTCACCAGCCGCCCCTCAACTCTTCCGGCGCTTTTGCAAACGCAGCAGGTGCTGCTGGCTCCAGCCACACGAGTGCCTGCACAACCAGCACAGCAGCAGCAGCAAGTGCCAGCGCAACCATGCATGGCAACAGACACCCAAGCACCTCCAGCGCAGCGTCCGCCCCCTCTGCTGCAGCTGCTGCTGCTGCTGCCGCTGGAAACCAAGCTCAGCAACAGACCTACTGGCAGCCCAATTTTCACTTCCAGCACATTTCCAGTGACTTCCAGAGCATGCCCAACCTGGCTGCAGCCAACACGGGTGCTGCTGGCCCTGCCAAGGCCTTCAATATGACCATAGACCTGCGCCACACGCACAGGTGTGTATCAGGGAAGTTCAGAGGGTTACAGGGTTTTTCGGGGCTGCCCGAAAGACACTCACTAATCTCTCGGGTCTACCCGACCTGCCTTTCAAAAACCTCGGGTTTAGGGTACTGGAAAAAAGCCGGTGTTTGTGTGTGTGAAATGTTAACATGAATGTATGCTTTGTGGTAATTGCCCACCCACCTTCAGAGAAAAATTTCAACCTGGTTGTTGTTCAAGTTCAACAGTTACAGAATTTTCATTTTTAAAATTTAAATTGATTATGCTAGATAAATACATAAGGTTCCTTCATCCTCTTGTTTCAAAGTTCAGCATTTACATAATTATTCCACTTACACAATTTTTCCTCTTGCTTCAAAATTCAGTACTTGTAAAAATTTTCCAATTATTAGAAATTTTCACTCAATTTCAATTTTAAAATGATGACGCTAAACAAGTACATAAGGTTCCTTGGCCGAAGCTCTACAATGGAGTTGCATCAAATTTGTTACATTTGCCCAAAAGAAAACTGGAAGCTATGATGGCAAAGTCCAAGTCAATACAAAGAAAAAGATGCGTGTTACCTTTACAGATTGTCCAACTCAGCTGCTGCTGCATCCTCTTTGTCCACACCTGCATCCATCATGCTATCCCCCTCATTCTTCATGCTAACTCAAAATCAATCCATCCCATCACCTACTTCAACTCCCTCCTTGTCACCACTTATCCAATGCTCCCGCATAATCTTCTTTTTCCTCAATTCCATCTTCCCTTGACACATCAAGAGGCTCCGCACGTTCATCAATACCTCGCATGAGCCCAATTCAGTGTTACTGACTTTCATGCACAGAGCATGCAACTTCATATCCTCCCTCGAGCCAACAGGGACATCATAATGTATCCTAGCAGCAGCAGCAGCAGCAGCAGCAGAATTAAAAGACTGCAGATCTTAATGTAAGCAATTTAATGCGCAACAAAGAATCCAATGACATGATATTAGACGGATAGCCAGTCTATTTTTCAGAATGCGATGCAAGCTGAAGCTGCGCTCCACAATTGCAATTTGCAAGGGAATCAAAAACATTTTGCTAACCAAGAGAATCATGTTAGGCAACACAGCAGCATCAGGGCTACTCCGTAGCATGCCCCACACCGACACCGGATAAAACTTTTTTTAAAGTATTGACCAATGTATGCATGGCTTGCTTCATCATCATGAACTCATGTCTGATGCTGGCCTCATCAAACACACACACAACTTCTGCGAACCTTGTTCCTTGCCGCAGAACTTCTTCTGGCTTATGTAGAAACTGTGAATGAAAATATGAAAGTGCCTGAACAATTGTTGCTCTCAAAACGCTCCTGAAACTTCTGTATAATGAAACTGGCTAGTTTTTTTATCTCCTTCTGCAAAACAAGTAAACTGCACTTCCTCGTTTTGAACTTCAATTGGGAACTTGGCACCCACCATCCCTCTTTTCTCACTCTAGCACAGAACGCCTTAAAGCGAACCAAATGCACACTTTTTTAATCCTTTGAGGTAACAAACATCTGCTCAAGTTGCTGCACCGTTCTCCTGACATGAACATCAACTTCATGAGGCAAAACTATGTCTGACTAAAATTGGATTTAAATTCAAGCGCATACCTTGCTTCTTCAAGCCAGCAGTGGCCTGCATCCAGCAGAGTCTGTAGCAAGCCCCTGAAGTCAGGGTCAGAGGCCTGCTCCATCCACTCAGTGGACCTTTCTGGGGGGATGAATGCTGCTGGCTAAGAGGGGGGCTGAGCGTTTGGAGAGGGGGTGGGACCTGGCCCGCATGGGGCCTGGGATGCCCGTACATCAGATGAATTTTAAGGCCTTCAGGGCATGCAGTCTACCCCCATTGCATGCTCAGTGGTAAGGGCTGCCAGCAGCTCATGACTTACATAAGGTGAGCCGAGGCTGTGATGGCGGGGGGCCTCTGCCCTCCCTCCCTCTCCCTCTCCCCCTCCTTTCCTCCCTCTCCCCCTCCCCCCTCTCCCCCTCCCTTCCTTCCTCGAGGCATGGCTGTTGACCTAGCTATGTATTATTATTCACCTGAGACGCTTTTAATAACCTTCGGGTCATACCCGACCGGGTACACCAAAAAATGGGGTTTGACCCGACCAAATTTGGCCTGCGCCTCCGGCACCAAACCTTTAATTTCTCTCGGGTTACCCGAGGGTTTGAACTTCCCTGGTGTGTATTTTAGTGTGCATTTATTTAAGTGTGACCGCATGTGCATTGTGGTAGCAGTGCTGCAAGTGCATGGCAGCGCGCAAAGTAGTAGCAGTGCTTACGCTTTGAGGCAGCAGTACGGCTCGTGCATGGTGGCAGCATTACTGAGTTGTGGCAGCCCACACCACTGCCCATGTTGTGCAGGGCGCGCAAAAAGGGTATGAATAGCCTTAGTGGTAAGCTTGCGTGTCGTGGACCGCATAGTTCTTTTCCTCACTTGGCAGCGCTGATGTTGCTGCAGAGTGTTGCTGCAGAAAAATATGTTGTTCTTTCTATAATGTATTAATTATTTATATATAACCTCTGCTTTTCTCCTCCCTCTCCTGTTGCATTGCTCTTGTGGCAGCTCCAACAGTCTGTGCAGCCAACACACCACAGCACCTTCTTCGAAACAGACCCTGCTGCCCTTGCTTTTACGCAGACAAGCCTTCAATCATTTCCATTATGTTGTTGCTCGGCTTTCGCAGTGGCAGCTCCTGCGGCCTGTGCAAGCAACACACCCCCATTTTCAGCTGAAACAGAGGCCCTTCTGCCCTTGCTTTTGCGCAGACAAGCCTTCATTCTTCTCCCTTTTGTTACACAGCATTCGCTGTGGCAGCTTCTGCAGCCTGTGCAGGCAACGCACCACAGCACCTTCTTCTAAAATAGAGATTTTGCTGCTCCTGCTCTTTCGCTGACGAGCCTGCATTCTTCTCCCTTTTGTTACACGACATTCGCTGTGGCAGCTCCTGCAGCCTGTGTAGGCAACACGCAACGGCACCTTCTTCTGAAACAGAGACCCTGCTGCCCTTGCTCTTTCGCAGACGAGCCTTCATTCATTCTTCTCCCTTTTGTTGAACGGCATTTGCAGTGGCAGCTCCTTTGGGTTGTGCAGGCAAAGCACGAGCGGCAGTTTAAGCTGCAACTTGGACCCTCTGTATGCCTCTGCCTCCCAAATCAGCGACAGCCTCCCTTCCACACCCCAGCCCAGCGCACCATGCAGCCTCCGCAGCAGAAGCAACAGCCCCTCTCCTGGCCTCCCACACCCCACTCACAAGCTCGACTCCGCCAAGTCACAGCCCTTTCCCTCGCGCTACTCGCCGCGGAAGTCACCGCTGCGCACACACTCCGGAGTGGGCTTTGAAGCAGCCAGCAGAGTCAGCTCGCCTGCTCAAGAAGCCCTCCCAATGACTGGCAATGACGACACAAACGGTCTGCCTAACAATGACGACACAAACGGTTATCCTGACAATGACAACACAAACGGTCTTCCTAACAATGATAACACAAACGGTTATCCTGACAATGACGGCACGAACGGTTATCCTGCCACCAAACAGCACACGCCAGGGTCCACCGCCACTGGCACCGCTGCTGCTCCTGCTGGTGCAACTGCTGCGGGCACCACTGCTGCGACTGCTGTGGGCGAGGCTGCTGCGGCTGCTGGTGCAACTGCTGTGGGTGTGGCTGCTGCTCCTGCTGATGCAACTGCTGCTCATGAGGAGCTAGGGACAGGGCCAGTTGTTGACGGCACGAGTCCTTCTGGTGACAGCCAGCTGCTTCAACAACAGCACTCCCCACAACAACAGCCGTCTCAACAACAGCATTCGCAGCAACAGCAGCCGCAACAGTCCTTGCATCATCATCATCAGCAGCAGCAGCAGCACCTGCAGGAGCCCCCGATGGTGTCCGTGTTCCAAGGCCTCGTGGGGCTCCCTTTCAGCAAGAGCGGCTCCGATGCTGCGTGGCTGCAACAACAACAACAACAACAACAACCCTCGTCACCTGTGCAAGCGACAATGAGTGGTGGCGGAGCGGAGCGGCAGTCCTGCATGCCAGCTGGGCTCGCAGGTGGTTCACTCCAGGATGTGAGCATGCCAGCACGCCAGCTGGACCCACAGGTGGCCCAGTCCTGCATGCCAATCGCCCCAAATGGTGGTGGCGTGGAGCAGCAGTCCAGCACGCCAGCTGAGCCAGCGAGGGCTGCTCCTCCATCTGCACCGGGGATGGCTGCTCCTTCGATTGTAGGAGGCACCGCTGCTCCTCCATCTGTGCCAGGGATGGCTGCTACTCCATTTGTGGCAGGGACAGCTGCTTCCCCATCTGTGCCAGGAATGTCTGCTCCTTCACTTGCGCATATGGACCAGGCATCACAAAAGCCGCCCTCCAGGCCAACCCGTTTCAGGTGATTCTGTGTCTTATGTGTGTGTGTGTGAATGTGTGTGTGTGCGTGCGTGCGTGTGTGTGTATGCGTGTGTGTGTGTGTGTGTGTGTGTGTGTGTGTGTGTGTGTGTGTGTGTGTGTGTGTGTGTGTGTGTGTGTGTGCGCGCGCGCGCTGGATTAGGAGGCCCTCATTTAGTGCAGCCATCCTGTGCTGTTTAGCAAAGGCTTTGTTGGCCTCAAATCCTGGGTGTGTTCTTGTTGGAGCTGTTGCTTAAAGGAATGCGTCCTACAAAACATCCTGTGCTATTGGGCAAAGGTCTGCGCGGCGTTGGATCCAGGGTGGGCTGTAGGTGAAGCCTGCGTAACATGAAAAATTGCGTGGCACAAACCAGGGGGAGTGAGGGATGTACGAGCACGCGCCCTTGCCTAGCAAGTATGAGCCTTTGCCCTTCAGGCAGGAGCCTCAGGCCAACAAGCAGGAGTGACCGCCCAACAGCGTTGCGTGAGCCTTTGTCTAACAAAAGCATGAGCCTCAGGCCAGCAGCCCTCCATGAGCTTTGCACGGACTTGTGCCCACATTTGCAACACGCTCAAGCATGAGCCTTGCACGAACCTCTGCACACCTTTGCAACATGTTCAAGCATGAGCCTTTGCTCAAAACCAACGTGCTTGACAACAACAAGCAGCTGCTGCAGACCGATCTCAGCAGAATAACATCAGCTCACCAGTGATGAAACTGCTCAGCAAGCCTGTGGGTAACTCACACCTGTTAGCCACCATCAGGGTTGGGTCATTCGCCAATTTCGAATTATCGGCGAATTCGCAATTTTTTTCCGCATTTTGACGCATTTTAAAAGTGCAATTCGTCCAATTTTTAACCCCTCTGCCAACAGGGGGCAGAGCCCCCCTAAACCACCCTGCAACCCCCCACTCAAGGCCTTTATTCTTCCCCATTTCAATGTTTATTTAGCCTGGGGGGAAGGGGAGGGGAGGGGGGAGGGTAGTTTGGGGGTAATTGCTACCCCCTTCCCAGCCCCGCTTAGGGGGCAGACATGCGTACGCATAATTTATCGGTTCTCAAATTGTTTTTCGGATTTTTGGCAAAATCATCTTGTCAAACCGGCGAATGGCCCAACCCTGGCCACCATGCAGCCCAGCAAACCATAAGTGCAGTACAAAGAGCACCGCCAGAGCCAGCAAGTGCTTTGCCAAAAGGACTTGAGTACTCCTGTCAACCCCCCTCTGTATGAGGAACAAACAGGAGTCCGGGAAATCTACCCACTGCCTGTGCACGCGCCAGCATTCGTGCTTTTGTCAAGTGCTTTGTCAGGATCCAAACTGAGGTCCGCACACGCCTGCTTGCGCGAATGCAAGCATACATGCGCTGCTCGTGTGCTTTGAGCTTGTGTTAGTGTGTCTGCACCAGCAAACCCCTCAGGTTTGCTTGTTCAAACCTCTCAGGTTTGTTTGTGTTTTTTTAGCATGCGTTTGTGTGCCTGCACGTGCGCTGCTTGTGTGTTCCGAGCATGCGCTTGTGTACCTGCACCAGCAAACTCCTCAGGTTGCACAAGCAGGCGTGAGTAGGCACACCTGGTGTCCTTGTGTCTGTTTCGAGCACACCTTTGCATGCCTGCACCAGCAAGCTCTCCAGGTTGCGCAACCATTTGGTTGGTGCCACACATGTAGGGTTGGCCAATTCCGTATGAATATGGCGTATATATCAGCTTTTGGGCAGGGAAAATGATATATAATACATATGTATGTGTATGGCGTATATATTTGACTTGGCCAACCCTACACACATGCAGTCGTGAGAGCGCAACGGTGAGCGGCAGTGACAAGGGCTCCACATCACACACGCCCAGCCGGCAACCTATCTCCCCGACCCCCTCCCCAAACTCCACCAGCACAGCTGCCGCCGTCAGCAGCCAACCAGCCACTCCTGCTTGGACATCCAAGGCCTCTCCGAACCCTCCAAGCACGGCAACCGTTGCCAGTGGCCAGACCATCACTCCAGCTTGCACACCCAACAGAAGCCCTAATGGACCCCCCTTGGGACCCCCCTTGGACAGCAAGCTAGGCAGCTCCCTGCTGGCCCATGTCTCTGATTCCGCCTGCAAGGCTCGGAGCCTGGCTCTCCCTGATGCCGCTGTCACTCCTCTGCTGTGCGCTGAGTGTGCCAGGGAGGGGGGCGGCGAGGGTGCCGAGCAGGAAGGCGTAGGAGAGAGAACATCTGGGAAGGGCCAGGTATGTATGTGTGTGTTTTTGTGCGCGTGCGTACACGTGTTTCTGACCCGTTACAGTTTGTTTGTGGTAGGCAGAAGTCCATTCCACAGATCCTCCTATGATCGGGGAATGGGTGACCATTGCCTGCAGTCCCTCTTTAGCTGCCGAGCAATTGACATACAAGCCTGCACGTTGCATGCAACCCCTCTTTTGCTCACTGGTTGGCTGACGAATGACGCTGTATGTTGCATGCAACCCCTCCCTTGCTCGCTGAATGGCTGACAAATGAGCCCTGTACCTTGCATGCAAGCCTTTCGATGCCTACCAAGCGATTGACAAATAGGCCTGTGCATTGTGTGCGAGTCTCTTCTTTGTTTGTCGAGCGGTTGACGCTTTCACACGCGACCTTCTCAACCTCTGCTCACTGTGTGGAATGAAGCCTACTGGGCACTTCTCAAGCTCCTGCTCAAGAAGGGAATTCAAATCCCTCCTTTGCAGAGTGTGTTTAAAGCCACGCCACTCAAAGCCATTCCTTTGCAACCCCCTCCTAGCCATTCCATGGCCAACACACTCCAAGCCACATCAACATGCCCCAGGCTGTTCCTTCGGACCACACTTCCAAGTCGCTCCTTTGCCAACACGCTTCAAGCCATCCCTTAACGAACACACATCACCAACACACTCCAACCCATTCCTTGACAAACACGAACCACCAACACACTCCGAGGCATTCCTTGTCACACACACGCACACACACACACACACACACACACACACACACACACACACACACACACACACACTAGGCGCCAAGGGGTGTCCAGCACCGCAATAATGGAGGCCACCACTCCCAATCCAGCAGCAGCCGCATGAGCAGCAGCAGCAGCAGCAGCAGCAGCGGCAACCGCCAGCCACGCATTTACCAGCTGAGCCTGGGTGACAGCAAGCTCGTCCAGACTGCAGGTGCGGGCGGTGCAATGTGATGTATGCAGCGTGGTTGTGCGCGCCTGTGCCACTGGCACAGGTCTTGAGGCTGCATGAAAGGTGCGGCAGCTGAGCCTGGGTGGCAGCAAGCTCGTCCAGACTGCAGGTGCGGGCGGTGCAATGTGATGTATGCAGCGTGACTGGACTGCTGGCAGAGGTCAGGAGGTGGTGGAACTCAGCAAGCAGAGGCCAGGAGGCCTGTATAGTCAGAGGGTGTAGCGGCTGGGCATGAGTGTTCAGGCAGCAGCTGGGCATAAACTAAGCAGCTGTGCTTATGAGTCAGTGTAGCTGCTGAACAGGGGGGTCCAGACAGCTGTGTGTGTGAGACAGCACATCCGCTGGGCATGTTGGACAGGAAGCCCTTCCTGGCAGCGCGCACGCAGCGTGGCGGTCCTTCAGATGGAGGCATGGGGATTGTGAAGTTGTGAGGTTGTAGCAGCTGCCCAGCCAAGCTCACACACACACAGACACACAGACATGCACGTATGATGTCATGGCCTCCTAATCCAACACACACATACACACACACGCACACATTCACATGCATGCATGCATCCACAGGTGCCATGATGAGCCCAGGGCAGCGCTTTGCCTTGGGCTCCATGTACGTGGCGGGTATGCCTCTACTGCAGCAGTCCCTTTTCCAGCTACAAGGCCTCATCAAGGACGAGGTCCCCAGGTGTGCCTGACAGCACACACTGTGTGTGTATGTGTGAGGTCAAGCGTGCATCCTTGCTGACATGCACATTGGATGCTAAGGGGGGGGGGGGGAGAAGGGGTCCAGGGCCTGCTTTGCTTTGCTTAACTCTGCGGTGCTTTGCCTGACTGTGCTTAGCGTTGCTTTGCTTGCTTTGCATTGCTTTGTGGCCAGAGCATACAGGCATAAAGCATTTGGAGGAGGGCAGGCCCGTGTCTGTCTCAATTCTGGTTTCATTTGATTTGCTTTCCTTGCTCTTTGGGCTCCCATTGCCTGGGCAACTCAGGCAAGCTGGGCCCGCCCTGCCTGAAATCCATAATCAACTTGGACTCCCAGTGCTTGGACAACTTAAGACTACTTATGTCTCCGTAAACTCGCCATCTTAGGCAAAACTTGGGCTCCCTCTGTCTGTGTGCCGCTTCCACTGCTGGCTCCTTTTCTACTCCTCAAATTTCGCTACCAGCGACGAGCTTGTGCTGCTGGGAGTGCTGACTCTTGCTTCCTCATCTATCACTCTCCCCAAGGAGCTGTGCTGACATACTTTATTTCAAGCGACCCATATGCTCTGATGCTGAGATCTGCCATATGCTCAACTCTGCCAAACAAATTGCTCAAGGTAAAAATCCATACTTGGATGCCAGCAGCGCTTGCTTGCTGCCCCTTTTGCTTGTGGTTTAGGTTACGATGGAGGGAAATGAACAGCCACAGTTGGTGGGCAATTAGGTCAGAACCTGATGGGGACAGGCAAGCATGGCCCATGCCTTCACTCTTGCTTTGTGTACCTTTAAGGACTCGGGCATGTTGGTGCCGCAGTTGCTGAGCCGAGAGGTGTCAATCAGAACGCGACGGGGACAGGGAGAGCACGTGCCACACCTTCACGCTTGCTCCTTGTGCCTCTTGAGAGTGTTAAGTCGTTTTGGTGCAAAAAAGTAAGCAATTTTATGCATTCTGGTTCGAATTCTATTCTTCCATTGCCAGCCACTCTTGTTTTGTGTGAACACAGGCTGGCAAAGCTGCTTGCAGCCGAGGGCTTAGAGGTGGGCATGTTCAGCACGTGCTGGTTCAACACCATCTTCGCTTACTGCCTACCCTTCAGCCACCTGTTGCGCATTTGGGACATTTTCATGCTGGAGGGCCTGAAGATTGTGTTCAGGTGCGTTTAGTTCAATTGGTAGTTCATAAGTGATTTGCTTGTTAAGGTTGTGCTGGAGGGCAAGAAGGTAGTGCTCAAATAAGCAGTAGCGACAATCAGTTTGCTATCATCCTCTCGTTTCCTTCACGCTGGAGGGCCTGTGCAGCGTGCTCGGGTGGGAGCGGTACTATCAAGCAAATGTTTCTATGTTTCTCAGTCAACCGACGCCTATTTCAAGTAAGATTGCATTGGGGAAACTCCCCTTACTAATTAGTCATGCTGCGGCTCTTGGCTGGCGTAGTCTTTTCTTTTCTTATTGCATTGGGGTATCCAGTCAAGGCCTGAAGATCATCATCCTAAGAGAGGTATGCTACCTCCTGGTTGCTTTAGTCATGTGGGACGTTTATGTAACAAAAAGGTCAGGCTCAGCAATAAGCACGCAGATAAAGAGAAGTAGGTCTATGTATTCAGCCTCATAAATGATCCATACTACTTGTTCGTAGTTTCTTTGCAAAAGGTGCTCATTAAAGAAAAGACAAATGGAGGAAGCGTCGCAAGCGACGCTGAAAATTGGTGAAGCCAGTCCTTGGCATAGAGGTGACATTGATTTGCAGTGCCTGGGGCAACAGCAGGATCTTCATGCAAGCATGAAGACCATGCCTTGTTTATGCACGCATGCACAGCTGAGTGCGCGCACTGCAAGCCGCTCTGCCACTCATTGCTTATTTGCTCTCCTTAGAAAATCAGCAGCAGAATGTACAACTGAGGCTCCCTCATCCACACACCAGGGCAGGGGTGCAGGTCCTGCCCCACACTGTATCAGCATACTTCTGCAGTGGTTAGTTTGTTATTAAAGAAAAGAAGACACGTGAGCTCTGAGAGCCAGGGGGACCCTTGGCCAGAAGACAAGAGGGAAGCCTCATGTCTATATGGAGGGTTTCCAGTGTCGACCAGAGTTAGTAATGAGAGAATTTGTTTGCTTTCAACGGCATGTCTAGTAGATGTAAGTGAGTGCGCACAAGGTAGAGAACGGGCATGGAGCTTTAGCGCTTGGTTTGGTGGACATTTGCAGGTCAAGCCCTGGATTACTGAATTGAAATAAGGTGTGAGCAGTTTGACTAGGCCTGCCCACATTCAGGAGGATAGCGTGTTAGATTAAAAGGCATGGGTCGTACAAAATCACACTTCGCTCGAGCTTTCAGTAGCCCGCCTGCACATGTTGTTGGATTCCAAAACATAACACGTGTCGGCACTCCAACACAACAACCCACAGTGCCCAAATGGCGGCCGAGAGACTAATCAAATCCAGGGTTGAACATCCGACTTCTCCCGCTGTCGGATTGATTCCCTCTGTGTTTCTTTAATTCGATGGGAAACGTCATGCAACAATTTGAGATGTAAAAATGAACGCATGTTGGAAGCACAGGCACGTCCAATTTAATACACACGTCCAATTTAATACACATTTTGGAAGCGCTTCAATAGTTCCTGAAACCTAGTGAAATGTGACGTCGATGTCCAAATAAGCCCTTCACATCTTTGCTGTCTTTGCTGCTTTACAGTTTTTGCTGCAGCCTTGACACGCAGCACGGTGCCTTGTGTCCCTGCAGAATATGTGTAGCTCCATGGTTATGTTGCAGCCTTGATATATAGCTAAGGATCGGCGTTGGCCTATAGCGCGCTATACAAACTTGGAATATAGCGCGTGCTAAAATCGAGAATGTTAAAATCAATCATTTTCTGCGTTTGTAGCACCTCAGAAGTCATGCACAAACCAAGGATTGCATGTAGGTTGGGAATCATGCTCCAAAGAACTGATTTGTGTTTGTGCTTTTCTGGCTTGCAGGGCGGGCTCGGTGCTCTTTCAAGCTCATCATTTTTTGTGCTGTTCTGGCTTGCAGGTCAGGCATCGTGCTCCTGAAAGCTGCAGAAAAGCGGCTGACTCGCACTGGCAGTATTGATGGAATGGTGGAGTTACTCGGAGCTAAGAACATCCATACCCTCCTGCCTCCCCCCAGCAGCATGATCAAGGTGATCAAGGGCAGGCTGATCAAGTTGAATCAAGGGCAGGGTGATCAATGTGATCAAGGGTAGGGTGATCAAGTTGAATCAAGGGCAAGGTGATCAAGTTGATGAAGGGCAGGGTGATCAAGTTGAATCAAGGGCAAGGTGATCAAGTTGATGAAGGGCAGGGTGGTCAAGTTGAATCAAGGGCAAGGTGATCAATGTGATCAAGGGTGGCAGGGTGGTCGAATTGAATCAAGGGCAGGGTGATCTATGTGATCAAGGGCAAGGTGATCAATGTGATCAAAGGCAGGGTGATCAAGTCGATCAAGGGCAGGGTGATCAAGTTGAATCAAGTGCAAGTTGATTGAGGTGAGAGGCAAGGTAGTTGAGGTGATCAAGGTAATCAAGGGCAAGGTGATCGAAGTAGAGGCAAGGTGATTGAGATGATGAAGGGCAAGTTGATTCGAGGTGGGAGGTGCATGCATTTCCACTCAGTTCATCCATAATCAGCACTCTAAGGGGAGGGGCATGAAGGCTTTTGGCTGGGTTGGTAACTGTTGGCCATTTCTTTTGGGAATTTGAAAAAGGCAAAAAAGAAGCTGGTACGCGGTCAGTGTGTGTGCTCTGAAGCAGGAGTGCAAGGATGTGGGAGAGAAATAACTGGAGATATAACATCTCCATCTATGGGTCCCTGGAACTTACTTACGCAAGGCTCTGCCAGGTAAACCAATTAATGCCTATTATCAATGTGAAATATGCCCCTCTTTTTCCTGAGCTTCTTCAGTGTTTGCCACGCCTTGTCATGCATGCGCCCTCACACACACACACACACACACACACACACACACACACACACACACACACACACACAACGTGTTTGTGCTCGTTCTCCAGATGGCACTGAAGATCAAAGTGTCCAAGCGGTTGGCGGATTTGCAGCAGCAATGGGAGGAGAAACAAAAATCGGAGCGTTAAAAAGGCCCAAAGGTGTTTTAAAGTTGCTACGCACTTTGTTGCCTTGAGTACTCTACCTGAAATTGTTGTGAAGGCATTCTAGATTGTTGCCCAGCTTGACAGCCGCAGGATGTTTTGCAATTCTGTACGTATTCACACAATAAAATGATGCTCTCTTGGTCAATGCATGAGTGGCTATGCCCTACTGTTTGCAAATGCATGGTGATGCTCTAGACACTGGCAGTGTTATCTTTCCTCTTTGTACAGTGGCATGCAGCTTTGTAATGGAAGCAATAAGCAAATGCGTTTTTGGGGTCATGAACTGGGGCAGGTAGTAAGCAAAATGTTTGGCCCATGAAATCTTTGAGATCCCGCCACTGCCTCAAGTTATGTCATGATGATAATATATGATAAAGGAAGAAAAGGCTTTGCTGATCAAAAGTAGCCGCGTGCAATCCTAAGGGAAGGTTCCCCAACTCACGCGAAATACAGAAGCACTCATGCCTTTAAGCCGCGTGCATTGAGGAAAGGCTGCAAAGTGGCCCCAATGTCACAGCATTTGTATAACCTGCAACCCCCGCGGTATGAGATGCCGCAGCATTTCCACAGTAACTCCCACTGCACGTCAGGCTGAGAAAGTGGTGCAGCCGAATCAGCGTCTCAACATCCCATGACCAGTTGTTGAAAGGTGTGGTGATGCTGTCACAGCACGCCATGGTGGCACACAGCAATTAGCTTTGGCTAGAGTTATCAGGCACGAACAGAATTGGCACAGAAAGAAAAGAAAAGTCTACGCAAGCCAAGGGCCGCGTGCATTAGGATAGGATAGGATAGGGGTACATAGCTGCGTCAGACATTCCAGGTCCCGGCTGAAGAGCGGCTGAAGCGGCTGATTTCAGCCGCGGCTGAAGAGCGGCAGAAAAAATCCAGAAACAACAGCGGGTTGCGGTTGAAAGTTTTTCAGCCGCTCAGCTGAATTCAGGCGCTTCAGCTGCACTTCAGCCGTGTTTTGAGGTTTTGTCATTTGGGCATGTAGGATGCTCTTCAGGTGAACGCTGGAGTGCTAGTCTAGTCTACTGATAGTAGCATATGGAACAGTACCGAGTGCTTGTCCTTAGCACACACAATTCCACGTTCTCCAGGCATCCAAGCTAGACATCTGAAAATATACCTTCTAAAGCCTTCGCATTCGCGCAAACAAGGGGGAACTGCCTGGGGGATTGAATCATGCAACTCTAAACTTAAATATACTCAGAAATTGAGTCTTCTGCTTATGCCATCACTTGAATGTTGATCAGTCTCAGCTCTACCGTTATATTCCTGAGAGTCAAACTTTCTGTTTGCTACATCAAATCTTACACCTGCGGCTTTTTTTTCTGGTTTAGCTGGTGCAAAGGTAAAGGTAAAGGTCTACGCCCATGAGCGTGCATTAAGGGAAGAACCCGTCAGGGAACTCACCAACCACCCGGATTCCTCCAAGTTTCTAAAGCTAGCTGGTGCAGCCCAGCAAGCCGAGCAGTCAATTAAATGGCTGAAGGTTAAATCCTATTTTTGGTTTGTAGTCACTGCATAAGGTGGTCATGTGTCATGTGAGGTGATCATCTTAACTTAAAAAGTGACCTAGCTTCTAATACTGCTTTAAGGTTGGGCTGGTTTGGCTACAGACACGTTTTGCTTCAGCAAAGCTGCCCCCGCAGGCAGGTACAGCTATGTAATCCTTTCCTTTCCTTAATCTTGAAATGAAACTGGTGTTTTAAAAAGACCCGGGAGCACATGTCACAAGCAATAACAATGAGTGGAACATACCAATTAGTTGACTGTCTGTAATATAGTGTAAACCAATTCAAAAAACTAGGCCTTCAAGCTGACCACCAACGTGCTACTAAGCTTGCTCATGAACTTCATGCCCACTGGCATTCTATAAAATATACTCATAAACTCATTACCACTAGGCGCGCTGTTGAAAACACTTCTCACAGCCAATTTCTGGAACCAGGTGCTTCCTGTAAGCCTCCAGATCCCATTAGCATTCTCTGTTTTGTAGCTTCGTGGTGGAGGAGGACTTGGCGACTCTTTTCTCCTAAGTGTCTTTTTTCCCCTCATAATTGATGCAGTAAGAGTTTCCTCTGCCAACGTGGTTTTCCTCTTCTTTTCTTGCATATCGTGCAGTGCCTTGACAAGCTGGAATGATTGAGGAAGTGTTCTTGCTGCTGGGGAATTGTTGCCAGAATCTTTTTCTTCCTCTGCAAACGGTTGTGTTGAAGAGAACCCACGATGCTTAGGGCCAAGCCAAGATTTTTTCTAATAATAATATAAAGCAGTGGGAGTGGTACACTGCTAAAGAAGGCTCAGAAACAACACAATTCCAGCTTCAACTAAAAGGGCATCCTTAAAAGTAAGACAAGTGAGGAATGCGTTGCAAGCAACGCTAAAAGATTGGCAAAGCCAGCCCTTCCTGAAAAATTGTTCACAGAGACGCAGTTCCTGGGGGGTTCCAACAACCCGGCCCTCCCTGCAGCAGAACAAGCCTTGTACATGTATGTTTGCATTGCAGAGCACGGGCTGTGTCCATGTCATTCATTGCTTAACTACTCCCCTAAGACAACCAGAGGGCATGGAAGAGTCCTTGCAGCAGAAACTCACTTATTGATACACTGTGGCAGGGGTGCAAGCCCTACTCCTCATCGCATCAGCAAACTTCCATGCCCTCACCTTTCCAATCCCAACATGGAGCATGCAATACCTAAAATACAAACTCATAAATGGCATTGCAATTGGAAGCATGGAAAGCTGTCGACCTAGCGGCAAGTCGGAAAGATGCGTGAGGTGGCAGCAGAGTCACCGGGAGGGCTCTTGCCCCCGGCCCCGGGCCCAGCAAGGGCACAAACAAGAAGCACTCTGAATGTTATGTCCACTGGAGCTGTTCCGGGGGCTCAGCTGGGGGAGGCAGGCCAGCTTCTTCACAAGCCGTGACTGGGACTCCGCCAAATGTGAGCATCATAAGTATCAAGTGCCTAAAAGATGCACAAGCCTATTGTCATGCAATGTCACTGCCAAAAAAGAAGAGAAATAGCAGAGAGGCTATGCACGCCAGGCTTGGCTGCGTGCATTTAGGAGACGTCAAACAGTGTCACTGCCGTACGGGGATCACTGACTTGGGCACTAAACTCCTTCGCCATAGATCACTGACTTGGGCACTAAATTCCTTCGCCATATCATCAGTGGTCCCTACCAAAACCAAATCAGTGGAACATGACAGCAGGGTCATCTGTGATTGAGAGTTGTACCAATCATTGCAGACAATTCTAGTTTTTCTTTTTTAACATTCATGTCCAGGATTGCAAGAACGTCTCTAGAAACAATAGATAAACAGCAGGGTGATCTGCAATGGAGAGCCACACCAACCATAGCAGAAAGATCAGGCACAGGAATACAAAAATATTTTAGTTGAGTTTACTTTTTACCAGCATCACCATCAGGGTCGGAATGGAAGCAAATAGAAGCCAGTTAGGAGCGTGATACATATGACACAAAAACATTGTTTGCGAGACAAGCCTAACCTTCACGATGGAGTTACACATCCTTTTTTGACATCGAGGTAACGCTTTCAAGGGCCCCACAACGGTGTTCAAAAAGTTGTCCTGGAAACCCCAGGCCTAACTAAAGAGGGGATGTGTGCTGATAAAAAAATATCCTAGTAGTATCAACATCACTTATTATGAACAAATACATGTTTTGCTTGGTGTACAAGTATAAAAGTGCTTGCATACATCTTCTTCAAAGACAAGAGATGCAGAGAAGCTCTTTCCCTTTGAAAAACAGCACCAACAATTTAACAGTGGCTTTGATCTGACAATGTCGCAGGGCGGCAATATCATCACAGGGTAGGGTGGCAAACGACATAACGGGGTAGTAGCATCATCACAGGGTGAGGCAAGACCATAAGGCGGTAGGCGGCTGGGCTATGACACCATCACAGGGTTGTAGCATCACTGAAAGGTCCTCGTGCTTTCTGACAAGCTTACACACCTCCCCACAAAAGCAGAAGAAAAGCATCATGGGGTGGGATGGTAAACGACATCATGAGGTGGTATGGGGAGGAAAGCAAGGGGAGGCGAGAACAGCAGGGCCAACAGAAGATGCCAAAGCTCAAGGCCAAGCAGATCCAGCCTGAGCATTTGAGCCATCAGTGCTACGTTTATCTGCCCCCTGCTGGTGAACTGCACTACTTCAGTGCGTTTGTATGCGTCGTCCACTCGGCTTGAACAACGAACGTTTATCAGGCTGTGCAAATCCAGCGTGAGCACGAACACCATGGCCACCGTGGCTGCTGCTGTGGTTGCTGCCGTGAGACAGCTGCGCTGCACCCAAGTGAGCCTGAGCCCGTGCCAGCGTACCGCTTGCTTTGATGATGCCACTCACTGCTGCTGTGTTTGTGAGCGTGCCCCTTTTGTCCAAGCTGTCTGAGCCGCTGTGGTTGCCACCAGAGTCCTTGCTGCCAGACGTGCTCACACTTCTGTCCTGTGGCCTCAAAAGCACTGGTTTTGAGAGCACAGCTGAGCTGGCTTTAAAGCTGGAGTGCTTTGAGGCAAGCTTGGCGGCCAGCTGTGCTGCGCTTCCCTGCAAGGATTGGCCAGAAGGGGTGCTTTAAGGCGTGTAATGCTTTAAAGCAAGCTTGGTGGCCAGCTGTGCTGCGCTTCCCTGCAAGGATTGGCCAGAAGGAGTGCTTTGAGGCAAAGAGAGCTTTAAACTGGCTGGTAGGAGTGCTTTGAGGTGAGGAATGCTTTGAATTGGCCGGTAGGAGTGTTCTGATACACGTTTGGTACCCAGCTGTGCTGCTCTTTTCTGCTTGTGTTAGCCAGGGCATGTCACAGGTAAACTTGATCAGAAGCTACCCAGCACAGGTGCACACCAGGCGTTGCTGAATCTGCTCAGCTCAGCAGCATGGAGAGAGCCAAGTGAGTGGAAGCCACAGAATTGGAGTATGGGAGGCATGCACAACTGAGTTTTGGACGTCCATCCAGGGCCGTGCTTGGCAACAAGATTACAGGGTCCCTGAGGGGCTGTGCTTGGCAACAGGAATACAAAACAACAGCAACAAAAATTTTCAACTACTCTGTGGGGCCGTGCTTGACAACAAGATTACAAGGTCCCTGTGGGGCTGTGCTTGGCAACAGGAATACAAAACAACAACAGCAAACATTGAGGTTGGGGCCGTGCTTGACAACAAAAACATATAAGGGCCAAAGAGCAAGAAGCATGCTCAGCCCCATCAAGGGGGCCTTATGCATGACAGCTACAGTGCTGTACATGCAGGAGGCCTGCACTACTAAATTTGGCTGGGCAAGGCTACGCTCAATGCCCTAAAAGGGTCAAGAATTGTCATGCAGTTCCACTTTGGTTAGAGCAGCTGCTTGGAGAGCGCAGGATGAATGAAAGCTATAGTGCTATGGGGGTATCGTGATTTCAGTGCAATCCAGGAGGTAACTTGGTTTCAGCCCGCCATGGCAGAGGCAGCCTTGGCATCAAAAGGTCGAGGAGAAGGAGGCATCAACCCGCACATGTTGCCTTGGGATTGAAGAGCAAATTCCTTACCTTGGACAATGTATTATCATGGGAGTTAGGCAAGCTCTTGGACAGAACATTGCTCTCCTGGGATGCAAGGAAATTGAGAGCATGAGGTTGTTGATTGCAGATGGGGTGTAGGATGGCACTTAGCAAGAAGCCAAAATCAGGCTGAAACACACAGAGCAAGGTGCTAATGTGCACATTAGCTTCCTTTAGCATGTGAATTGCAGGAGTGAGGCCCCAGGATACGCAAATGAACTATTAAACTCCAAAAACGAGAGAGGATGAATTGTGCTCTGGAAAAGGGTTGGCAAAACATGCCCTTCAATGAAAGCGAGTGCTCTGTGGTCCTTAAAAGGCATTGCACTGAATTCCCTGAGCAAGCAAGCTGCAGTTGGGCAAAAGCCATCAGGTTGGACTTGATCTGACAAGCTGCAGTTGGGCAAAGTTCACCAGACTTAATTTGCTCTGAAGGGGTACGTTTGAGCAGAATCCACCTGACTTGACTTGATCTGGCATATTGCAATAAAGCATAAGCCATCAGACTTGACTTAAATTGACATGCTGCAATGCAAAAGCCGTCAGACTTGACCTGATCTAACAAGGATAATCTGTCAGATTCATGAAAGTGGCGGTGATATCGAGGGGGATGATGTTTTTCTGTTGCCTCCTTCAGGCAGACAGTCCACAGAACAGAAGGGTAAAGATGAATAAACCAACAAGCCATTCTCCCCCCTCCCTGGCTTCTCTTTGTTCCTGCAGATATACATAGATCGTTTATTGGCCGTTGTTGTGACTCGTGCCTGCTTTTATTACTCGTGTCCAGAAGTTAGTCTTGCACCTTTAACTGAAACATGAAGCAGAGATACATACCGCGTTCATTGCACATTAGTGCACTGCAAACAAATCAAACACACCTGCTTGCCATCATGTACACTGCCACACAGCCGCGACGACACGGTTAAGCTGGACGTTTGCGTTGCTGTTGACTGGCGCAAGACAGGCCTTGCTGACCCAGGAGAGTGTGCAGCATGTGCCGAGTCCCTTGCTTGGTGATTCCACGTGCTGCGCCGCTGGAGTGTGGACGGACGGGATTGCAGGGCTGTGGAGGATAAAACGAAAGTTGTCGGCCCCTCCTCTGCAATGCTGAGCTCAGCCAGCCTACTGCTAGGTGATGCTGCAATATCCTCGAACAAGAGCGAGCAGGAGGCTGTGTGGGGCAAGTCTAGGATGCTGCTGCTGCTGCTGCTGCTGCTGCTGTTTCTGCAACTCGCGGAAAGGCCTACTGTGCCTGCTGCGCCTGCTGCAGCGCTTCTCATGGCCTGGGCATGCTCCTCTGGCTTGGGCACTGTGCCCAAATGTGGCTGCTCCTCTGGCTTGGGCACTGTACCCAAGGATGGCTGCTCCTCTGGCTTGGACACTGTGCCCAAAAGTGGCTGCTCCACTGGCTTTGGCAATGTGCCCAAGGGTGGCTGCTCCTCTGGCTTGGACACTGTGCCCAAAAGTGGCTGCTCCTCTGGCTTAGACACTGCGCCCAAGGGTGGCTGCTCCTCTGGCTTAGACACTGCGCCCAAGGGTGGCTGCTCCTCTGGCTTGGACACTGTACCCAAGGGTGGCAGGGCCACCATTTTGCTGGTATCTGGGCACTCTTGTGTCCCCCCTTGCTGGCAGTATGCAACGTGACAGGTACCTGGCATGCTGTACCGCGTAGGCGGTTTGCTGTGCTGTGCAGGCGGGGTCAATGGCTGTATGCCTGATGTAAAGGAAGTGCGGCCGCTTGCTCTGGTGGTTGAGCTGCAGGCGCATGCACGTGTGTGCGTGTGTGCACATGTGTCCCTTCAGATCCTCCGAAAATAAAATCTATTTTCACTTTCCCACAGCCTCTGAAATGATCATTTTTAGGTTGTTCCGCTGTCATCCTGCACCTCCAAAAATATCGTTTTTGCGGGATGATCAAAAAGTGCTACGGTAGAGTAATAGCAAAACAGACTCGCCATCCTCATCTCAGGCTTCAGCAACTATGAAGGGCGCGGCAATGCACTAGACTTCCCACCATTCCCTGAAAGTTATGGCCCAGCGCACTCTCCTTTGCTTTGGCTGCATCTTTAATGAAGCTGGATAATTTTACACACAAAGCAAAGATCGACAAGGCCCTTGTTTTTGGATCAGAGGAGCAGTGCAAATTGCATTGTGTAAAGCCCATAACCTTGCGGCATCATTCAGCGCACCTTTGCCTTTTTGTCGCATTGGTGCCACACCTTTGCCTCCTTTGCCAACTGCCTCAGCACTTTTGCCTCAGCACAAATTTGTCTCTTTCACATTAAAGCGCCACATGGGAGCTGTAAGGAAAGACCTTGGCTGCAAGACACGACAAAAGACATGGCGCAGCAGGACAGCTCCAAGACTTGTTGGGTTGCTCATTCACATGGCAAACAAAAATATGAAAGGGAAAGCATACCTTTGCCTTTTGCACATAGAGGTGCAGTGCGTGAAGAGGGGCATGGGACGGAAGGATGGGTTGATAGTCAGCTTTGGGCTCCAGAGGCCGCCTGTAGTATTGAGTGAGCTGCTATTCCATGCGGCATCAACCTGCAAGAACCAGATCAGTTGCAAGGACCCATGTGGAGTTTCGTTGTGTTGCTGGTTCTGTGCCTGCAGTGAGTCAGGCTGCCAGTGTCCGTCAGAAATTGAGGTTTGTGGAGTGTGCGGGACTTTGATCGCCTTCTCTGAGCCGCTGTGTACAATTTCAAAGCGCTCTGAAGGAGATGGCAAGCATTGTTTGATTGCTGAGGTGACCTCAGATCATGACCACATGGTGTGACCTGTACCCACCCTGCCAGAGGGCAACTGGAGTTGCTTCTCAAAGTTTTATATCTTGAGACAGCAACGCCGATGGACAAGACTACTGCAAAAGGTGTAAAGTGATTGATGCAGATATAAACTCATCCCGCACCCCCAAATTGGTATTGCAACCACGCATCAACCACGCAGAGATTTTCCCCTTTTGACCTGCAAAAACATCATGTGCATCCTTTCCAAGCTTCTTGAATCATGTGCAGTCCAGCTACTAGCTGGACTGCAAGTTGGTAACTTGAAGTACACTCTCTACATGTACGTTCATCTACATGAACTGTTTACACCATGCCACCCCCCCCCCCTCTTCCCCCACTGCTGCCCTTCCCACTGCTCCCCTCCCAGCTGCTAAAATAGCTGTCATTTTATACATCAGCTACAGTTCATTGGCAGAGGGCGCTGCATGGACTCCGTGGGGGACCTATTCATGCCTTGGGACCAAATCAGCCTGCCCGCCTTGTGAATCTGGACAGGCTGATGCTCCTGGTGATGTTCCTGGTGGGGCTGAAGGCAGAAGGTTCCAGGGTGCAGGGGGAGAGACACTACTGACAACACGTACCTCTTGATATTCCAGAAACACTCCTGAGAGACACTCCTGACAACACGTACCTCTTGATGTTCACAACAACACACCACCATGAACCCTGTAAATAAATATTTTTTTACATGCGCGCAGTCACCGCGGGCAAAAAATGCCATTTTAAAGCACAGTGATACAATTTCTACATGGCTTGCTTTTTTTGACCTTGTAACAAATCACGTTCCTGCTTATTGAAGTGAAGTGGGCTCATCCAACACCTCAATTTCTACCCTTATTCTTCACCATCATCAAACACACCTCAACAATGAGCTGCTGTGTGTTAACCGCGCATGGGAATTAATCTCATTTTGGCCCCAAAATCACACAAGGAAGCATCAAGAAGCCCTTGCCCTTGTGAAAGTCAATGAACACCAGAACATGTTCAGGACAGTTCAAGTGCAATCACAATCCCAGTCAATTCCCTCTTCAGAGCAAACAAGGCAGTCATGTTCCTTCCTGCTGCCTACCCCGATGCTGCCACTGGAAGCTGCTTAGCTATGTATGTGAGGACGCCACGAGAGTGGTTGCTGGGCCACTGGAACATTGTACCTGATGGTTGGCGGCAGGCATGTGAAAGGACTTTGCGCAGAGGCCATGCTGGTCTTCTCTGCATCGTTTGAACTTTAAGATACATCCTGAAGGCGCACCTGATGGCTGGCGGCAGGCATGGACAAGGACTTTGAGACATCAAGACAGTGCGAGGTCTGGGAGCTGCTGTCAATGGCATCACACCTGAAGTAACAGAGGAACGCGGCTGTGAGAAGCAAAAGGTGAGGCTCGCACCATACAACTCTGGGTATCAAAAACATGGATGACTTGGGACACTTCTTTCGTTGTGCAAAGAAAAGGAGCCCGTTAGAAAGCTGTGAGCTGGCTTTGCAAAGTAAACGCTCAAGGAGCTGCAGAGCAAAGGGTTAACAAGGCACTTGAAATGGGAGAGGGCAGCAGGTCTTCAAATTGGAGACCTTGCTCCTGCACTAATCTGCCCATGGAAGCGGTATGCTGCTGCCTGACAACAGAAATAAGGTTGCAATGTTAGAAGGAAGAAAACCCATAAGTCCTTACGTTCTTCAAGCTTTCTACTTGCGGGGCCGGCATCAACTGATAGTACTCCTGAAGACTCGGGTTATCCAGAGTAGGTAAAAACCCCAGATGCACACGTGCTCCCTCACGTTTTTTCCTGATTGTTAGAACCATTGTTGAATTGTTCACAGCACCACAGCATCTGTACCCACCAAAGGCTCTCCAGCGCTATGTACCCATTTCCCCCCTGGCCCCCCAGATTCATTCCTGCCGAGCTCGTGTGCATGCAAACAAAATGGGCACAGTGCCAAATTAGTTGTAATGTCTAATAATTATTATGCTGAACACAGCGCCAGCTGGAGTGCCACCCTAGCTCCCCACGGTGCCGACAGTGCCGACCCTCACGCTCCCTCCCTTGCCCCAATCAATCTCCCACATGATAGCTCTCTCAGAAGCAAATAAACAAAAAGCACATGATCACTCCTGCAGCTGCGGCAGAAGCACACATTCAAAACACAAACACTCATTCAAAACAAAAAGCGCACAAGCACTGCTGCAGCTGCGGCGCTCACCCCGTTTCCAGCCTGCCACCCCTAACATGCTCAAGTGTCTCGTGAAAGTGTCCAAGTGTCCACATGTCCAAACATCTAAGAGCCTCATCCCTACCTAGCCTGCCACCCTTGCCATGCTTAAGCGAGTGCTGCAGCTCCAGAATAGGGGCGTTGGTTGGGCTTGAAAGCATTGCTTGCACCTGCATGGTTGCTCAGACATGCGTTTGCCTTGCATCTACATGCCTTTGCTTTGCACCCTTGCCTTGCTACTTACGTGCATCTGTTACACCTTTATCCCTTTGCACCCTTGCCTTGCTACTTACGTGCATCTGTTACACCTTTATCCCTTTGCACCCTTGCCTTGCTACTTACGTGCATCTGTTACACCTTTATCCCTTTGCACCCTTGCCTTGCTACTTACGTGCATCTGTTACACCTTTATCCCTTTGCACCCTTGCCTTGCTACTTACGTGCATCTGTTTCACCTCCATCCTGCTACCTACATGTCTCCGCCTGGCACCAGCGCATGTGTGCTGTGTGGAGCTGCTTCAAAGCTTGGGTCCTCAAACACAGGGTCACCCTGACAGGCATGCAAGCCGTCGGCTGCGTGGCTGCCTGATATGGCTGGCAGGGATGCATTGGACCCCAGCCCATCCTGTCTTGACTTGTCTTCGCTGCCTTTGCTGCTGATCTTACTGAGAAGCACAGGTTTCGACCTCTGCGAGCGTGCAAGAGCCAAGAGGTCAACTCAAGGTAGCACATTGGCGGAACAGACAAGGAGATATGCCAAAGCCTGTCAAGTCTGCACACTTCTTGATCTCAGCATGCAGTAATTCTGTGGCCTCAGCTTGTGCAAATTCCAAGCAAGTTATGCCTCTGGCCAAGAATTGCAAGTCTCTAATGCCCTCAATGTGAGCCTCTTGTGCATGCAGCGCATGTCTCTTGAGCATGCAATTTTTAGTTAGCTTGCAGCAATTAGCTCTGCTATCAGCTCATAAGCAGCGCAGCGCCATATGCAAGTTCTGCTTCCTTAATTTTTCAAGTCAGTCCAGCGAAGTACAACAAGTGGAGTGATCTCCGACTTTAGTGGTAAAATACAAGGGCAGCCAACAATTCCTTCTCAACACTGGATCACTGCCAACAACTCTATAGCCAGGACAGCTGCTGGTGCACTCTCGCCATGAGAGTGACATCACCATCATTCTGAAGCACCTGGATTGGCAAATTTAACGTTGGGAATGACATAACCATCGCCCTCAGGCGCCTGGATCCACACATCTCACCGTGGGAGTGACATCACCATCACCCTGAAGCCCCTGGATTAGTGCATGCGAAGGCTCCTGGAAGGCTTTTGAACGGGAGGGGATGGGGCTGCACATTTGATGGAGTGCCTCTACTTCATGAGGCAGACGAGGCAGACCTTGAGTGGGGTCCCTGTGAGCCCAATCATCTGGGGGATGCCACAGCCATGTCTCCATGCGTCCTTTTCCCTGAGCGTATGTGCGCGTGCGTGTGTGAGTATGTGGAGAGAGAGAGAGAGAGAGAGAGAGAGAGAGAGAGAGAGAGAGAGAGAGAGAGAGAGAGAGAGAGAGAGAGAGAGAGAGAGAGAGAGAGAGAGAGAGAGAGAGGAGGGCATTTAGGAAGCACTGAGTAACCGCTGCAATCAAACCCAATCTCCTTCATGCCAAAAGACTTCTTCCTTTAGACTGTGTAAGCGTGTGTCGGTGCGTACAGTGTTAGTGCGCCTGGATGAATGCACATTGCCTGTGATGCGCACAACATGCTGCGCAAAGTTTGTCAGTGGTCACGCCTCAATGCTCCTGTCCCTATTCCCTATATTTCAAGCCTCCCAATGGTTCTTAAGCTCCCTTGGAATGACTGTGCTGTAACTCATAGCCTTATAGTATAAGGCTAACTAAGCATTAACGCTGCAATTTGCCGTGCGCCAAACTCACATTACCAAGTACGCCTTCTGTGCCAGCTCTTTATGTGTTCCCCCGACCTTGCAAAGCCCCAGGCTGAACCGCCTGACCAAATGTATGCTTCAAAGGAGCAACAATCATCTGCATGCATGGGCACACCGCCCGAAAGCCATGCGCCTTCATGTAAACACAACCCACCATAATGTCCCAAAACAACCTACCTTCATGTCGACACCACCGCTGAGCACCAGCCCAATGTTGCTGCCTGGCAGCAGGCGCAGCCACACCGCCCTGGTGCCTACCTACCTTTACGTCAACCCTCACCATCCTGACACCACCTACCTTCATGTCGACACCACCGCTGGGCACCAGCCCTATGTCAATGCCTGGCAGCAACCTCAGGGTGGCTTCACTGAGTTGGAAGCAGCCGGAGGGAGAGGTCTGCTCAAGCCGCGCGGCAGTGTTCACTGTGTCACCAAAAATTGACCATTTGGGTACATCCAGGCCCACCAGACCAGACACACAGGCGCCTGTGTGTATGCCAATCCGGAGCCGGACAGGCGAGCCGTCAGGCATGTGTACCTGCGGCATAAACAATCGCACAAAACAGCTTACTCTTCATGAGAGGCCTGACACGCAGTGGCAGTGTGCACGCCACTGTGCAGCTTGGCTGGCAACCCGTCTGGCATGTATACCTGGGGCAGGAGGTGGAAGAGCAGCGCAACCATCATGCAGGTCATGGAAACAGCGTAGCCATCATGTGAGTCATGAGAAGAGCAGAAGTCGTGAGAGCAGCTTAAGTTATGAGAGCTGCGCAGCCATCTAACGAGGCCCCGGTCACACTAGATTAAGTTGGAGTCCAAGTTGGATGACTTTCCAAATTTTGCAGGGCAGCTTTTTGGTGTTTGCAGCTTGCAGGGCAATCAAAAAAGCCCAGAGTGCAATCCATTCCAAAAAAGTCCAGCTGATAATGTTTCTATCCACTTTCAAGCGGACCAAACTTGGAGTTGGACTTGAAGGTTGGTCAGGTTTGGAACTTTGCTCTGATCAAGTCAATTCAAAGGAAGGTCAATTGCCTCAAAGAGGTTGCTATACACTAAATTTTGGAGCACAGTCATGTACTGAACGACTCGAGCTTGCGAGGGGCCTGGCCTCCGTGCAATGTTTCATCCTTTACTTCAGCCTTTCACGACTTAGAAAAACCTCCAGCCATGCTGAAAAGAGAAAGCAATACTTATTGACACAAGACCAGGCGTGCAGACATGGGGGCAGGTCATTCTTGCATGCGTGCAAAGCCACTCCCTTTCCACCTTGCAGCGTGCGCATGTATGCTTTCCACCTTTCACCACGCTCCTTCTGGCCAGTAACCCCCATCCAGCAGCTCTTAGCAGACCAGGTTTTGGCCAGACCAAGGCATCCAGGAAAGGGCAGCTAGTGAAGCAAAGAACCCAGTGGGGCATCCTGCAGGTGTCAGCCCGTTGCATGCATAAGCTCCATGTTGCGTGCATGAGCTTGCGTATTTAGCACAGCTTGTGTGTTTGACAGCCTGTGGGCTGCTTGGGATTTCTTGCTGATGGTAAGTGTCTCTCAGCAAAAGCAGCTGTTGCTCTAAAGCCTGTAGGTCAACCCATCAGCATCAGCACACTTCGCGGCGATAGCAGCAACAGCTGCAAAGCCAGCTTCCCAACCCATCATCAGCAGCAGCAGCAGCAAGGATTTGAATTAAGAAATTATTTCTGGAACCCCCGTTGGAGTTAAGTAAAATATTTTATTAATTTTCAAGTAGAGACCATTCAAACTGGCCGTAGATCTACGGTATATAGTGTATCAGAGCTGGACAACTCCCCCCAAAAGCAGTTTTTTAAAAATGCTCCCTGCATATGTGCACCCCAGATGGCTGCTTTCAAGCCTGGGTTCAAGCCTTGTAAAGCTTTCAGCAGCACTAGGATTTGAAAGCAGCCAGTCGGGGCGCACATGCCTAATCAGCTTCCGCGTGAACCAGTTTTGACCACCAAATTTCCATTCCTGACCACCCACTCCACCAAATTGGGTGATTTTTTGTGATTTGGAGTCCCTGTACCAAAAGACTATCATCGCAAAAAAAATGGAGCGAAAAGACCCAGTGCTTGGTGAGATACAGAATTTCAGCCATTTCCCTTGGAAAAAATCCAGCACAAGGGGTGCCAAAAAGGTCAATTTGTGACTTTCTTGTTTTCTTCTTTTGAATATGCAGGATGTTAGTAATGTTTAAGGAGGTAACAAATGCAAAATTTAGTAGAATATAGTCCCAGGGTGGAGCTGTGGGCCCATTTTCGGTGATCTGAGGCCAGGAGAGTGATCTGGGGTCCCCCAATTTTAATCATTTTTTGGTAAACATGATGTTTTATGGAATAATGATGGCTGGCATGATAAGACTTGAGAAAGAAAACCGAAAAGGAGCATATCCAGCGATATAGGGGAGTCGTCCACCTCTGATAGTAAATACAAGATCACAACCCAAGAGTATTGACATCATTTCTATGTGGGGTAGGGTTTTTGACCCTCAGGGATGCACTTTTGACGTTCCTGAATTGAAATACTGAGCCAAAAGTTGTGAAATGCATAAATCAAATAATCCTCACAAACGCCACCATCCTTGCAGGCTCCTCAAGCCTATAATACCAAAGAACCAAGTATCTACAAACTTGCATTCTAAAACAGAGCACAATTGAAGTCTTGATGTCAACTAGCTAGGTGAAGCTACACATAGAGCCTGTCTGCAAAGCAGGAAGAAAGCGCTTTAGTTCAAGATGCCCATCTGCAGCTCCACCATTTAAGATCGCTCCTTCTGGTTGCTTAAGTTTGTCCATTCTGTTGAGGGCTGTGCGCAGGAACGGGTTGTTAGTTAAACTTAGCTTCCTGAATAGGACCACAGCTGTGATTTCAAACTTGGCAAACTCCATGTAGAAGTCATGCACTGCTGTGAGAAGAGCATGAAGGTGTTTGTCAGTGGCTGCTGTGCCCTGCGCTTATTGCTATGGCTGAATCCTTCCCTTGCTGGCAAGGGTTCCTGCTCCATAACTGCTTGCATGAAGCAGATTCCCGTTTGAAGGCCTGAGAGAGGAGTCGGCCGATGATGTTCTTGCACGCCTTACACCTCAGAGCACACGGCTTCCCTGGCAGCACCTCAGCAGTGGTGGTAGGTAGGTAAACCTAAGCCTTGCACCCCCTCTGGCTTACACCATGCGTCTACTTCCCCACCTCCACTTGTATTGCTGACAATTCGAGAGCAAATTACATCCAAACTCCCAATTTTCTGACTCGCAAAACTTGCACTGAGCTCAGGAATTCAGCACTCTGAGATTCTGGGTTGAAGACTGCATATTAGAATATGACTCCCCATAAATTGTACTTTAAGCGCTCGCACCTCAAGCGCAGCTCTCATCATATCCACAGCCAGGGCAACCATCCTCCCAGCTCCCTTGCGCCCATCATGTTCCCTGTCCAAGGCCCAGAAACCATCTTCATCCGGGGCAAGAATACCGCTCGCTACAAGGTACGCGTCTCCAATCGTATCTGAGGTTCAGACACACATCAGAGAAGAATGTGATCTGGATCTAGAATGTCGCTTGCTATGAGGTACGCGTTCCCAGTGGTATCTGAGGTCCATGCACACACAAAACAATGCATTGACACTAATTGTAATGCAATGTTGTGTTCGAGACAAAACACCTCATACAAGTAGAAGAACAGCAGAAAGGGGAAAACAAATCGAGACACTGGCAAGATCAGAATGGCAACGATATAAAGATTGAGAGCATGGCTCCCTTAAATTAGGGAGAATGGTTGGACCTAGCAGACTGATAAACTACGGACAAGGCTAAATGCCTACCTAGAGCAAGCCACCCTTGAAGGGTAAGCTAGAGATGCTGCCTGGACGATTGATTGTTGCCTTTGCAAATTTACTGGGTTGGCCTAGACCATGTGTTGCCTCATACACTTGTATAGCAAATGCACACATTAGCATTTGGTATGATAGGTTTAATATGTACGAGTAGGGGGAACCAGCCGACCTTAGCCAACCCGTTCACATGCAAATTCTGGACTTTTGAAACTCAATCCCCTTCCCCACCCCATCTGATGCAGTACCAAAAACAAAAACACAAGAAAGCACACGTGCAAGCAGGGATCTTTTACCTATCTTCTGCACATGGTACTTGTTGACCAGCCTGCAAACACGAGAGGAATGGCAATAAGGAATGGCTGGTGATATGCATAACTCTTGAACTTGGCAGTTTGAAGGTATTTGGCAACAGCATGCAAAATATTTCTTGCAAAGCTGCCCACAAGCAAGAGAGAAACAACAAAGGTTAAACAAGATGACGTGTTGCAGGTGTACCATCTACCATGATGAGCTGACAGTGAAGTTTCTGACAGTAAGGCTGCGGTCACACACAATATTTTTGCCATTTCTTTCGCTGTTTTTTCCACTCGGTGAGTGAAAACAATTGCGGTCACACACAACATTTTTCGGGTGAGTGAAAAGATCCGCTCATGAAGCAAAACTTCTCCAAGCGTTCACACTCCATTTTTTCGCGGAATTTTTTTCCTTCAGTGCTCAGACTCCCCAGCTGCTTCCTGTTAATTATTTTGGAAGGGACCATTAATGCAGCATGAATATTCATGCTGCCATTTTCTTTATGTGGCTGGCAGCCGCAGTGCCACAGGCAGCCGCAGTGCCACAGGAGAAGTCAGACCTTTCCCCCAGGGCTCTCAAGCCCCTGACTCCAGCATACACCTTAATTCTGAATCAGGAGTGACCACACAGCGCAGCTTGTTGTGGACCAAGCAAGGCCAATGAAAGGTGGCAAGAGGGTATGGGGCCCTTGGAGGTATCGGATGCTGACAAAGGAATACAACAGACATCAGCAAACAATCTCTTGATCCAAAAGTAGCTCTCATTGAAGGACCTCTTCTCCTTGACACCTCTCCTCCTCCTCTTGCTCTTTCTGCTCAATGAAAAGCATTCATGGTAAGGATAGTTGGGCCCCAACAAAAACAATGTTGCCAGCTATAACTGCAAGGTATAACAAAGAATGTATACGTACAACTGTGTATAAGAGTACGATTAATCAGGCTAGGTCCACAGAATTGAGATCCTGGACCAGCCTGGCCAGCCCTGCATGCAAACGTGGCCTGCCATCACCTTAAGTCCCCTTCTCCTGTGCCTTCTTAGAAAACCCTCCATTTGGTTACCTTTGGGACTCTCAGCAGGTGATAAGAGAAGAAAAAATTCAAATGTAAAAAAAGTGAAAATTTTTGAGGTTTCTGGGGTTTGGGTGTGATGGGCACACCCAGGGCGTTCTCCCAAACAATTGTGGAAAGTGACCCCATTTGAGAAAAATTCCAAATACGGTCACTTGTGGCTTCTAGCTCAAATGGAAATCAAATTTCAATGGGCGAAAAAAAATATTTTTGTGTGACCACAAAAATTTTTGCCCTACGCAGGAGGCTTCAAAAAGCATAACTTTTGGACGTCAAGGGTCCTCTTAAAAACTATTTCGAATCCTCGCATTGAGAGCTATCGATTGGTATATATATGGGTCCAATCGGAGGAGGTGGTGGGTGGTTCTACATATATCATTCCTGAGCTCAATAACTGTCGATTGGCACCCTTTTAGTGCAAATTGGGTAGAAGGGGGGGTCTGTGTGCATGGCTGGGAGTCAGTGCCATGCGCGTAAGGGTGTGGGTAGCAGGGGGTGTAAATGCAAAGGTGCAGCAAACCAATCCAAACTTCCAGGATAGCGACAACATACAATGTGTTATTGCTTGGAGAAGTTAGGAGGGCAGTTTTGTGGACTTGCAAGCCAGTTGTGGGTGCCTGGAAGGGCAGGTATGCATGGGCGTCCGCTACTCAGTTTTTGCCCCATAACTTTGCTGCAAACCAGTTTTTCATTGTGCTGAGTATGCAGATGGGTGGAAAATTGAAAAAAGAGCAGATTGGTACCCTTATTGTCTGGATTGGGCCACTGGATGGGGGGGTTTTGGGTGTGGTGGGTGGGTGGGTCAGGGGGGTCCCACCCAAAAATTGGGCATGACGTCCATTACTTTTTTTTTAACCTCCTGCCCATCAAAGGAAAATAAGTCAAAAAAGTTGTGACCGTCACCTAAGATACCACTTATACATTTGAACGCTCCATCACCCCTACAAAAAATTATTTTAGGAATCCTGCCTTGAAGCCGCACCACCCTCACTAAATTATCACTGGTTGCCCCACATATTTCCACTGGGGGAATCATGCTCTCTGCATCCTACTGCTTGCTCCCTGCGTTCGGCTGCTGCTGCTACTCCTTCTTGCTGGGAAAATTACAGCTGTTGATAGCCCTCTGGCGCCTTCGGGCTTATTTACTCACACTCAAGCAATTCTCTGATGATCCGATGATCCTCAAACATAATTGATAAAACTATCACGCACATTTCTGCATGTTGAAATTAGTGATGCTTTTTTGTCTTCGCAGTCATCCTGCACCCCTCAAAAATTTACCTTTGCGGGATTATGCATAATATGTAAGGTAACACTCATTCTCATTCCATCCGTAGTAAACAGATTTGTTAAATGACAAGTGAGGGAAGCGTCGCAAGCGACTCTGAAAAATTGGCAAAGCCTGTCCCTCCTGACACAGGTGGCATTGGTGTGCAGTGCCTGGGCAACATCCAGACCTTCCTGCAGCAGACCATGCCTTGTTGACACATGCATGCATGCATGCATAGCTGAGTGCGCGCCATGCAAGCTGCTCCTGCCACTCATTGCTTACATGCTCCCCTTAGAGAAACTGCAGCAGAGCATATACCAGAGGCTTCCTCATCCACACACCAGGGCAGGGCAGGGCAGGGCGGCAGGTTCTTGCTTAACATCGCATCAGCAACTTCCTTGCCTTCACCTCTATATTCACGCAGCAACTCACACCACCGTTAAAACATAAATCAAATATCCCATCGCAATTGGAATTACGCAAATCTGTCGGCTCAGCGGCAAGCTGGAATGGTCAGCAGGTGGACTGCAAAGTCCGCGGAACGGGCAACTTCAGACCCCGGACCCAGCAAGGGCATCCACAAAAGTGTGTTGATGGAGTTTGTGTCAACTGGAGCTGTTTCAGGGGCCTGAGGTGGCCGGGCTGGGAAAGTCAAAACCACAACTTGGAATGTTTGCTCCCAAACTTTGCCCGCTGCACCCCAGGTCATCAAGACTTGGCTGCCCCAACAAAAAAGGTTTGCTTGGCAAGCATGCCGATTTTCAGGGTAAATGGTAGGCTGGCTGGCTCAGGTCAAGAAGATTTCCAAAAGATTTGCACAGCATCAGCCACTGCCTCCCACGCCCCACTGACACTGCAGGGCTACCAAGCAGTTTTATTTGGGAGGGTAGCCAAAGTTTCAAGGCGGGGGGTGCGCTGGGCGGGCCAGGGCGGCAGGTGTGCTCTTTACCGGAAACCGGCAAACCTAGGGGCTCATGCCCCATGAATGGGGCTTTGCCAAAAGGGCAGGCAGAAGGGAACATACACTTGAAGCAAAGATGCATGCATGCTACCATCCTATCAAAGGTGTTGGGAATACAATGCTGGCTAGAAAAGTTTGAAATGAAATTCTGGGCAGATAGCGGTATGTGCAGAGCTAGAATTGTACACAAGGAGACTTGTGGGTGAAGTGCTTGGGCTTCGTTTTGATCCCCAAACATCACAAGCTGTTGCGGGTGTTTTTCAAATGCTCATTGCAAAGTTTTCCAACCTCGGGCATCTAAGTTAGGATGCAAAATACAAATTATAAGGGCCCTGCAGCTTGACTGTCCAAGGTTGTGGGGAGCCGCCAAATCAGCTGCGCATGAACCCTAGTTTTCACTACTCAATCACCACTGCATCAGATGGGGTGGTTCTTAGTTTATTTGGAATCCTTGTATGCATATAATAGCAAAGGAAACGAAGTCAAAAGTCCCAGTGGTTGATGAGATACAGAAATTCAGCCATTTCCCAGGAGGCTCCAGAAAGCAAAACTTTTGGACGTCAAGGGTTTTGCAAGTTTAATCTTCATTGGTATAATATGGGTCCAATCAAGGAGGCGGTGGGTGGTGGGTAGTTCGTAGCGGTTCCGACTTTTTTGGGCCCCCCCTCCAGAAATTTTCAGGGCCACTTCTGCGAACTCTACATATATCATTCCTGGGCTCAAGACCTGTTGATTGGCACCCTTTTTGTGAAATTTGGATGAAGGGGGGGCCTGTCTGCATGACTAGGAGTCCGTGTCATGCGCGCAAGGGTGTGGGCAAGAGGTGGCAAGGAGGTGGCAAGGAGGCAAAGGTGCAGCAAATCAACCAAACTTTCAGGAGAATGACAGTCTAGATCTCCCAATTGAATTTGGAAGACGGGAAGGCAGTTTGTAGGCTTGCAAGATTCCTGTGGGTGCGTAGCAGGACATGCATGCATGAGCCCGTGACTCAGCTCTGGCCCCATAACACTGCTGCAATTCTTCTGATGGCTGCAAGAAGTTTACAGATGGAAAGGGGAATCAAAATGGAGGAGATTGGCACCCTTTTTTGTCTGTATTGGGCCACTGGCATTTGGCATGACGTCCACTACTATTTTTACCTTCCTGCATTTCCCTTGACAAGAATCCAGCACAAACGGTGCCAAAAAGGTCATGTTTTGACCTCCCCCTTTCCTGTTTTTGAATATGCAGGATGTTAGCATGGTATATAGAGGTAAAGAAATGCATAGTTGGGGGGAAAATAAGTGTCCTGGGGTGGAGCTGTGGGCCGTTTTGGGGGTGATGAGAGGCCAGAGTAGTGATCTGGGGTCTTCAGATTTCCAGCTTTTGTTTGTGAACATGATATTCTTTGAAATGATATTGGCATGGTCAGATTCGAGAAAGAAGGCCAGGAAAAGCATATCTAACAATATAGGGGTGTCCACCTCTGGTGTTTATAACATGTGTTTGACGCCAAAGCCATACCTGCATTTGTATCCCATGTCAGTGGCAGCCATTTGGGCAAAAGGTATGCAATTGTATGAAAATTCTCTACCTTAAACAGACCAAAGCCATCTGCAAATACACAAATATCTCTGCACAAGGAAATGCGTGCCTCACCCGTCAAAGCAGCTGAACAAAAGGTTGAGGAACATGATGACTGACTCTGGAGTCACGCTCTCCTGTGCGCAAGGGGAGGGAGACACACCCTTCAAGACACAGACCATCAAAGCAATGTCCCTCACAGATTTTCACAAAGGGGTGGAGGATCTGGGAGGGAGTGGGTTCAAGCTGTTCATGTGTGCTTGCATTCGCCGTGAAAATCCCACATCCCAATACCAGCTCTTTTTAGTGCAGCCGGTGCAAAATCATCAAGCATTCATAGAATAACAACAAAGTACCCTGGTTCAGACAGAACAGAGGTCTGAGGCACCATTTCAGGACATGGCATGCTTTCTGGCTGAGGCATGTGTTAGGGCTAAGGCATGCGTTCAGGCTTACACATGCGCTTAGGTTAAGGCATGTGTCCAGGCTGAACAGAAATTCAAGGCCAATGCTTAGGCCCAGGCACACATTCAGGCTGTGGCTTGGCTATCTGGCGGAGGCATGCGGTCAGGCTGAACAGAAAGCCAAGATGCCCTGAATCAGGCTGGACAGAGCCTTGAATGACCAAGCAGTTGCAGATGCTTACACGTAGATGCTCACACGCAGATACTTATCCAGAGCATCAGAAGTCTATGAAGCACATTGGATCAGGCTGGACAGATTTCTGACTGACGCAGCAGGTGAAGATACTCATCTGGTGGCAAGCGACATCCATCCCCGTACATGCAACTGTGCATGCATACCATATTGTCTTCCCATTTTATTTGCTGCTGTTGGCAACATTAAATCTCACCTTCCCGCAGGTTGAAGTGAAAGAAACAATGTCTGCATGGTGCAGGCAAAAAAACGAACACAAAATGAGCAAACGCCCTTTTCAGCATACAGTTCATGTCTGAGCCTGGTAGTGCCAGCATCAAGGTCCAAGTAAGCAAGGCAAACCTTAATAAAGGCCAGTTTTACTAGGCAGCAGAACCGACAGTCTATTAAGTCTACGGCAGGATCCATGACCTCCTGATCATAACACTTCCAGGGCGTTTTGCAATGCGGTTTCATACGTTCTTGTGGCAAGCAGCGTCAATGGCCACACAAATATAATGTCATAAAGAAAGGCATGGCAGGCAGGGGTATTGATTTACAACAATGGGCGTTTTCAGAGGTTCAGAAGGATTGCAGGGTTGCAAGATACTATGAGCAATTGCATCAAAGTTACATCCATCCAATGCCTTTTCAAATTAGGAATGAAGTAAAAGCGGCATAAAACGGCATCTGCGTGTTCACACACCCAAGAAGTGCTCCAGGACTCACCTAGGAATAGAATGGTTTGCACATCCAAGAAGTGCTCCAGCACTTACCTAGAAATAGAATGGTTTGCACATCCAAGAAGTGCTCCAGCACTTACCTAGGAATAGAATGGTCACATCAGAGTGAGAGCAGGTGAGATCCGCAATGTTGTCTAGAGTGACAGCACCTGAGCATGCAGCAAGATTTGAGTCATCAGCAAAGGGAAAAAGGGAAACTGATTACACCATGCAAGATGCCCAAGACATAGAAATCAGGCAAGGGAGACAGGAAAGAGATGTGGAAAGCAGGTTAGAGGGGCAGGAAACTCGATGAAAAACGCAGGCAGGGAGAAGGTCTTAAAGACCATGGTCTCCAAGGTCTTCAGCGCTAAGAGAGAAAGGTAGGACCTAGCTGTAGTCATAGAGACCAAGAAGGTAGGACCTAGCTTCAGAGACCATGGCCTCCATGGTCTTCAGCATGGAGCGAGGAAGATAGGACCTAGCTGAAGCAACCAGACTACAGAGAAAAATGCTGAAGTCTTGGAGAGTTTGACAGCAAGGCTACACGTCTGCCTCGGTGAGAGCACAAAAAGCATTTTTGGTCATTATATGCTTCTGCTGGGAGGAAGTGCACGGTACAGCTTGCAGAACCATCTGAGAGGCCTAAAAGGAAAGGCATTCCTTTTTAGTCCTTTTAAGCATTTACCAGCTTGCTCATGGTAGGTAGGTAAATGTTCTGGAAATCGGTAAATGTTCTAAAAGGACTAAAAAGATGCCTGTGGTAGGTAGGTAAATGATTTAGAGCATTAAATGCTCCAAAAAGTCTAAAAGAAAAGAGCAGCGCATGCTTTAAAAGGACTAAAAGAGAAGGCATTCTGGTCATTAGATGCTCTTGCTGGAAAAAAATGCATTGTTCAGCTTGTCGACCCTTACGCAATGTCAAATGTTCTTCCAGCAGCAAATGACGCTTTATCAAATATCTATTAGGGGTGGGTAGTGGGTGCCCAGTGTACAAAATAAATGGCCTGAGATGGGTGCGCATTGGCAAATAACCAAATTGAATGTTGTAAGTTCATTTTTGTTCCAGCAATGGACAAAAAGTGATGAGAGGAAAGCATTGTGCAGCAAACACAAGCAGCAGCAAGCACAAACTGCAGCACATAATGCTTATGCGCGTCATGCATATCATGCTTATACACACCATACACAATTCAAGAGCACAAGGCAGCATGCTGAAATGCTGGGACGCATGTAGAAATTCTGGAACCCATGGCAAAATGCCTATGCATGGCATGCACGAAATGACATGAGGGCGTGCGTGAGGGGCAGTGTCCGTTGCGAAATCCTGTTTGATGCATGGTAAAATGCTACAAGCATGTTGAAGAGCTTCCTAGCTATCCAAGGGGGCGCGCAATGACGGGCGCACAAAGATGGAAATAAAAGCCTTGGGCTGGAGAGAAAACTGTGCAATGGGGGTGCGCAAAGAGCAAGTTATATCTATTTGGCTGCTAAGGAGGGTGCACGGTGGCTGAGTAGTGGAAAAAATCATTAAAAAATTGAAGTGCGTACGCACTGCGTAGTGGTCAGGAGCCTCTATGGTATCAGAAAATTTTCAGAAGCTACCCAGCAGGTGTTGCATTCTTAGGCACGTCAACCTAAGAGCCCCGCAGGCCCTTTCCAACAATTAATAAAGCTGTGCACTTGTAGGACGCGCATGATCCAGCCTAATCGACTCACCATCTGTGCTCAAGGCTTGAATGATGTGGCGGGGGAAGATCTGCATTAAGATGTGAAGAGGCACATCATTGTGATACAGCATCAAGGTTCCTTCTCCTTGCTTAAGCCTGTCTCCTACAAGGCTAAAAGGCAAAGGTTGCCTGAGGACAACGGTTGATGCAGCCATGTCTAGGAGAAACGGGGCTACCGACGTCCCAAGAATGTGAACCCCAGGCCCGGAATGTGGGGTGTGTGTGTATGTGTGTGTGTGTGTGTTAGAGCTCTGCTCACCTGACTCAGCATAGCCAGCTGATCCTCTGTCAGATCCGAAAGAAGGTTCTCTAACATTATCTGCTCACTCGCATCGCGTTGGATGAGGAGGAATGCAGGCCTGAGGCATATGAACAGTGCGGGCATATGAAACTGTGCGGACATTTGAGCAGCGTGAGAAAATGAGCAGTTTGGGCAAATGGCACCCAACCTCGTTTGACGAGGCAAAACGCAGGCTTTTGGGCATATGGACAATTTCAAAATTGAGATGAGTAAAGTGTAGGCATGTAGGCAAGAACACAATTCCAACTTGCTGAAAGAAAGTCCTGGAGACAGTACCAAAAGTTCTGCAGGCAGCATGACACACACATGCACACACACATGCGCGCACACACACACACACACACACACACACACACACATGCACACAAGCTTGATAAAGTAAGCATACACGAGACCAAAGTAGAGATCCATCCAGACCTCTTAAATGCAGTAAATATGGACAGCCTGTTAGAATAAAAGGCAAGTTTACGCACAAATGCACCCCTGCACATCCAGAGCAATGGGGTTGTTTCTCTTTGCCCTGTTACTTAGCAGTCTTACCTCATGCTCGTGTCTCGCCTCATGCTCATGCCTTGCCTTATGCTCGTGTCTTGCCCTAGGCTCAGGCCTTGCCTGGTACCTTGCCTCATGCTCGTGTCTTGCCTTGTACACTTACCCCGCCTGATTTGCAAGCTGCTCATGGACACTTTTTGTCCTGACACAGAAGTATATATATCATACTATGGCCACAAACCTGGTATTGAAGCAAACACACACCGTTCAGTTACCGGGTCTGTCACATGCTTGATCTTCGTGACAGGTACTCACCGTTCAGTGACTGGGTCTGTCACACGTTTGATCTCCACTTCATGATACACCAAGGGCACATCAATCAAAGGCTCAAATGCGCCATCGTCCCCAGAGCTGCGAGCAAATGATGCAGAAGCGCGAGCCGTACGCCTGCTCTTCCTGCTCCTGCATTTGTATCGAGGGACAAGCAATCAAAGATTTGAGATGCCAATGTGCTATTTCTTCACTCCTCTTGCCCCAACATTTCAGACAAGGGAGAGACAGAATAAGAGGTGGGAACACTTGGAAAAGCAAGCAATAGACAAAGGAGGAGATGGTGCACTTTTACTCTTCCTCTTCCCTCTGCAAAAAGGAACAAAGAGAGGGAATTGTTTGAGGCAAAGTGAAATCAGAGGCACTGGTTAAACACTGCTTCCTGTTTGGACTATTAGATGGGAGCTTCGGCTGTGGGTATTTGGAGAACGTGAAAGGGAATGCATGATTGTTTGACTTGAGAATTATATTTGGCAGCTTTGACAATGAATCTTTGTCATTCATTGTCATTCACTCTAAAAAAAGTGAGAAGAGCAAGAAAACAAGCACATCCGGCCTGAATCCTCCTACCCCTTCCAGTGAATTTGCGTACTTGCTAACCGGCATGGTCATGTTTGCTGCATCATGCCTCCTGGTGTCATGCTCACCTGCTTTGAAAGCTGCGCCTGAATTGGGAGTATGACTCCTCTTCCGACTCTGGATGCTCATGCTGGCTGTGTGGTGCCGCTCCAATGCCAAACCTGCTGCCAGATTCAGCAGATCTGCGTCCAATGCGCCCAACCACTGTAGGCATGTGCTCATCCCCACGCAGCAGGTAAGCGGGCTCTTTTGCTTCAGCTAAGCTGCCCTCGTCGGCAGCTACAACTATGTGACCCTTTTCTTTCTTCTTTTCTCGGAAAGCGGGCTCTTTTGAGCTATGTACCTCCCCAATGTGCATCCTGCTGCTGCTGCTGGCGCCTCTGCAGCTTGCAGATACCTCCATTCCGGCGTGATCCAGACTTGTCAAGTCCTGCTCCAAACTTTTGCATGGAGAAGGCTTGGATGAAAGCATCATGCCCTGGTCATAAGTAGCGCTGTGCTTCTGTGGGGTGTCTGTCTCCATTTGAAAGAGAATTTCTTCAGCTACAACCTGCTGACACCCAGAAAAACTGACCTTTCCCCCGTTCCTAAACGTGGTAGGGGGTTGGGGTCCACAGAAGCTGGAGGCCCGACGGAGCTTGGGGCGCTGCAGTGACTTAGCGGAAGGACCCACAGCTGGATTGCTAGCAAGATGCGCAACACTTGCATCATATGCACCATCACCACCAGCTCGCTGAGGAGGAGCATTCCACTCAAACATCTCATAGCTGTTGAGCATGCTTGTCTCTGCTCTGCTCCTGCTGCGTGCACGCGTGCTGCTGACTGCGGACGAGTCCCTGAAGTCCCGGTAGGCTGTGTACTTGTCAATGCAGCTGCTGAAAGACATCAGATGTTGGGACTGCTCGGGACTCATGGGGAATGGGCGGTTGAGGACGCCAGCCTCTTTAGACGCGCTGTCAAAAGGAGATCTATGGTTGATGCCGTGTGAGTCCATGGGTGAGAGGCAGGAGGAGGTCCTTCCGTCATTCCAGGCCTGCAAAGCGCATCAACTTGAAGTGCCCCTGTGTTTGCAGCTGCCCAGCTTGGGCATGCTGGAAAAAAGCAAGTTGAACAGCAAACAACAGAACCCTCAGGTCACGCTCCTGCGACCAGGATTCATCTCAAGCTGTTCAGTGCACTTAGTATGCACTCAATAAGGCACATCGGTTATCAAGGAGAAGGACATGACACATCTTATTTTGGTTCTTGCCTTAAAAAAGTCAGGATATATTTATGACACAGTAAAGTAAACATTATATGTAAGAAAAATTGTTTTGGTAATCATCTTTATTGCTATTGAAATGCCTGCAGCGTGCCCCAATAATCAAAATGTCAAACTGGAGCGCCGACCACAATCTGCAATGTGGTCATGCATGCATGCATACAAACATACATACTGTAACATACATATATACATATATACATACATGCATACATGCATACATACATACATACACATACCTACATACCTACATACCTACAAACCTACATATATACCTACCTACCTACCTACCTACATACATGCGTACACACATGCATACATACAAGCTGTGTGTGTGTGTGTGCATACACACGCGCCTCGTATCCACATTATTAGCGACCATGAAAAAAATAACACCATGAAAGAAGAGCACGCTGCTGAGATAGTAAATCTTGACTCTTTTTACCTGGTGCAAGTCATTGCTGCCCTCTCGAGAAGAACTTGCCATCTTTGCAGCAATCTGCGTGACAAGCCGGCTGTTTTGCATGTTCTTGCTGACAGGCAGCATAGCTACACAGCTCTGGCAGGTGGTGTGCTCTGCAGCCATGATGCATGCAAGACAAGTATACATGGCAAGTGATGCATGCAAGACAAGTATACATGGCAAACCGTGTACGGATGCTTTTCCTCGCTGACCTCACATATACATACTTTTACCTGTATGCAGCGGGAAATGATGAATGTTAGCTACTGTTTGGGCCAACCTTGAGGCAGTGCAAGCCCATGAGCCCTCTGCATTCCTGAATGAATGCCCAGCGCGCGTGCGTTTGTGCAAACAGTGTGAATGGTGGATGGTACACACAACATTGATGGGTGCATGGTGAGATGCATGTGGCCTGCCCACCTTGAGATGGCCATGGAGCATCTCAAAGATGCATGCACCTTTGGACGTACCTGCTGAAGCCTCACGCAGTACAATTGCAAGTGTGCTTGTACATAGCACATTGAACATACTCATCACTCATACACCAAACTGCCATGAGGCATGCATGCACCATTCACAAGAAATTTTATACAAAACTTGTGGCCTTTGCGAGCCTACATAGTAGTTGCTGTACTACGCCATTACTTTTGCACTTCATGCGCTCCACATAACCATGGTATTTTGTGCAATGTGACACAGCACAACAAAGCATGGATGCAGCCTGCATACTTTCTAGCTCTCCTTGAGCAGGTGAAAACTAAGCAGGATGGATCTCGCCTGTGCCTTGCCTGTAGCTGCTCCCCTCAGCCCCTCCTTGTCTTTTTTGGGACAAGCCCTCTCAGCACACTTGCCTGCTGAATGGGTGCTGCAGGTGCATGGGTTGAGAGGCGCAGACACACGGCGATTCTGGCCTGCAAAAGGGCTGTTCATTTGCAGGATGGTGCTGCTTTTGGACATCTGAGGGGGGCGGTGCACTCGCAAGCTGGGCGTTGAAGCTGATGGGGGCACCGAAGCTGATGGCGTGGGGAGCTGGGGCCTCGCATTGTTCAACTCAAATGCTGAGCTGCCTTGATTTGGCACTGCGTCTTGGTGGGGTGGACGGGCCCTTGCTGCTGGCTGCCGGGCAAGACCGTCCCTGGCAGTGTTGGGCCCTATCTGATCCGAGGCCGATGCCTGGCTGCTATGTGGGTTTGTGGCCTTGGCAGGGACTTGAACAATGCCTTTCCAAGGCCCCATGCTTGGGTCCAGAAGGTACTGTGAAGGGAGGTCAAAGATGGCATGGTGTAAGCTCGACTTTGTGACCTCGGCAGGGACCTATGCCATGCCTTTCTGCGACCCCATGCTTAGGTTTAGGTGGTGTTTCCATGGCCTCACGCTTGGGTCCAGAAGGAACTGACAAGGGAAGTCAAAGATAGCATGGTGTAAGCTTGAGTTTGTGACATTGGTAGGAACCTGTGTGATGCCTTTTCACGCTCCTGTGCTTGAGTCCAGCAGGATCTGTGCAGGAAAGTCAAGAATGGCATGGTGCAAGCTTGAGTTTGTGACCTTGGCAGGGACCTGCGCAATGCCTTTCTATGGCCCCACGCTTGGATCCAACAGGATCTGTGCATGAAAGTCACATGGGAGGTGGCAAGGGTGACGCGGCGCAAGCGCAAAGTGACAGTGGCAAGCTTGAAAGGTAGAGTCCAGGAGAGCAAGGGGTTCAGGGATTGCTAATGAGGCTGGCTGCAAGCCAAAGAATGCAGATAAAGAGCCAACATAATGTGCATAAAAGCTTGATCAATACTGCGGGCAGGCGTCCTGTGCATCAAAAGCAAGTTGGCAACAACCAAAAGATGTTGCTTCTTGTAAAGGTCTGACTGCAGAGCAATTATCTTGACGTGACTGAATTGCATCAGGCAACTAGACCATACGCTTCTAGTAAAACGTGCAGAACTCAACCCATCGCGCACCCCAAAGAAATAAATTGCTTTACACAACCGCGCATGGGCATTCTTGACCACTCATACCCTCTTGCTGTCTGGAATGTTGATTTACAAAACCATGCACCCTTGAAATAAATTCATATTTTACATGCCCGCAGTCATCGCGCAAGGCAAAAAACACAACTTATGTGTGGTGATTTTTATTTTCGCACGGTACACAGTAACAACAGACAACAGTGCAAACATGCCCATTGCACACAGAACGTATACGCACATATGCAGAGCTGATCTTCTTCATAGCGCGCGTGCACGCACACACACAGTCTCACCTCCAGCACATCGCTGAGCATGTCAGGCGCAAGCACAAACAAGCGCTCGAGCATGCCAGAGCGTGTAGGGTTCGGGTTGTCACCCAGCCTGGCATCACTTCCCAGGTCCCACGCCTTTCCCCCCAATACATTTCCGTGGTACAGAAACGAGTTGCGGTTCTGCTCAAGGACTTCTCCATCCTGCACAAAGCATGGACAAACAGCAATAAGTTGTTGTTTTGCAACGTACAGCAATGAGTTGCGGTTCTGCTCAAGGACTACTCCATCCTGCGCAAGCACAAAGCATGGACAAACAACTTTTTCATACGTACTCAGCCCAGTAAAGTACACAGCACCCAGGCAGTGTGAGCATTAAGCCCGGCAAAGTAGGAGCACTCAGGCAAAGGCAAGGATCGTCTGTGTGTGGATGCCGACAGCAGGCCAAAGTGCATGCAACACAGATCTCAAGGGTTACAAGGACTAAAGTGGAGGAAAGCCATCATGCAACACGCCTGACTGCCAGGCATGCAAGGGGATGCACAGCTTGACTGGCGGATTTCTGCACACTGATGGAGGATAGTCACTGTACTCCATGATCACTGATCCACTGTATCACTGTCCATGATCATTGTACTCCATGATTCGTGCATCATTGCGTCACTGTATTATTGTCCATAATTTCTGTACTCCACAGTGATCCAGGAGTACAAATGTTGAGCAGGAAGTTGTGCCAAAGGTTTTTAGTTAAAACGCCAACACCAGCCTCTTTTTTGCATTTTTTAAATGCCTCCAGTGCAATACCTTCAGAATAAAAGCCAACTCCAGCTTCTGTTTGCAACCGACACCTTCAGCACAGAAGCCAACACGGGCCTCTTTTTGCAACCCTTGCAATGCTTGCATCCGTTGTAGGCAGCATTTTGCCTACAGATCCAGCATTTTGCCCACAGATCCAGCATGTTGCCTACAGGTCCAGCACTTCTAAAAGCGCGCACACAGGACCTATCCCTGCACACAGAGGAATCTGCCCCATGCATTCCTTTAAAAAAGGCCAGCCACACAGGCACCTTGCTCATGAGCGTGAGCAGTGGATGCATACCTGTGAAAGGAGGGTCAGCAGCACGGGCACCTCACTCTGCATGAGCTGCGACCGCTGCCTCTTCCACGTGATGTGGCGCTGGGTTGGACATTGCAGAGGGCTTGCCTGCGCGATGCCAGTGACCAACTTGGGCTCCTGGCAATCATATCCCTGCAGGCTGCTCATCTGCTCATGCAGCTGGATTTGCTGAGGCAAAACTTGGAAAGGTGTAGATATCTCGTAGGGATGTGGCGGGGACACGGCAAGTCCAGGGGCTGGCCCTACGTCACTCTCTGATAAAGACTTCTTTGGAAGCATCCCTGCTGCTGCTGCTGCTGCTGCTGACGGCAAGTGTTCAATGTGCAAGGCTGGGACACACGATGAGGAAGCACCCGCTTCTGGGTGTAGTGTATGGAGGGTGTACTGCATGCGGATGCTGGAGGGGAGGCTTGCGCTGCCAGCAGCATGGCCATGGAGCCTGCTGGCAGGAGGCAGCGCTACTTCCAGCACCAATGGCCCTGGCAAAGGGTTGGGCACTTCCTGCAGGTAACCAGAAGATAGATGAGCAAGGACTACAGACCATCTGTTGCACACTCCCATCTTATGGAGATACTGGAGAGGAGGATATTTGCGCAGCAGCTTGCAGAGCTCCACAAGCTTGCTCAAGCAGTTTAAAAGGATTAAGCTTTGAAGCTTCTGGCAAGCATTTTCCGTCAGACCTAGGGCAAAATTAGTTCCGTTCTTGTAATGCCTGTTCTGTCAGTGCCTCCTGCACCATAGGTTTGTCATTTATGTTGTTAGTGATTCCATGCGTTCGTATGGCAATATTTCATATGTTTGGCAGTATGTTGCACGAGCATGTTTGGTGAGGTATGCATGGTTCCAACTTATCGAAGGTTGTCAGGGCATGCTCCATGGTTCCAGGGGGTCTTGCATGAAAAAAATAAACGTTGTGATGTGCTTCAATGTTGCAAACTTGATGATCAACAGCGCATCCAGCCATAGCCATAGCGGAGCCATAGATGTAGCCCCAACAAATATGAGAGAGGATGAAGAATTTACATACTCAAACTCAAATTGATATCCAAAATGCATACATGCACACAGAAGGTTAAAAAAGTGATGTAAACCATCGGAACCCATGCCAAATTTCGGGCGAGAGGCCCTGCCAACCCAGTAAACCCACTGCCCACCACCTAGCCCCCCCTCCTTCCTTAGGTGCCAACATCCAGACGAAAATGGGCGCTAATCTGTTCTACTTTAAATTCTGCATCCAAAAAGTTACCTGCAGCAGAGTTATTGTGCAAAAGACTGTGTTGCAGACACTCATGCATGCATGTCCTGCCAAGCACCCATAGTTGGCTTGCAAAACCACATGATGTTATCCTGACTTCACTCATTATTGAGCATCTTGCTACTGTCATGGAAGTTTGGATTGATTTGCTGCACCTCTGCCTCCACATCCCCTGCGGCTTACACCCATGCGTGTGTGGCACCGATTTGTTGTCGAGCACTGATGCCCCCCTAAAACCTCTTTAGCACCATGAGGGTTCCAATGTACAGGGCTGGAGCTAATGTTTCCAGCAGCACTTTTTCAATCCTGTAGAGGTGGCTCAAAATGTTTTAGAGGGGTGGTTATATAAGTAAAACAAACAGCCCCTCCACACACACCCCACTCCCTCCGACCCGACCCACCCATATACCAACTGGTTCCTCTCAATCTCAGAATTCCCAACATATAATTCTTGATGGAATTAACGCTTGGTTTCTGAAGTTATTAAGGTGCACCTCTCGCTGCACACAGTGCCCCAGATCCAATACCCTGAGTTCAGCAAAAAATGCATTGGCATAGATCTTGAATACAGAGCTCGAATGCCTCAGAGGGCAGCACTTTTTTACGCATATATTAAAAAGCGTGCATGTGTGTGTGTGCGCGCAACATGCTTGCCTGAAGTTCGTAGAAGGCCAGCAGTGAGGACTGGAAAAAGATGTTGTGCTTCGCGAGAGCTTTGCACATCAGAACATACTCTTCCAAGCCAAAGCCCTGGGGCGCTGCAGTGCGATGGATAAGTAGGTACACCTTTTTTTCAACTTTTTCTCTGCAGAAAATCACAGAAATGTGGAAGCAAGTAATGCAACAACCAGGGGTCACTGCTTAAGCAATCTACCTAGGTAGTTCCTACAAAATGCATCACAATTGCAGGCTGCTGCAAACCTACTTGCTTACGTGCTTGTCTTACAAAATTTGGTCTGTTCAGGGGCTACTCCTCAAACGTTTTGGTGCTTGCTAAATGCATTTGCAATTGAAGTTTCACCTATACGCTTATGTGCTTGCCTTACAAAAAACTTGTCTGTTCAAGGGCTGCCTCACCTTTTCCTGGGAATTTCCTAGGAACAGGCCTGTTTTTAAGGTCTAAAACAAAATTGATTTATTAATGCTGTGTTCCACAATAACACTCATTCAACAATGTGAAGTGTTCCCGAGCGTTGGCGCGAGGCAGCGCAAAACAGATCAAATGAAAGCATGCAGGATAAATTCCCGAGCAAGCTTGCAACGTAAGTGCGGTACGCATCAATGCCTCTGCCACCATGACTCACAAAACCTGTCATATTACAGGCACAAGGCTTCAGGAAGGCTTGCTTCCCTCGTGTGCCCAAGCTAAGAAAGGAGAAGCTATCGCTGTTTAAACAGAATTGGTTACCTTTGATGCAGATAAGAGGAAACGAGTTGCCAGTGATGAAAAAGGACACCCCAGTGGGAGACACTGCTCCTCTACTGCCACGCACAAGAAGTGCTCCATTGCTGCTTTGCAATCTGCAATCTGCATCATCCTGCGATGCAGGCGCATGTGTTCGAGATGCCACATCAGTCACAGCAATCAACCCAGCTGGTACAGACGTAGATACAGGTATAAGCATACTGGAATGAACATGCATTACAAAGGCAATGCATTGGTTATGGCATAGAAACGTCACTTATATGTGAGGTCATTACTTGTTGTTACCTTGGGTCCCCTTTGTTTAGCTCTCCTGCCCGCCCTCTCAGACCTGAAGCAGCTGAACATCAGGGTCACGCCACTTATAGCATGCAGTCGATGCTGCGCACACGGGAGGCTCACTGCGAGCACGGGCCCGCCAGGAAGAAGAGGTGCAAGAAGTGCCAGCGTAGGCCATATACTACTGCATTCCTTTAACTTATTACTATATTGTAATCGGTATTGTTAACCATTGAACTCTAACCACCAAGCACGAAACCGCGATGAGGGGTAACGGTCCAGCGTGGTGCGACGAGGGAGCTCATGCTTCTCACTCCTTCCTAGGGTTAATTATGCCTACTTTTAATTTTGCCATTTGTTCTAGGGAGCGTTGAACGCTCAGGGTTCCATTTGGGCCACCTGCCTATGCATTCTTTCTTATCATTGTGACCTGTGCTATCACAAAACCACATGTCCAACTATTGTAGATAGAGGACCTAAAGATATAGCTGTAGGTAGCTAGGTCAACCATTTCCGCGCAGGCCAGAACAAGGATCAGTCCTCCTCCTCCTCCAATCCATCCAATCCATCCAATAACCCTCCAGATCCCAGTAGAATCTTCTCTTTGTAGCTTCGTAGTGGAGGGGACTCAAGGCTCTTCTGGGTCAATGTGTCCCCTTCTCCTTAATTGATGTTAACATTGGGAGAGTTTCCTCTGTCTACGTAGTTTTTCTTTTCTTTTCTTTCAGTTACCACACAAAAACATACCACCAGAGTAAACAAGACTTCCAACTCTGCTCTCTGCCCGTCATACATGTGGCAAAATGGACAGCATAAATAGGAAAAGAAAAAGCAGTAGTGAGACCACTCGAGCGATTAACGTAGGGAGCTCCCTACATTAATCAAGGAAAACTTTCCTTGATTAACTTTAAACGAGACACGTAGGCTTGAACTAGTTAGCACTTGAAGGTAAAGAGCCAGGAGTCTCCCTCAACAGAGGGTCAGAGGTTACACCTACGTAGCTAAAGGTGGGTCTGGTGGGTTCCTGGCAGCACACAGCCCCGGGGCACCAAAACCAGAATGAGTGTTTGTATTTAATGGCATGTCTGGTTGAGGTAAGTTGGTGTGCACATTGCACACTGTGTCTGGCAGAATGGGCATGGAGCTTTCATGCAAGTTTGGTAGACCTTTGCGTGTCAATCATTAATGATCCCTGTTTATTTACTGATCCAGGGTATGGGCAGTATATATACTCCCACTCACACCCAGGAGGATTGTGTGAAGAGTGGTCTTGGCTGTCACACGAGGTTGATGACGTTGCTAAATTGCTGTCAAGACCTTCAGTTTGGCAGTTGGTAGTTTGGACTTGATATCTATGATGGCTGAGAGACTGGCAAAGCCGGTATTGAATACTTCCTATTTCCGGAGTCAATTTCGGTTGTATTCGTTTTGAAGAGAACGCCCCCGTGAGTATGTCCGGCTAAGGCCATCAGCCCTTGGGGAGGGGACTGGTGTGGCAGCCCAAAGTGTGGTACTACCACGTTAGTAACATGTCGTATTTGTCAGGTTCAAGCCAGGAAATCAGCCTGCAAAAGCAGTAGCTAAAGTGTAAGTCGAGGTGCTCGAGGAGTAGCAGCTGCCCTTTGCGCTAGAGTCACCTAGCCTCTGGACGTAAATCCCACATCTTCTATACCCTCCATCCATGATCCATGCGGGGAGTAGTAGATAGTCAAACTGAGTTGGTGAATCACATGCCACAGCTATGTGGCATGACACAGCACCTTGAAATTGTTTGCACAGCTTACTGTTTTGTTGTGAGACTTCTAATAGTAGCTGGATACCAGGCCTCGTATCTTCGCAGTCTTTGATTCAATAAAAAGTTTCTATTAATTGAATGTGGCGATTTTGGATGTTCATGAAGTTGCCCGGCTGGAGTTGTGCTGCTCCTTACCTCTTCATTACCTCTCATACTGCGGTGTACCCGATGTGAGCGGGGAGTAAGTGGTCTATTTGGGTTTGCAGGGCAAGGAGTGACCAATAACAATGCCCTTAGATGTTCTAACCCAAGCTGAATGCAAACCAACGAAATGCACACGTGATTGAAATCAGATACTGTGAAGGTTCATGAGTCATGGACAACAGTTGGAGGCGGCACAGTGGCAGCTTGCAGACCTCTGCAAACTCATTAGTGCAAGTGTCGTGACTCTCCACACCATCTTTCTGAGTGTTGGTTGGACCTGCTATATTGAGCAGACCCTGAACCAGTTTAAACAACTGGGACTTGACCACCAGCTTGCCAATACACTTGCTTGCAAATTGCATGCCCATTCTGTCACGTACGCCAACAAGCTGGTCACCACTAGGCGTGCTATTGAAACCAATAATTTACTTCTCGCAGCCAGGTTCTGGAGCCGGGTGCTTCCAGTAACCCTCCAGATCCCCATCGGCACGTTCTGTTCTGTAGCTTTGTGGTGGAGGGAACTCACGGCTTTTCTGAGTCAATGTGTCTCCTTTTCCTTAATCGACGCAGGAGCTTTCACTGCCTACCTACATACTTTTTTTTCTAACCCAACAATGAGTGGGGTGCACACCATAAGGCACCATGTCATTCTTAGCTTCTGCGTCAAAGCTTCATGGATTTCTTTCTTTTCGCGAGCAGGCTAGCAGTCAAAACGACGTCATTTTGACTGGCCTTCTTTTTTCCTGTAGCCCTGTAACCCTGACTGGAGGCCCAGTTTGTTTCTATAACCTGTAACCTGTAACTTAGCTTCTTTGTCAGCAAGCCGCTCTCAAAGATCCTTCTTTCATACGTCTGTCGGGTTGGATGCCCTCAGCAAAGGCAGATGTGGCTCATCCCTTATTGGTACGGATGCCTGCCGAAATGGAAGACTCCAGGAACAGGGCAAAGGGAGGACTGGGTTTTCCTACATGGCACTGGCTCCTCTGCCCAGCACAAAAGCCGCCCCAATGCTGTCTCCGTGCGCTCTAGATCTATTGCAGGCCGGCCAGCCCACCTTGATCCTACAAAGGCCCTCCCCCAAGACCACTCTATGTCGAGCTTTAAGTCTGCCCTGGTACCACGCCCTTTTCACTCTGGGAGCTGCAGCTGCCCAACATGTTGGCATTAACACCAGGCTGAAAACCCGCAGCTCGAGAAACCCAAACAGGAACAACAAGGTTACCTTGCACATCATCTTTATTGGTTTGGCAGTCACTAGCTACAATTACTACACCATTACACCTCTTGTCCGCTTAGGCCTAATCAGGCAAAAAGCTAAGTCACTAGCACCGAAATTGAGTCGCCATGCCATCCAGAGAAAGAAAAAGAAAAACTTTGTAGGGAGTGAACACTCCCTACATCAATTAAGGAAAGGGGGCCACATTGGTGCACAGACCGTATGACCCACCCACCACCAGATCTAGAGCTTATTATTATTATTAACACGGGCATGCTCTTCACTTTTAGGGGGCTTCCGGGGGGGGGGGCGGTAAAGGGCGCTGGGCGCCTGGCAGTGGAGAGCAGGAGAAGGAGAGTACGGGCATCCAGGGGCATGGCCGACAACCCCCCGGATCCCCATAAGCTCTCTTAGTGAGACCCTTGCTAGCTAGGGAACCTTTCCTTAATACGCGTAGCCTTCTGGCTGGCGCAGCCTTTGCTTTTTGTTTCAGCAATGAAAGGGATGGACTAGGATTGGAATGATCCTCCTTAATACTGGCCGACCAGTCTAGTCTGAAGACCAAACCTGGAGGGTGGTTGATGGTTGGTGATCTGGTCTTGGAAAGCAAGGTATCTTAATAAGCACACTCATCAGTTTGTCCAGTAGAGTACTGCAGGCAACAAGTAAATCAGGTGCCTTTGGACCTTGCTCATGCCCGTTTGAAAATGTATTCCATCCCACTTCTTTTCAGCACCAGGTAAACGAGATTTAACACCCCATTGCTGAAATTGTGAAATATTTTGCTTGGCGGGCGACCAGCAAGCTGAGCAAACCGAGCAACTTTTCCTGGCTGAGGGTCAAATTTCATGCATGGTCAAATTTATTAAAAGTGCCTAAATCCATATTTAAAGTGTGAAGGATGAAATCTAAGCTCCTGCCCAAGTATCAGATAAAGGTCTTCTACTTGGAGCTGACCAGCAAAAGCCTAATGACGTCTGCATACGCATTCTTCTTCGCATCAAGATGCATTCAGATTCATTTGATGTACGTTTAAAACAAAGATGATCAGGAAATGATTGAAAATACAATAAATACGATTTCACATGAAAGGATCTAAATATGTTTGCAGCAAGCAATAATCATGAGGACGAGTGAATTTGAACAAGCTTCTTAAGCTGGTCAAGGTTGGCGCCAACTATTTGTCCTACACGTGTAGCCCCCTTGTAAATGATGAAGGTGGGCATGGCTGTGATGCCGTGGCCTTGAACAGTTTTGGACAATCCGGGGCTGCAGGGAGCAGAGCAGAAGCAGGTTGTGAAGGTTAGTGTCATTGGACCTTATAGGTTGGACATGAATTGGGCCTGGAGTGGACCTAAAATTTCAGTCGAACAGCACAATCCGATTACCCCTTCCTTATCCATGGTCAGCGTTTGTTCGGAGGTTGGAAATGCTGGATGTGCTGTCTCAGCTGCCACCTCCATGTTGAGCAGCTCCAGATTCTTGCGCCTTTGCTTGGTGCAATCCATGTCAAAAAGGATCGCTGCCCCTAGCAGCATGGGGCTGCATTCTGGGTCCTTATCGTCAGCTCAGCCAAGCTATGTGTGAAAATGAGGAGTTAATGCCCCGCTGCAAACTGAGTATGCAGAGTGGTTGAGGGTGCCTAAATTGGTACTTCTGCTTCAAAAAAGTGAGGGCGGGCCTCTAGGATTGAGCCATGGGCATTTAAGGTCATTTTTAATCATTTCCATGGAAATGGGTGCCAAAACGCCTGCTCTGGCCCAAATTTTGCCCATATTTTGGCTCTCAGGTAGGTTTTAGGTCAATCCTGATCCTTCGGAGTGAAAAAAAAGGGGGGGCAAATTTTGGTCCGGAGCACTTAGAGCATGGTCACCTGTGCGCACCTGCTAGGCAAAAGTGGTGTGAACAGGGAAACCAGGCAAGCACCGTGTTTGGCCACAACCTGAGTATGAGGACTTGTTCAGCATGCTTTCTAGGATGCCTGCCAAGTTTGGGGGTCCAGGTGAGCAGGGAGTGGCTCCTGGCGAGCAGTGACAGCTGGGCGTTTGACCAAAACATCAGGCTCTGGACAGCCCGCCTGAGCGTATGCTCACTTTATAGACATGTGCATTTGCATCTTAGGATGAAATTGGAAAGCTCAGACTTACGTGTGAGCAAGATGGCACATGCTGAGTTTCCAAGTTATGTCTATATCTTATTTGTCCCAGCAAAAGAGTCGCGACCCTGAATGGTATAGTGGTTGCTCTGTGATGTTAACTCGCCAGTTTCCCTGCCAAAATTGGTGCACGGGGAGCAGTTTTCTGGACCCCCGTCCCAGACCCCCAGAACCCTCAGGATGTGCTCCTGATGAAGTGCCCAGCCATCGCTGCTGGCCAGGTAAGCCGGGGGGGAGCTTCCTGGAGACCCCATTTTGGCAGGGGTTTTGCTTGATTTCTGGCCCCACACCCTGGGCACCCCCCGGCACAAACTGAGTATGCAGAGTTGCTCAAGAGGATTCAGACAATGGTCCTGCACACCCAGATTTGGCTGGTTGCAGTGGGGCATTAACTCAAACCTACTTGGCTGACCTGACTTATAGCTTGACTTACAGCTAAATATAAAACTGTATCCTTTTTGAGGCCTTTAAAAAAGTAATTTTTAAAGACTCTTCAAATAGCAAGGGACCCCAATCATTATTTTAATTATCCGTAAATTTCCATTCAATGTCACTATGGTAATTTCAAAATGGATTTATGAGGAAGGGCAGGAAGAGGGGTCTTGACTTTGAATCATGAGCAAAGTGCACCAGAATTTTGGCACATTCTTTTTGGCTGTGCAATACAGTGCCTTTTAAAAGCACCCTTAATCGCCCCAATCCTACAAGCCCAACATCTTTGTTAGAAACACGGCTTGAAATGAGCATCACTCATGAAAGAGGCCCATCCTAAATTTGTATTTGTATACCTGTGCATGCTGTGAGCACTTGCTTTAATGCAGTAATAATACCATAAAAACTAACAATTACCGACATCTGCGGAGCTCATTCTGCATTAAGATTTTCTAGGGCACTCACGTTTCAATATCCAGCTTCATGAACTTGATATTAGGGTGCTCAATGCTGAGCTTTGAGAAGTGAGGCGCAATAGTCCTACCTGTGCGTGAGTGAGCAATTGTGTGTGCGTGCGTGTGTGTGCTTGTGTGTGTGTGTGCGTGTGTGTGTGTGCTTGTGTGTGTGTGTTGGTGTGTGTGCACGCGTGTGTGCACTCACGCTATTAGTTAGTCCGAAAAGCATACAAGAGTACACAGGTGAAGTGCTGTAGCGCATCTTGGGTGCAAATTTGCGGCTATAACAGAGAAGTAGGGTGCACATAGTAGGGGTTGGCATCTTTATGTCAGAAAGCCTTGTAGAGAGTAAGATGCATCCAGGAATTCCGGACTCACAGGGGCCACACCATTTGGCTGTAAAATCCAGCACCCCCACTTGCTGCTTTTCTGCGGGACAAAGGAGGTTGTGCATGCAAGTGAGTCAAGGAATCATCCCATAATCGTGATTATAGTACCACCTGGTGTACCAGGCTTGGGAGGCGAGCTGCCAGGTGCTGGCCCAAGCAAGCATGATGCGATTTATCAAGCGTACTCAGTGAGAACAAAATTGCCCCTGGGCTTTGTGAGGGGGAACATTCTGTTCAGTGAGACAGCTCACCTTTCATTTCTGCCAGGAGAGATTCAAATTGGGCATCAGTTTGGACATCAATGACACTGTCTGGTGCTGCATGCGTGCAGAAGGGGTGCAGTTACATTTGAGACTTATGACTCATAGCAGGGACGTCTGAACCTGCTGTGTCCACACAAGCCATTGCTTTAGTGCACACTGAGGCTCATAATGAGCAGCAAGGGCAGCACAAGAGGAGAAGAGAGAACTAAGGGAAACTTTGGGTGGACTTTACCCCAATGCCATCCTCCTTCCTTTGTCGCAAATCAGGTGTCATGTGTCTGAGGGGTCTAGCTTTGCAGGATGTTTTCCCTCACAGCACAATAAATAAAAGCAGGCATGCACCCCATTTTCACACCTGATGCGAAGCTCCTGAGTGGTGAGGCAACCAGGAAAGATGCTGATAGAGCTGGAAGCACCCGTTGCATGCTTCTCGTGGGGTGCAGGAGCATGCTAGGATGAGGAGACGACAGCTAACAGACAACAAGGTGGAAAAAAATGTATTGACGAAGATAAATCATTGATGAAATACCATGGTATGTGGATTTGCCCAACGTCCTTTCTGGTCCGTAATTACCTGCAAAAGCTTCTATTCCACACTTGATGTATGGGCTTCTATTTCAAACTCGGGGCGCGTGTACAACGGTGGATTAGGATCAATGAAATTAACCCATTCCGTAATTTCGAGTTAACCCACTGTCATGTATGGACACAAAAAACCCCTTTCATGTATGGACACAAAAAGTACTGGTTACCTCATATCTATATGCACGACACATGTAAACATCAGAATATTGATGATGAATAATTTTCTACAAATAAATGGTAAAAGATTTTACGTCGAAGAATGACGGATGAGTTTCCTTAAAATGGGAAAGACATTTGCTGAGAATTTCGGACAAACCTTGAAATTTTAGCCCAATTTCCATTCTAAGCTTTAAATTAACAGAAAATTTGTTTTTCACAATTAATTATTGAAGGATAATATCCCAGAGAGCGTTCCCTGTCTTCCTCCAAACCGTTCTCACTCACCCTGGGTCGAACCCAGCCACCATGACCCAATCCTTCTGCAGTGGTGTCTATTCTTTAACTGCTGTACACATTAGAATAAGGTTGGCAAGATGTGGTTGGTTTAAGGAGAACTCCTGTTTTCACCAATGTCCCCCCCTTCTGTTTTTGAGCATCTCACTAGGCTAGCACAAAAATGAGCCATTTAAAGAATGGTTATTCATGCAGAGGAGTGCCTTTTTAAGCAGAACCATACTGCATAAGAAGTTCATAAAATGGGGGACAGGGAAAACTTATAACACTTCCTGTGACAGACAACCCCAAAATGGCCAAGTTAAGACCCTTTGGGTTCCTTCCTACCAGTGGATAATAAAAGGAAAACCATTTTGGTGGTCATGGACTGCAATGTATGAGCCGAACGATGCCTACCAGTGGTTTATAAAAGGAAAACCAAGAAGGTAGTGGAACACTCACTGCATCAGTTAAAAAAAGGGGCCACAAGGGTTTAAGAGCCCCCGTTTGAGTTCACTTCCGAGGAAGAATGCCACCAAAATCTCTGTAAAAACCATAGAGAAACTCGTACTGCACATTTGTTTACTGCATAATGCCTGCGTACAGTATTCTCTTGGGAGTTACAAATTTCATGCTTTGAACCTGTTCCGTCAGATAAGACTTGATATTTAAGGGTTCCAAACTCACACACGAATCCATGCCCAACTTATCAAATAAACTTGCCGCCAGAAGGCGTGCCATTGAAAGTAAGTACGAGTCATGCGTACAAATTTCAATGCTCGTTGATGCCAGCAATTCTCCTTATCCCCATTGCCCCCTCTCCATTTTTACCTCTTGCTCAAGCCTAGAGATAAGGGGAGGCATGCTGCTTTGGCCAAGGTGCCATTTTCCTTAATATCATTAATTCGATGTCTTAGAAGTGAGAAGTGTCTCCTGTGTGTCTCCTTTTCCTTAATTGATGTAGGGAGAGTTCCCTCTGCCTACTAGTGATCAATTTTTTGTTCTTTCTAAGAAGTGTTAATCTAGGAAGTGTGTCAAGGTTTGGTGCCTTTAAAATCCTTTCCACACACATTCAAATAACCCCACCACTTTTCTTTGATTCGTCTTTCTAGTAAAGGGCACTTGCAGATCTCCAAAACAAAGAGACCCCTCTTCCACAAAAAGAAGAAAAAAGTTTGCATCGTCAGTGGAGCACTCTTCACATCAAAAAAAGAAAAAACTTGGGCACCTAAATTCCTACAGTTTGTTCTGATCATGATGAACATGATGATGATGATGATGATGATGATGTCGTTTGTCACGTTAAAATGCAATTATTGCTAGATCATGGTTACTTCGGTTGGTTATTCAATTGGAGTTTGTTTTTGCTGGAAGGCTACATTAACGTACAACGTTGTACCTGGCTAATGTGATGCTCAAGTGATACGCCTCCCCAGAACAATAATACATGACTGACACTGATCTTGCATGACACATACACTTCACTGCAAAGGCACATAAGCGAGACACATCATGTTTAATTTTCAACCTCCTATGGAAAAGTAAAACATGTATTTTCATCATCTGAATGCCAAACACCACCCTAGTGAACATGGAGGTTCGCATGGATATATTTGAAATAAACTAGTTTGAAACATGTGCAGGCAGTCAACTGTTCATAAAGTGTTCTGAGCCTCCATCTCATCGAAAAATTTTCAAGCCTCTGAGCATAATCTACCTTGTGCTGTTTCATCAAACACCAGACTGCAAACGACTTTTTTTTTCAGATTATAAGTTGAGCATTTTGGGGCCAGGTCAAGTTACAGGCCTTAGTGTTTCTGATCAGCTGCGCTTGTAGGCGAAAAGAGCGATGTATCCTTACCTTGCCTAATTTAGAGTGGTGGATTTTCTGTTTGGCTGGCGTCGTCCAGTAAAACTAAAGCAGTCAAACCACCTGGCTGAATGTAAAACCACATTTTAACCATCATGACCACTAGGCGTGAAGTCAACCACTGTCATGTTCAAAGCCATGTGCTGGTAAAGAAAAGAAAAGAACAACTACTTAGGCAGAGGAAATTCTCACTACGTCAGTTAAGGAAAAGGAGACACATTGGCTCAAAAGAGCTATAAGTGCCCTCACCACAAATCAAGAAACCGAAGGGCTAGTGGGGATCTGGAGGGCTGCTAGAAGCACCCAGCTCCAAAACCTGGCTGTGAGGAGCATTCTTGTTTTTAATAATGCGCCCCTAATGACTACTGAGCTTTCTAGCTCGTTGGTGGTCGAGGCCTAATTGTTTTTGTCGACCTGTGTTCATTATTACTTATCCCACCAAAGCCCAGAAGGATGATATATAATGTCACATCTTTTCCACTGATATTCTTGCTGTGGCCTGCACGCTGCCGCTGTGTTGCCTCCAACTGTTGCCCAGGCCTTGCCTCTTCACACTTTTGAATTTCAATCATTTGTACGTGCCGCTGGTTTGCACTCAGTTTGTGATTGTAATGCTGTGATCGAGCATTTTTTGTTGTTCTCAAACCTTTTAAGAATGTTGCCATAAATTAGTAGTACCGTTAGGATTTCTTTTAATGCACTCTCAGTTCTGTCCAGTGTAGACTTACTTTTTATCTAAGGTATGAGAAGGAAACATGTGTCTTCTTCCATCTTCAGATGCCAAACATGGCTTACTATCCCACTAGTGGAAAAATACTTTTCTTACTTTCAGTGAACATGGAGCATTGCATGGGCATATTTGGAATGAGTTCTTACAAACTACATGCTGCAGTACATTATTCATCAAATGTTTGGAGTAAATATCTGATCCAACAACTTTGAAGCCTGTGAGCGTAATCCACCCCATGCTACTACAAACACCTTGACGCAACAGACATGATTTCGTCATCTCTTCTTTCCAGTCCAAGTTTTTTGAGTTGAGAAAAAAGAAAAAAAACTGTGTAGGCAGTGAGAACACTCCCTACATCAATTAAGAGCATTTTTGGGGCCAGGTCTGGTTACAGGCCTCAGTATCCCCACTCAGCTGTCCTTGTAGACTAGGCGGATATAGTGATGTAACCTTACCTTATCTAAAATAAATCTTATACCTTGGTGAGGCCCTAGCTAGCTTGCTCGTTAGGGGACCTTTCCTTAATGCACGCAGCTGGACCTGGCTTGCGTAGTCTTTTCTTTTCTTACATCTTATAGTCTTTTCTTTTCTTACAACTTATAGATGTACTGGCCTGCCATCAGCCGATCAGCCAGATTCTCGGGCTGTAGGCCAACCCCTTGTCACCCTTGAACTGGCCTGCCATTCAACATGTACAGCCTTGAGATATGCTTTCCTTCATGGATCAGAACAACAACAAGCTTTATCCCTATTTACATGAACTACATATTAATGAACAGGCTAGCAGTCAGGCGTTTTTAAAATGACTGATTGAAGGCCTTTTTTTTCTGTTACCTGTACTGGCCTCAGATTAGGCATTTCGCTTCAGCTAAACTACCCTCCTCTTTGGATGAGGCAAATTAAGAGGCCAAATGCACGCTTGCGCGGCTTCCTTGGTGTTTGAACTCTTTGGTACTCCTCACAAGACGCAGGTCTTTACCCAAACAAAATCGGGTATGGCTCGCAGAATTTCACATTGCGTACCAGAAGAAGGGGGCGTCTATGTTTTTAGCTGGCTTGAGGCCAGCTGCTGTGTGATCGCACCCCTTATGGCTTGAAGGCTTCACTTTTAAGGAAAAAAATATTTAATAAAAAGGCTCCTCAGGATGTATGAACCCTGAGGAGGACCTGAGCAAACTGCAGCAGCAGCAACAATACCCAGAGTTGGAAAAGAAAAAAAGAGCTGGATAAACTGGCTCATATGCAAGCAAATAAAGCTTTTTCAACAAGTTGTAGTTCACACCGCACTCATTAGATTTAAGGAGAACTTCCAGAAAGACATGCAAGCCCTTTCATCCCAGCTGCAAGCAGACATTAGAAGGATCAGCGCCGTCTTTTGTGGTTCTTCCTGTGCGTCTTCTTTTCTCCATTGCCATACCGCTGCTCTTCCATAATAAGATATTGTGCATCCTCCCTGCAAGTGTCGGCAGCGAATAAAGCGGATGAACAGACAGGTTAAAGGAGTTTCCATTTGCTCCATTTCCAGCAATTTAATTCACCCCTGGAAGGAGGTTGGCAAGCATCCTGTATTCCTTTCCCACAGACTTTTATCCTTTCTTATTGCACCAAAAGGATGCAATTTTTACTCGTGCAGCCAGTGTATGGCTGATGCCCATGCTCTGTTCAAAGTCACAGTGCCCTGCCATCTTTTTCTGCAAGGCTAGCATGCCTTTGCGCAGCTGCATACCTGTTAAGAGCGCAGCACAAACCTGCGAACACACACACGCACACACACACACATGCACAGCACGTGCACCCACTCACCCTCGTAGCCTCCGTGCTGCCTCGATCTGCGCGCGCAGGTCCAATTCGGGGAGGGGCGGCGGCGGCGGCAGCTGCTCCGCCTGGCATCCCATGGGCAACCCCGCCCCCTCGCCAATCTCATGCTCCTGCCGATGCCTCTTGCGGTCCTTGTGCTCTCTATGACGTGACCTACTGCCTGAAGACCCCCTGCCCTCCCTGGCCTTGTCCTTGTGCTTACCGCTCCCACTAGTGCCAGCTGTATGGTCGTACTCCCGGCGCCTGCCCGACGACCCTTTGGATCTATGGTCTTTCCGGCCCCGGTCCACGGCTTCTGAGCCCTCCCCTCTGTCATCCCAGCCCCCGTCTCTAGTCCTCATTACCCCTCCCTGCAGGTCGCTGTGCAAGCCATTCAGGCCGTGGAAGTCCTCGGGGTAGTGGGCCGCCTCCCCAGCGCCCTACCTCATGAGCACGCGTGTGGCAGGAGCGTCGATGTGAGATGGGAGCAGGTACGCATGTAACATTGATAAAAGGCGCACGTCACATTGTCTAGGAGACATTTCTGAGGGGTCCACGTTTGTAGGGGAGTGTAGGCGTGCATGTCACAGTTGTGCATGCACAAGCGCATGCGCGCAAGAAGAAGGTGTGTTTACGTGCTTGGGGTCTCCCCAACCAAGCGTGTGTGTCGGTATACGCTTGCAGAATGCTGCTCCATTGAAGGCTTGGGCATGCCCCTGTGCGAGTGGCAATTCAGCTCCAAAGCCACTGCCTGGGCACATGCGCCCATGACAATGTCAGTGCAGAAATGTGTGCAGGGGAACAAGATCCTGAGGTTCCTGATGCATGCTTGCGCTGTGTGTGTGTGTGCGCGTGTGTGTGCGTGCAAGGTAGGAGCACTTAACCAGGCCAAGCAAATTTTGGTGCTCACTGTGGTGTGCATTCAAAGCATGAGCACTCCAGCTGCTGGTACCCATGCAAGCAGGCTGGAGGAGCAAGCACGCCCTAAAGTGTAGTCTAAGCCATCACAACTTTCTCAAGGTTCTAGCTGATTAGACGAGCGCTGATTAGACGAGCTGATTATACAAGCTGAACCTAGTAGACCACACTGGCACAACAGACTGCAGCGGGCAACTAACGCTTTAGATCAATAATGCCTCCAGAAACATGAAGGCCAAACACACACACATACACACACACCTGCGGCAGCAGCTCCTCCTGCTCCTCAAACCCTTCCTCCATGCCCCCGCCCATCAGCCCCTCATCCACCAAACCGTGCGGATCGTGCTCAAACCCAGCCCCACCTCCAAACCCGCCCGCCTCTCCATACTGCCCACCATAGTCTCCTCCTTGTCCACTAAAGTCACCTCCGCCTTGGCCGCCAAAATCACCTCCACCCTGCAGGTCCTCTCCATAGTGGGCCCCCTCCTGGTACACACCCTCATAGCCGACCCCCTCCTCTCTCTCAACATACTCCAAGCCCACGCCCTGCGCCAACAGCCCTTCGCCTTCGGCGTACTCCATGCCCTCAAAGCCTGCCCCCAAGTTTTCAAGGCCCTCTTCCATGAAGCCCCCGCCACCTCCCTGCTGCTGCCGCCGGCGGCGTTCCTGCGTAGACGTGCATGGCACACCCACAACAACTTTATTAAGAATGGTGGTGAGATGGCAAAGCACTACTCAATGTGATACTCTTGCTGTCGTGCTTGGCACACCCGCAACAACTGCTGTCATTCACAAGGCAGCAAGACACAGCAGCCATGCTCTTGCAGCCGTGTGCACACTGCACCGACAACAACCACATTCAAAGGTGTTGGAAAAACACGGCGGCCATGCTCCTGCAGCTGCGCACGAGCAGTGTTGCTGCCATGTGTGTGTATGGACGTAGTTTCTTCGCTGTGCTTCACTAGCAGCCTGCTAATAGCAGGGGGCCAACAACCAGGGATGGGTCACACATTTTTGGAGTACATACGTGTACGGCAAAAATTGCCATAATGACGCGTATTTTGCGTAAATGACAACTCTCAAAATAAAAAATAGGCAGCAGCAAACACATATGAGTACTGCAAAAGTCAGGTACAAATCAAGTACATGCCCATGCGGCAACTTTCAGAGCCGAGTATGTCGTATCCCTGCCAACAACTAGTAGTAGTTCACACATGGCGGCGACACTCTTCATAAGCAGCCTGAATGCATGCCATCGGCAGGCAGCTCATGAGCGTGCTTTAAGCTGGGAAGTGTCCAGTGTTTTTAAGGCAGAAGCATTTCCCACAAGATTTCTGGGGAATGGCGTATGCGGTGCAACACCATTGCATGCTTCCAATACCAGCCTTCAACACAGAGCTGTCCAGCGTTTGTAAGGCAGAAGCATTGCACACAAAATTGCTGGGGAATGGCATATGTGGTGCAACACCATTGCATGCTTCCAATACCAGCACAATTCAGTTTGCGATTTTGGTGAAGTGTGCAGAGCCCCGTAGATTTTCTTTCTGCCCTTTAACTGGCTGTGGAAAAAACAATTCCGGGTAATTTCAGCCTTATTTACGAGCATGGTTTTGCGGGGAGAAACAAGGTTCAGCTTCATTCAACCTTGCCTGAATGCTGAAAGATGTTGATGACTCTAGTATCTAGTTTCGTACTTGTGTTAAGCCTGTCAATGATTTTGGCGCCCCCTCTCCCTGGGAGCATTTTCACATGTCTGATGTTGAGACTCGTCTCAGAGCACGCCAGCTGGAATGCCCTCCAGGACATGAATCTCACGTCTACAAGCAAACAAGCCAGCAAGCTGGCATGCACTCCATGCGACGAAAAGAATCGCAAGTCAGCCAGCTGGCTTGCCCCTCACAACTCCTTCCAAGATGCTGGAGGGCAGAGAGCTTTTAAAACAAGTTGTGTTCGGGCACACATGCGCCGTGCGCAAGCTCACAGGGAGCCCACCCACCTGTTGTGCCTGTTCAAGCTCCTCACAGAACTCGTTGCCGTTGGGCTCGTGCCGCCCTGCTGCCCCTCCCCCGTTCCCAAACTGTTGCAGCACAGCGGCAGCTGGCTGCAATCGCCGCCCCACGCGCTGTTGCTGCTGCTGCTGCTGCTGCTGCTGCTGGGGCGCAGGCTCTACACGCGCACGCTTGGGTCCGCCTTGGGTGGTGTCTTGATGGAGCCCAGGTTGGCCTGCGCAAAGGAAAACGAGGTCCAAGCACAAGCAACATGACGCCCGGGCCTGAGAAACAAGCTCTACACGCGCACACTTGGGGGGACACGCGCACACATGGGTCCCCTTGGGGTGAAAGTGCCTAGATGGAGTTCAAGATGACCTGCGCAAAGACACAAGATCAAGAGCAAGCAACATGACGCCTGCGCCTGAGAAAGGATGACACAAAAGGCCCACGCGTGCAAGCATGCCGTGCTTGGGCTTGACAAAGGATGAAACACAGAGTTCGAGCTCAAGCGACATCAAGCTTAAGCTTGAGGTGAGGAGCCCCTGCTTGTTGCCCCTAATTAATCTTGCGCAGCAGGCGGAAGTATTTATTGCTGCTGCTGTGTACACATTTCGGATGGATGCGACCCCAGGGTAAGTCACCCACAGGCCGTGTGCAGCAATCCCTATTGCCAGAAGCAGCTGAGGGCCCCGAGCATCTGAGCGCTAGCAGAATTGCACATCGATACGCAAGATGTAATACACAATGCAGCAGAAGAAGCTGACACTGCACACCAAGGCCTCTAATCGATCACCAAAAATATATATATATACACTTACATATACACCAATTGGTAGCTCTGAATGCCAGGATTCCAAACATGTTATTTGTAGAAAGATTGACACGTGCTGCCCAAAATCTGCAAGAAATTGACCCCCCTGGTTTGACACTGCCAAACGCGTCCACCTCTTGCCAGCATCCATCTCTTATGTCGGCCTCCATCAAAGCTGACGACACTGATCCAGCATGCGCCAAACTTCAGCTCCCACCCAGTAGGCATGCAGCCCAGTTGGCATGCAGCCCAGTAGGCATGCATGCAGCTCCCACCCAGTAGGCATGCATGATGATGGCAGTCGAAGCAATGCCACATTGCAACAAAGCACAAGTCTGTAGAGTCAAGCGAATGAGGCTGCCGTGGTGCGTAGTCACATATGTGCCATACTCTTGCTTTGCTCTCACACACACACACACACGCACACACACACACACACACACACACACACACACACACACACACACACACACACACACACACACACACACACACACACACACCTGAGGGACGTTTCAGCGGTGGTTGATGCTGCTGAGACTGAGGGGCATTTGGAGGCTCAGAGCCCTGCTTGGCGGGCCCCTTGCCTGCTTGCGCTGCGTGGCAACAAATGCACAGTCACACAAGTGTGAGCACTTGGTTTGGTTCACAGCCCTGCCTGGAACCTCCTCCCCCTTTGATGACACACAAATGTGGGCATTCAGAGGTTCAGAGCCCTGCCTGCCCGGAAGGCCCCCCCTCCCTTTGACGTACACAAAATCGTAGGCTCCGCCTACGCACCTTTTGCCTTCTGCTCTGCCTCCTTGATCGCAATCATCTTCCGCAGCTGCATCATGTACTCCTCCTGCTTCCTCAGCAGCTCCTGCTTCTGCAGCTCCAGCTGCTGCTGCGGGGTCAAGGCCTTGGGCGGGGGCGCGGCTGGCTTGGGCACACTGGGCGCTGCCCCAGCTGTGGCCTGGTTGTTGACAGTAGATGCGCCTGCGCCACTTCCTCCACCCCCTTGGGCTGCTGCAGCAGCAGCAGCTGCGGCCTTGGCTTTGGTCTGTTCCTCCCGCTTCTGGGCAATGATCGCCAGCTTGCGCTGCAGCTCTGCACTCTGCGTGTGCATGCGCATGCGTGTGTGCGTATGTGTGAGTGTCACAGCAGCTCTGTCTATGCATGTGAGGTTTGCATGTGCATGCATGGGTGGCTGTGCTTTCGTGTGTGTGCATGAGTGGGTGTGGATGTGGATGGCCAGCTTATGCTACAAGATGCATGCCCAATCCAAAGCATGTCAGTGCATGTGTGCTTAAATGTGCACTCAGGTGTGTGCGTTGGTAGGAACGGCAAGCTTGTGCTGCAGATCCATGCTAAGAATGTCTAGGTATCCTTGATAGCGCGCGCGCATGGTACTGTGTGCTTATTAAATGTGCGCACACCTGCATGTACGCCTGCACATGCACATGCTTGTGTGTGCATCCGCTTGAGCAATCATGGCTGAATACGAGTACTAGGGTGCTGGTGCAAAGGTTTCATGATGTGCTCACATGCGCACAAGTGTGGGCTTGTATGCAAATGCCTGTTTGTGAGGACACAGCCAGCTTGCACCATGTTCTTCACCACCCTCTATGCATGTATGGTTGTTGTGTGCACATATGCAAGGCTGTGAGTTTGCTGCAGGTACGGCTATGTGTGTCTGTGTGTGTGTGCTGCTGGACTTCTGCAGGCACACTTGCAAAAGAGCAAAAGTAAGTCGAGATACAGGTGTTTTAAAAATAAAAAAACACATGACAATGAAAGAGCTTTCGAGCATTCAACTCAGCACTTGTGTGTGTGTGCGCGTGTGCACGCGTGCGTGCGTGCGTGCGTGCGTGCGTGCGTGCGTGTGTGTGTGTGTGTGTGTGTGTGTGTGTGCATGCGCCCGCGTGTGTGCTGAACTTCTGCGGGCATACTTGCAAAGGAGCAAAAACAAGTTGAAACACAGGTACTCAAAATTTTCACCACACGTGACAAAGAAAGAGCTTTCATGCATTCAACTCAGCACTTCCTACATCATGTTTCTCAAGCATGTACACAGCCTCACCAGCTGCACTCCCTTTTTATTGCAGAAATCCAAGCACCCATTTCGCACACCCACCATCTGAGCACGCTTTGTCCTCTGCTAGGAAACAAAAGCACAGCCTCACAAGAGCTGTTAGATAACAACCACGCAGCACTGCAACCAATGCTGTGCCTCTGCAGCATTCGCACAGCACCCGCATGCAATCCTTTGACCGCCAGATGATCTCTTCATCACACTCTGAAACCTGTAACCCGCATTTGCACGGCACCCGCATGCAATCCTTTGACCGCCAGATGATCTGTTTACACTCTGAAACCTGAAAACCGCATTTGCACAGCACCCGCATGCAATCCTTTGACCGCCAGATGATCTGTTTACACTCTGAAACCTGAAAACCATGATATCCTCACCCTGCCCTATCTTCTGCACCTAACCCTGACCCCCACCTTTTGCTGCTGCGTCTGCTGCTGCTCCATCTCCTCCACAGCCATGCCTGACGCCGCTGCTGCTGCAGCCAACTCCGGCCGCACCCACTTATGGGTGGGTGGGCGTAATGCTTGCATGAGAGGGGAAGGTTGTCCTGCTGTTAGCCCCCCGCTGCGAGGCCTTCCTTCCAGCGCCCCCCACCCCCCCCCCCCCCCACCTCCACACCCGGCCCACCCCCACCACCATTCGCCCCACTTTGTGGCAGGCCTCCATAGGGGCGAGCGTGCAAGTGCGGCGGCCTGCCGCCCGAGTGCATGCCTGCAGCTCCTGGTAACGAGGGCGGCTGCAGCGGCAGGCCACCAATGGGTGGGCCTCCTCCTCCCCCTCCCACCTGGCTTCCTGGCAGCTTCCCTCCCCAGCCCCCCCCTTGCATCATCAGCGCGGCAGACACAGCCGCAGGGTTCCAGCCATCAGAAAACACCCCACCCAAGTACCCACCACCGTCCCCGCCACCTGGGAGCCCCCTGCCAGACCCCCGCCCTGCCCCGCCGTGCCGCCCTGCCCCCCGTCCAGCACCGAATCCAGCACCTCCCAACATCGACGAAGCGCCCCCGGGGCCCCCTCCTCTGCCGCCCTGCACGCCAACCTCACCCCCACCCCCACCAACACCGCCACCGCTGCCCATCAAACCACCACCACCCACCACGCCCTGGCCCTGCCGAAGTGGCTGCTGCAGCCCCGTCAGCCCTGCTCGCATCGCTGCTGCTGGTTGGGCAACCCCCGCACTGTGCATGGGCATGCTCACCCCCCCCCCCTATGCTACTGCCGCGCATGACCTCCCCCACTCCTTGCTGCGCGTTCCTGCCCGGCGCGTACTGCAGTACATGGCCTGGGCCTTGTAAGGACGTGCCCATGCTGCCACTGCTGCTGGGAGGGCCGCCTAGGTTTGCAGCGCTCCGCGGCATGCTGCTTTTGTCAAAGCTTGGACTGGTGCCGGGGGGTGCGGGTGCCTCACGCGCTGCTGCGCCTGCAGATTGCTGGCCCTGCATGGGCAAGGTGCTAGTTTGCGTGTGTGTGTGTGTGTGTGTGTGTGTGTGTGTGTGTGTGTGTGTGTGTGTGTGTGTGGAGAGTATGTGTGTGAGAGAGCCAGTTTCCATGCAGTGATCTAAAGCTTGCACATCCGTGGAGGTGGGAGGCAGGGGCTGCGGCCGAGTACAATATCTTTGCCCAGGAAATCTGCACCATGGCAGGATTCAGTTACTATCACACATGCGTCACGCCTCATGCATCACATCACATGCGTTATAACACATGCATACCCACCTGCAGCTGTGGAGGAGGAGGCCCCCCTGGCGGTGGCCGCGGCGCTCGGAAGCCAAAGATGCTGGGCATGGGCATGGCCCCACTGGACCCCGACAATCCTTGACCCCCCTCACCCTCACCCACACCACCCCCTCCACCGCCGCCCACCCCACTCGCCCTCACACCACCCCCAATTTCGCCCGGCTCAGGCCCTGAGGGCAGCTGCAGCGCAGCAGTAGGAGGCGGTAGCGGGCCCGCCCCCATGCTTCCGTCAAAAGCGTGATGGGGCGCCTGGCTGGTGGATCTACCGTGGGGAGGGGGCGGCAGCGGTGGAGGTTGTGGCGGAGCGCCCTTGGGGGCTGGGGAACCGCCGAGGGGAGGGTGGGGATGGCTTGGATGGGGCGTGCTCAGCTGCCCTTGCATGCTGCGCATCATCTGCTGCTGCAGGGCAGCCTGCTGCTGCAGGTCAGGCACCAGGGTGCCATGCGGACCTGCACGTGCGTACGTGCATGCACATGTGTGTGTATGTGTGCGCGTGTATGTGTGCACGTGTGTGTATGTGTGCATGCGTGCGTGTATATGTGTGCGTGTGTGTAGGTGTGCGTGCGTGTATGTGTGTGTGTGTGTGTGCATGGCCATTGAACCCAGTATAGAGTGCTCATATTAAAGGTGCATCCTAAGGAATCCATGCCTGTGCCAACGCATGCGTATCATGCTCTTCTAACTGTTCAGTATCCCAAAAATGGCAGCAGAAGATGAAGCGCTGCCAGGACACACACACACACATACACACACACACAATCTTCAGTAAGGGGCACTTTGTAAGGAGCGCCACCAGCACTTCAATTTGCGGGCATGAGCAGCTCCCATGCACAGGCACAAGCAGCGCTCCCTTGCAAGCATGTGCAAGCGTTTAGAGAAGGAAGACACGGCATGGAACAGAAGTCCATGTACAAGCATGATTCAGCACAAGGTCACCACCATTGCCCTGTCCGTCCAGGTACAACCTCAGAACTTTTCTATCACCACCCTCACCATGTCCGGCCAGGCACAACCTCAAAACTTCAAACGAGACGCACCAGGCATGAGCGGGATCATTGGCATGCCCATCCCTGCCATCATACGCCGCTGTGCAGTTGGTGGCATGCCCGGCGGGAATGCAATTGGCCAACCCCCCATGCCGGGCCCTGCAATGCCTCCACCACCGGCGCCCTCCCCCCTGCCCCCCCTCCCTCTCCCTCCCTCCCAGCCCCCCCCGAATCCATACCTTCCCCGGCCAAAGCCGCCTCCACCTCCCCCCCTTCCTAGAAACCCCTGACCCTCTGGACCCCCAAAACGTCCTCCACCTGATCCAGGCCCAAGGGGCCCCCCCCTCATTGGGCCCCACCCTCCTCGCCCACGCTGATGCTGCTGGAAAGGGATCTGATGGGCACCCTCCTCCTCAAAGTGACCCAGAGCGGAGGCGTCCATGTCGTAAGCCTCAGGGCGCGCACGCTCAGGGGCCACACCTCCCGCAGCACCACCGGGGGCAGCCTGAGTATCGGCAGCACAGCAGCAGAGTAAAGGTGAACATACATGTGAGTGTGTGTTTGTGTGTTACACAGGTCATGCACATCCGTGCAAGACGTTCTGCCCATATGGCGCTTTCATTTACACTTTCCTCTTGCTGCTAGCAGGCTGATAGCAGCAGAAGAAGAGATATAAATGAAGGCACCATAAAGGCAGGTGTTTGTTAGTGCAGGCGCCAACGGATATGCATAGCCTGTTGATTGCAACAGGTAATGATGCACCGCAAGTAGTCACTGGTTGTGAGTGTGCAGCATGCACAGTGCATGACCAGTAACCAGCAACCATTAAATAGGGGAGAGCTGCGTTCCTTGCGCGACAGCGGGACACCTTCAAGACAGCAAATATCACATTCTTCCTGTCTTGAACGGACACGAGAAAAAACTGTGCACATGTCCAGGCATGCTCGTACCTGAGGAGCTCCTTCACCCTGTGGAGCTTGACCTTGTCCATCCTGCTGATCCCCTTCCCCAAAGAAGTCCTCATTATCATAGTCATCCAACAGGCCATCTACTGTGTCCTCATTTCGGCCCAGCAAGTCCTTGTCGCCTGTTGTTTCCCTGGGTGTGGCGGCAGCGTCAGCTTTCTGCTCGCCAGTTCCTTCCTCCTGGGGACCCTTTCCTACCTCCTCTGAACCTGAACATCAGCAGGATGTTAACACACAGGATTTGCATGGATGTCTTGACCTTGTAGCTGAGGGAGGGAGCACACATGTGCGATCACTCCCTGCACAAGTGTTCACTGACCATCTGGCACTGCTCCAGCTGCCTGCTCCTCTTCGAGCGGAAAATCTGCATCATTATCCTCTCCAAGAAGCTCTTCAAACTCGTCTCGTGGCTCCTCTTCGGCCATTCGCTGTTGGCACCTAGTGCTTTTGCTTTTAATCCCACATCTTGCTTCCAGTGCTAATTCAAAGTAGAGAACCGCAGTTTGAATTTATAAAAAATGTATGCGAAGGCTGTCGACAGGGTCCTCACAAATGCAGAACTTGACATCAAACACATGCAGGCAGAAGCATGGAGCAGATGTGCAGGGCTTGATAACTCAGGTGGTGTGTGTGTGTGTGTGTGTGTGTGTGTGTGTGTGTGTGTGTGTGTGTGTGTGTGTGTGTGTGTGTGTGTGTGTGTGTGTGTGTGTGTGTGTGTGTGTGTGTGTGTGTGTGTGTGTGTGTGTGTGTGTGTGTGTGTGTGTGTGTGTGTGTATGTGTGTGTGTGTGTGTGTGTGTGTGTGTGTGCGCGTGTGTGTGTGTGTACGTGCGCGCGCGTGCTTTGGTAGTACACAGCACACTTTGGAGGGCTCGCAATAGCCACCTGCCTGCCTCGATCAGTTTTACTTGAATCTATACAAGGCATAAGTGAGCATTCATGTGAATGTGCACTCCTGACCGGTAATTCCCCCCCCTTAATTTTACAGGATTCAGCAGTGGTCTCCTTCGCATTTGTGATGATGATGAGCTCAAGGAGCAAGGCGTCATTGTAGCCCGCAACCCTTCTCGTTTGAATGCTGTAACAAAGAATGCTGACACTACAAAAAGTGATGCTAGCACTCAAACGCCACAGCAGCAGCAGCAGCAGCAGGATCCCAACCAAGGGGCCATGCCTGCTCACAATGGCTGCACACAAAAGAGCATGATGGCACCCAGCATCTTGACCACAGCATGCTACCAAGGCCTGGAAGGCGCATTGGAAGCCGATGAATGTGAGGATAGTAGCTGGATCTCACAATATGTGGACACGCAAGAACAAGGTGTCTCTCATGGACAGCAGAATGAGCAACTGCAGCAGCAGCAGAGGCAGCAGGAGCAGCAGCAGGGGCAGTTGGAGCAAGTACATAAACAACATCAGGGGCAACAGCAGCAGCAGCAGCAGCAGGGGCAGGGGCAGTTGGAGCAGGTACATAAACAACATCAGGGGCAGCAGCTCCAGCAGCAGGGTCCTCCAAGCGCAGCTGGGAGTAGTCAAGGTAGTCAGGGCGGTAGAGTTACAGCCTCCCAAGTGCAAGACGTCAGGAAGAGAATTTTGTGCACTGTGCAAGCAGCTAGAGGACATCGCGAGGAGGCATGGGTAAAGGACCTTCCAAATGTGCCCCAAACCAGGCACCCACCACGCCCACCACCCTGCCCATAGCGGGTTGCCATGAAAATGGCCAGCATAGGTTTAGGAATTTAGCAGTCCTGAGGTTTCATTTGTGAATACAGCAGTGAAACCTGTCTTCTTGTTTTTCATGATTGTTGTATGTCTTAAGTAAGACACCCAGTTCTTTCTGCCATGCGCAGCAGGTTGTTAAGCTGAAGGAAAAGAGGACGCTCTGACAAAGTGTGGCAGTATGCAATAGGAAAGGAAAAGGTTACATATCTGTACCACCTGCCTACAAGGGCAACTTAGCTGAAGCCAAAATAAGGTGCCTGTAACTAAATCAGTTCAATCTGAAGGTCAAGTGCAAAAAAATGAAACTCAGTCACAGCATTTCAGGTTACAGATAAGAGGGGCCTCCAGTCAACACGACCGAATGCTAGCCTGCTCAAAAAAAATAGGAAGTTCATGTTAAAAAGGATAAAGCTTGTTGTTGTTCTGATTCATGAAGGAAATTGTATCAAAAGACTGTTCCTGTACAGTCTGGTGAATAGCAGGCAGGTAAGGAGCGATCTAAAGAAAAGGGTGGGGGAAAGGGGGGAGAGGTCCAGAGAGCAAGGAAGCATACTTGAGCCGAAGAGATCAGACCTGGGGGTGAGTGCATTCGAAAATAACACCATTATGCTGCACAAGAAAGAAAGAAAAGAAAAACTACTAACGTAGGCTGCACATCTTTTTTTAAAGCTTCCTCATAGGCTACAGTTTTTTACAGGGAAAAGAAGGCCTCCAGTCAAAATGACTGACTGCTAGCCTGTTCATAAACAAGAAAATAGTTTTTTTAAGGTAGGTTAAAGCTTGTTGTTCTGATTTATGAAGGATAGGGTAGGGTTACATAGCTGTACCTGCCTACAAGGGCAGCTTAAATAGGGTTACAAGGGGGGTTGGCCTACAGCCCGAGAATCTGGCTGATCGGCTGCTGGTGAAATATTCTCATCCAGCATCAAAAATTGAAACCATTTCAGACAAAAAATTTGAAAATCTGTGCGAGTCTTGATTTAGAAAAGCATTGACCTCGAAATCAGTCAAAAAGTGAAAGCTCGCCAAGAAAGGAATAAAATCATTGTTTGGAAGCTGGGCAAAAGTGTGTAACGGTTTAAAAAGATCAATGAACAGGTCCTTGTATTTTCTGCGCAGCTCACACAACTCACAGCAATTGCAGTAGAAAAGAACATGTTTCTCATCCTGGACTTCAGCACATCCACACTTATCACAAATATTTGAACCACCAAGGGCAGCTTAGCTGGAGCAAAATGTGCCTGTAACCAAACCAAGCCAAACTTATGAACAAATGCAAACTGGAGAAGGAAGCAAGTCTTTGGGCTGAGTTCAGAAGTGCCAATTGCTATAGATTCATGAAGGTTCTGATTCATGAAGGAAAACATACCAAAAGGTAAGGTGACATCGCTAGATTCGCCTACAAGGGCAGCTGAGCGGAAACACTGAGGCCTGTAACCAGACCTGGCCAAGAAATGCTCAACTCACAAAACTTGGACTGGAAAGAAGAGATGACAAAATCACGTTTGTTGCGGTAAGGCGTTTGAAGTAGCACGAGGTGGATAATACTCTAAGGCTTCAAAGTTGTTGGAGCAGATAACTACTCCAAACATTTGATGAACAATGTACTGCAGCGTATGTTCTGATTCATCAAGGATAACATATCAAGAGACTGTAAATGGTGATTTCAGGCACACTGACAGAGACTTGGCTAATCCCAGGACATGAACCTGGTGCATGAAGTCTCTAAGGCCGTCTTGACTTGATGCGCTTCTTGGGCGAATGCACTAGAGAAAAAGGTCTTCTCACTAGCAAGCTAGCTTAACTAGGCTAGAGTATCGCAAAGGGGCTCTCAATCCCTGTATTAAAGAGACAGGAAAGGAAAGGGTTGCATAGCTGTACCGGAAACTTCCAATGAGATCTAGATTCACATCAAACCGTCCTGATGCTATACTGATAACTAAGTAAAGCCGATCAGCCAGAGCCTCGGACTGTAGGCCAATCCCCCTTGTAACCCTTGTAACCGTGAGTATAGGGAGTAGGTGCTCCCTATCCTGCCAAACCCACTTCTTCTTCTTCTTCTTCTTCTTCTTCTTCTTTTTCTTCTTCTTCTTCTCCCTGCTCACACCATGTGTTATGCAGCAGGCATGGCACCTCACAGAGGACCAGTGTAGCTAATTACGTGAGACAGCCGCACCAACTGAATTATTGACATGATGCAAACCAGCGACATGTGCACTTGATTGAAATCAAGTACTGTGTAGACACGAGGCCTGGACAACAATGGAAAGCGGCAGCATGAAGACCTCTGCAAATTTATCAGTGCAATAGCTGTAACTCTGAGTTGGGTAGTACCCCGAGTTGGCTCTAGGTACCCTCTTTTCGACAAAGATCCTGCAGTACACAAGTTGCTGAAGCAGCCAACCACCAAACATGTGACCCCTGTCTCAGAGAGCTCCTGGCACAATCATTTACATACTGTTTTCAGACAGGCACCAGTGAGCCGCCCTGATGATGCTGAAGGGTCAGGAATGGCAGGGGACAGACCACGTGCTCGAAGGTGGACAGGAAATGTATCTGGCAGAGACCACTTGATTCCCCTGGGTCGTAGACACACCAACTCACAACCTGCTGGTCCACATCCCTTTACCATGCCTGAAGACAATGAACTGCTGGCTTTGGTCTCCACACACATATCAGACATGGACACCACTTCTTCTTCTGGGTTTGACACAATTACACCTACCTTTATCAAACGTGCTTTCAAACGAGTGCCCAAACAACGTGGTAGGGGATGGGAGAATGTCAATGTACTGGCCCTTCACATTGCTGCAATGTTCAAGCTGTTCATAAAGAAAGCCCACGTCCCCAGATCTTGGAAAGAGGCCAAGTTGACTCCGCTTCACAAAAAGGGCCCAGTGACAGATCCAGGAAATTACAGGATGATTGCAGTGAGTGGCACGCTGTACAGACTTTATGCCAACTTGCTGCGCTCCATGATTCAAGACTGGTGTAGCCAACACAACAAGATTCCGGACACACAGTTTGGGTTTTACCCCGGCCGTAGTACCCTGCAACCCCTGTTCATCCTGCGGCACTTGCGAGATGCAGCTCAGAAAGTACAAGGGGGATCATCACGACTGTATACTGCCTTCATTGACTTCAGACAAGCTTATGACTCCATTCCTAGGAGCAAGCTGTGGGAACATTTACACAACTGTCAGATGCCACACCACATTGTGTCTATCCTGAAAGACTTGTACCATGAGGATGAGTACACGCTCCTGGATGGGGACAAGAGAGCAAACGTGCAGCCATCTTTTGGGGTCAAACAAGGGTGCCCTCTCTCCCCCCTGCTGTTTTCAATTTACTTGAACGACATTGACTGTCTGGTTGAAGGGGTGCAGGGGGCGCTCACCGGTATTCCCAATTTCATGGTGACTCACCTGCTGTTCGCTGATGACCTCTCTCTCATGTCCAATGACCATACCAACGTGCAGACCATGCTCAACAAATTGAGAGCCTACGCTCGAAGGAAGTCGTTGACTGTCAACACACTGAAATCTGAGGTGATGTGCTTCAATTCCAGGTCTGACAACTTGCCCCCACTTTACTTTGATGGTACGCAGCTCCCCTACACAGATACTTTCAAATATCTTGGCATGGTGTTTGACAAAACCATCAATCTGGATGTTGCAGCTGATGCTGCGTTGCGACCATTCACAGCTGGTACTTTCCGAGTAAAAAAGTTTGTTCAGGAGCACGACCTTGCCAACAGATTACACGCCCAGGTTTGGCTCCTCAAGACGTATGCAATTCCTGCTGGCATGTATGCAAGTCAGATCTGGGCTACCCCTTACCTACGACAAGGCAAAGAGATGGACAATCCCATACAGAAGTGGTTATTAACAGTGCTTAAAAGAACTCTGGGGGTCAGGGACACCACTCCCTCTTGGTGCATCATGCGAGAATGTGGTTTAGAGCCCTTACAGTTCAACTGGTTCCGAGCAGCAATGCGTCTTTATAATTCTCTGACCCGATGCAACAGCTCGACAATGAAAAAGATTTTGCAGGCTGACATGCGGCTGAGCTCAAGGTCCGATGATTGTTGGTCCTCCCATATTCTGTCAGCCATGGATGGTTTGGCACACTCCCACATCTTCAAACAGAAGCTGCTGAATTGTGAGCCCATTGATTTCAGTCGGTTTGTCGTGGACCTCAGGACCAGGCATCTACAATATTGGGCGCCTTTTTCCAACACACACCCAAGAGAGCGCAACAGTAAACGCTTAACCTATCACCAGTGGTGCGCTACTCCTACAAAAAGGGCCTTGGTTGGGCATTCTTCCTACAGTCTTCCCAAATACATGTTCCTTGACCTCCCCCATGATGTCATTCGCAACGTGGCTCGGTTTAGACTTCGTGTTCACACCCTTCGCTATGAGACAGCAACTTGGAATCACAGGTCTTCCCTAAACTGTGACCTTTGTGAGGCTGATGATAATGTCCAGGATGAACAACATGTCCTCTTTCATTGCACACATCCCCAGGTGGTCTCTCTCCGCAGGAAATATGCTCCCTTGTTCTCACAGGCAGGATCTCATGATGTGTCCGCTTTTTTAAACCAGAACAACCATAAACTTCCTTTTTTCCTTCATGAATTAATCGCTTTTTATGAGCAGGCTAGCAGTCGCAATTCTTGACTGAAGGCCTTATCCTTCTAAACCTTGTACCCTCTTTTCTTGATTACGCCTTTCCGGTCACAACCTTCGAGTAGAAACCCAACGGCATCATGGAAATAGGTGCCCATACGAGCTTAGAATTTGCAATAAATGCGACTGGCACACTGTACAAGACGAAGAGCATGTTATCCTGGATTGCCCATCCCAGGATTTAACAGAACTGCGCACTCAGTTCCAGCATCTGTTTAGCTCTGCACCCCCAAGCAGTGCATCACGCCTTAGAGACTTCATGAATCAGGCTGATGTCCTAGGATTAGCCAAGTTCGTGTCTGCTTGCCTGAAATGCTGTGACTGAGCTTCTAGCTCATTTTGCTTTTTAGTTTGGACTGGTTTGGTTGCAGGCACGTTTTGCTTCAGCTAAGCTGCCCCCGCAGGCAGGTACAGCTATGTAACCCTTCCCTTCCCTTCCCTTTTCTTGATTTGATGTGGGGAGTGTTTTTACTGCCTACATATTTTCCTGTTCTTTTCTTGTCTGTTCAGCAATTCTCTCCTTCTCTGTCTGTCCGCTTGCTCATCCAGCAGGTCTGAAGGGCTTGATGGAACAACTAAAACAGCTGGTTACGAGTTGCACTCTGTGCACTGACCCTAAGCCAAGTTCGTGTCTGACACGCGTCTGCTTGCCTGAAATGCTGTGACTGAGCTTCTAGCTAATATTGTTTTAGATTGGACTGGTTTGGTTACAGGCACGTTTTGCTTCAGCTAAGCTGCCCCCGCAGGCAGGTACAGCTATGTAACCCTTCCCTTCCCCTCCTTACCTTCTCAGAATTATGTGCTAGTGGTGGGGTGGTCATGCGGTCTTGCACCAATGTGGCCCCTTTTCCTTAATTGATGTGGGGACTTTTCACTTACTATGTAGTCTTTGTTTTGTATGCGCCAGGCTGCACACATGGTGCAATACCTCGTGCAATATGTTGTGCAGAGCTAGAAGGACTACACACTTACCAACACCTTGTAGGCAAATACAGCTATGTAACCTTATCCTGCCCTATCCTTACCAACGCCTCGTAAAGGAAAGAAAGATAGTCGTTTCCCTCTTTCGAAAGCTGGATAGTTGATTTATTGAGGGCTTTATTTGAGCAACAGCAACTGGATCAAACATCATGGCACCTCGTTCACAGGAAAGATGTCGGAAAAGGTCTGCAGTGCAGTGACGGGGACAGATATTGTACACTCCCGAAAAGCACAAGCTCGGAAATATGGTATACCAAAAAAACAATCAGACAAGTCAACTGTAGATTGTCTCTTCCAAACATGCATACTGTTGCGTCATGCAAAGGCATAGGACCTTGTAGATAGGGGGACAAAAAATGGCCGGTCAGGACGAAAGCATGGAAAGAGTGTGACTGTAAGGAGTAGACTGCTTCTCTGACGAGCTTTTAGCGAAGGAGCATCTCAGAATCATACAGGCAACTCTGGCAGATTTCAAAAACATCCAGCAACACCACCACAATGATTGACCTCACTGTTCCATCCATCCTAGACAAAGAAACGTTCCTTTGCCAAGTTAACTAGGTACGCAAGCCTCCCCTTCACTTCCTGCTGTTCCTTTCAGCACGTACACCAGTTGGACCCCATGAGTCAGGTCGGATGTAGTGCAAGCTTCACTTTGCCCAGCCAAAGGTACCAAGTAATTGGCCAATCAGGGTACAGGAGTACAGTGCGCCTGTGCCAACAAGGCCTAACAAGCGTGAGGTGGACCTTTGATTAAGGTATAGAGATCCAACGCTCACGGATGCGCAGCTCACGTGCTTCCTGCAAAACAAAAGCATAGCAGGTTGAGTGAGCTTGAGCAGGGTAGCTTGTTCAGAGGAAGTGCCCTCTGCTGCACAACCTATGGGTAGGGTTGGCCAATTCCATACATATACGCCATATACATTGTATTTATCCCTGCCAAACAGCCGATATATACGGCATGTCACACCATTGGCCAACCCTACGTAAGGGGCACAAAAAATTGCGGCAGCAAACCCAAAGCAATGCCCAACTCACATGGCACACAGCGCATGGAGAGCAGAAGAAGTGAATGCAGAGGTTCCTGCATGGTTCAATTTCAATTGTACCGCTAATTGCTTCCATATGCGTGAGGGATGTTATCAGGGTTGGCCCACTCCAGATTTCTAAGCCAGATATTTTGAACTTTTCTTTCAATTTGCTTAAATTTCAGGCATATACATGCGGGACTCGCCAAACCCTCATACATACGGGAGCACACAAAGGGAACCCTCAGTTCACTCACCTGGCACACTGCGCACGGTGAGCAGAAGAAGTGGATGCAGCAGTCCCCGCATGGTTCCTGAGCAGCAACAAGACAAGCAGCGATTGGTGTTGAGCACAAAGACCAAACGAGAAATGTGGAGAAAGAATGCTGGCTGCAACAGGAGGCTTCAGAAAGCATACTTTTGGTTGTCAAGGGTAATCTTTTAAAAAAAACATCTACTTGTTATCCTGGGATTGAGAGCCATCGATTCTCTCTCTCTCTCACACACACACATAACATATATAATTATATTATATGAGTCCAATCGGAGGAGGCGGGGGATGGTGGGTGGTTCGTAGCGGTTTTGACTTTTTGTGACCCTCCCTCCAGAAACATTCTGGGCAACTTCTGCAGATTTTTAACCAGATCATCAGATTCCTGGTCTCAAGACCGGTCCATTGCAACCCTTTTTTTTAAATTGGATGAAAGAAGGGATCTGTCTGCATGAAGAGGAGTCAGCATCATGTGCGCAAGGGTGTGGGCAGCAGGTGGCGAGGAGACAAAAATGCAGCAAATCTAACCAAACTTCCAGGATTGTGACAGTTTAGATTACTCAGTTGAATTGTGAAGACGGGGAGGCGGTTTGTGGACTTGTAAGGTTCCTGAGGGTGCCTAGCTGGACATGCATGCATCGTCCCATGACTAAGTTCTTGCCCCAACAACTCTGCTGCAGCTCATCATATGGCTGCAGTAAGTACTGTACTACTTTCACGATATCATTTTGCAACGTAACGGATTTAAGGGGTGTGGGCTGACTGCGGACACCAGAAAAAAAGAAGGTGTTTTGGAGCATGCGGGAATGCGTGTAACAGTGAAGGGATATTGTTGGGCTATGAATGAAAATGAAAGCCCTTTGGTGCCTGAGGAGCGTCAACAGCTGGGAATGGGAGGAATGGGAGGATTCCTGAGCCTAAGTGAGGAGCCTCCCCACCTAATAAATGGAAGCAGCAGGAAGTAAGAGGGCTTGCTGGTCAGGTCAAGCAGCAGATTGAGCACAGTGTCCAATGAGCACGTAGCAGCACATTAGAAGACAAGAAAGCGGTCTTCAGATGCAGGAGCGATGTGTGCAGTTGGGCTTCATGCAATTTTGAAAAGCTTTCCTGAAAAACATAAGGGAAGGGATTGTAAATACTGAGCAGGTCTCGATTGCAGAAGCAGTGTCAACATCATAGGCTTTTGAACAGCACCTTGCTGGTCTGCACATGCAGGAGCAGTGTGCTGCCTGTACACTAAGTGCTTACTTTACATCTCTAAAGTTTTGGGGCAAAGAGGGGCTGATTACCCCTGCAAGGACATGCGGGACATTATGAATAATATTGGCGGGTGTGGGATTAAGGCAGGAACCATTAAAAAATAACCTTGGGGGGGTGCATAACGATTACGTATAAGTACAGTATGCAGGTGGATAGGGAATTCAAAAAGGAGCAGATTGGCACCCTTTTTGTCTGGATTGGGGCGCTGGAAGAGGGGATTTGGGGGTGGGTGGTGGGTCCAGGGGCTCCGCCCCAAAGAATTGGCATGATGTCCACTACTTTTTTTAAACCTCCTGTTGCAGAAAAAATTAAACTGATGCATTGGCCCCCAAAAAATTTCTCTATTTTGCAAGATTGGATCTTGGGCAGTGCGTATACAGCATAGCAGCCGCACCATTGTCTTCCTGGTGCTATCTGGACAAGGCCGGTCATTATGGGCAAAAGTGATAAGTCTAAACCCAGATGCCAAACAAATCCAGGGACGCATGACCATTGTAAGTCATTCTTCTTGCTTTTCTTCTCCACGAAAAATCAAATGTAATGCAGACTGGCCCTCGCTGGACTAAGGTTAATTGAACGTGCATGCTCACTCTCACGCATGAGGCAGGATTTTAAAGCACATGTAGGCCGAAGCTGGATGAACGGAATCATTTGCTCATTTGGATGCTCATTCGAAAGGTGTTGCAGTGTCCAAAAAGAGGCAGCGTTTCATGAGGTTTGAAACAGTCTGTTCTGAGTTCATCTGCAGGTCTGGAGCCATGCAATCAGAGGGACACAAAGCTAGAGAGAATGGAAAGTGTTCCCCCTGCACACTGTGTAGGCTTACGTGGTGTAGACTCACGCCACTGCTGTATGAATGCCAGGGTCTCAGCCACAATACAAAACCAAGAGCACTGCAAAAGGTGGTCTTCATACCTCAACGAGGTTGTACTTCTTGCGTAGCTCAGCACGTGTTTGGTTAGCAAAGCAGCACGCAAAGCAAGGGGCGATGGTGTACCTGCACACACGTTTTGGATGACACGTCAACACACTCATGGCCATTGTCAATGGAAAATCAAACAGGCTTTGTTCGCAGTTTACCGCCATATGCCTTAAAATCAGCAAAAACAAATGCGCACGCCAGGTTTGGCTGCGTGCTGAAAGGACAGGTCCCTCACTCACAAGCCAGCTATTGAGGTCCACAGGCTGAGATGGGACCAGTACAGAGGGCAAGACAATGGAAAAGAGATACCAAGGAAAGAGATGAACCATCCCTTAAAAGGCAATTTTCCATTGTGAATAAGAGAGCACTGCACGCCAGCCATGCATCTTTCTAACCAGCATGTAGGATGGCACTGTCCAGCAAGCCGAGAAGCCTTAACACCTTGGCTGAAGGTCAAATTCCATGGTAACCTAAACAGCATGTCCTTGCAGGGCCTCAGCCACAGCAAACCTTTTTTTTTTAACTAGCATGTGTTTGCAGGATTCAAGCCACAGGGAGCTCTTTGCAACCAGCACGTGCTTGCAGGTTCAAGCCAAAGCAAGCATCTTTTCAACCAGCGAGTGCTTGCAGGGTTCAAGCCAAAGCAAGCATCTTTTCAACCAGCATGCGCTTGCAGGGCCTCAGCCACAGTAAACCTCTCAGCAAAACAAGCTACTGCTGCCAAGTGTATATGGCAAAGCGGGCTGTGATGTCAATGTCAGATAGAGAGGAAGCACGGTGCCTTGTAAGCAGCCTTTCTAAACCACAACACACAAAAACACAGGGAAAACCACAGCAACCCAGGTGTTGCAGAAACCGCTCAGCTTACACCATACAAGCACGTAAAACCTGGAACTACTCAGATGTTTCACTGAAAAGGAAGGCCATTGACAAGACAGGTCTTCACTTACAGGAGCGCTTACATCAGGCAAACACACATGGAGCCGCAGCCATAAGGGTGCACTCACATCAGGCAAGCACACATGAAGCCGTATCCATAGATCTTTTGGTAGTTCTCCCCATACAAGAAGCCGGTCAAACATGAGCCTACGCCGCAGGTGAAGCAATCCTCGAAAAAACCAGCAATGCCAGTACGCCTGCGTGCACACAGTGAATTCGTGTGCATGTGCGCGTGTGTGTGTGTGTGTGTGTGTGCGCGCGCGCGTGTGCGCTTATAAATGTGTGTGTATATCCTCCATGCATGCTTGCCAGCAGGAGCCAGGGCTACACTTTCCTTCCCACATTGTTATTGCTTGTCTATACATATGTTCCCCACATTTTTATTGCTTGTTTCTACATGTGTTTCCCACATTTTTATTGCTTGTTTCTACATGTGTTTCCCACATTTTTATTGCTTGTTTCTACACATGTACTTCCCACAGTTCTATTGCTCGTCTCTACACATGTTTCCCACAGTTTTATTGCTCATTTCTTCATATGCTTCCCACATTTTGCTGCTTGTTTCTACACTTGTTTCCAGCATGCATCTTGACAGGGTTGTTTCCTCAACTTCCTGGCGCTGCTCAGTATCTTCATGCAAATGTGTATGCATCAACGTGCTGGACTCCTCTGTTCGTGTGTGCAAGTTGCCCTTGCATTGGGTCACACAAGTGATCCAGGCACCCTTTTTGGCTTCAGCTTTCTATCCAACATCCCAGACACCAGCAGGGCATAGCTACGCAAGCCTTTTCATTCCTTCCCTTCCCTTCCCTTCCCTTCCCTTCCCTTCCCTTCCCTTCCCCTCCCTTTCCTTTCCTTTCCTTTCCTTCCCTTTCCTATCCTTTCCTGTTCTTCCCTTCCCTTGACTGGGGTCACACAAGCATACTCTGAGCCCCCATTGATTCGCAGGTAGCTACACACAATACATTCACTAGATGCAAAACATACAAAGCACGGTAAAAAACCCAACATGCCCATAAGCACCACACACAGAGTACAGCAATAGGCCCTCCACGCGCTCTTCGCCGCCACTGCATCACAAGGCTGACTGCATCCGTACAGCCACTGCGTAACAAAGCTGACTGGATTAATTGAGCACCAGCGCCTGCACAAGCGCACCCAAACCTGGCTCTGTCGCAGGCAACCATGGAACCTCTTTCCTTGCTGCCCTGCTGCTCCAAAGCACACAAGCTCAAAGGGCATGATAAGAAAGGCCACCTCATCATGCGTCCACTCACCACTGCTCCGGCACTTGCGAGCGTGACATCGGGCTCTTCATCATGCCAGCCGCATTGTTGGCCATCCCAGTGACCATGGGCCCCCCCATGCCCCCACCACCCATCCCAAAGCCTCCTCCGTAGTTGGGCTGCTGCATCATGCCTAGTGTAGCACACGCATGTGTGTGTATGTATGTATGTGTGTGTTTGTGTGTGCGCGCGCGTGTGTGAGTGCATTCTCCATGCGGGTCCTGTCGTGCACAAATGCGTTCATTATTAGTATTTGCTCTTTTTTTGAGCACACACGTGGAGAAGTGTGTGGGAATGGATGCATGAGCCTATGCAATCCGCATCTGCATCCGCGTTTGAAATCCAGCTACCAGATCACCTGAGCCATACATATATAATATGGCTATATAATATATATAAATAATATGATATAATAATATGATATAATGAATAATAAAAATAAATCTATAAATAATATGGCTATACATATATAGGTCCAGCTCCTTCGTGAATCTGCAAAGCATTGCCAAGCCTTACACGTGCCTCACATGTCACATACATGATGTATGCATTGCACTCATACCACTAGTATTGCAAACTCAATGAGAACAGGCTATTACCAATAGCATTGCACCAGTTTCCTCATGCAGCCTTGCACTTAAACCACCTAGCTACCTCCTGCGCCAGAGTCCAGCAGCGTCAGCAAAACCAAGCGGCCACGCAAGCGCCTGGCAGGGCCTTGCATACATTTGCCAGCAAATGCACACACATAGCAGGCTGCCCCCCCTCAAAAGCACGTCCTCAAAAGCACATCCTGGGCGACACACACAGGACCCACCTCCATTCATTTGCTGCGCGGCAGGGTTGTTAAATTGTGGACCGCCACCCCCCATGCTCTGGCTATAGGGAGCTTGCATGGAGTTGGAGCCCACACCACCAAACGGGGGCTGCTGCGGTGCGAGGAAAGGCTGCTGCATGTTGCCCTGGACACACGCCATCATGCAGGGCAAGTCATGCGCTTGTTCACAAGCATGTAGCAAGCGAGGTGCACATGAGTTTGGGCTGCATGAAGAGCGAGTTGTGTGCACGTTTATGTGCATGTGGCAAGCAAAGCGTACATGAGTTTGGGATGCATGAAGAGCGAGTTGTGTGCACGTTTATGTGCATGTGGCAAGCAAAGCGTACATGAGTTTGGGATGCATGAAGAGCGAGTTGTGTGCATGTTTATGTGCATGACGCACGCAAGGTGCACATGCGTTTTGGATGCACGAAGAGCGAGTTGTGTGCACGTTTATGTGCATGTGACAAGCTAAGTGTACATGAGTTTGGGTTGCATGAAGAGCGAGTTGTGTGCATGTTAATGTGCATGTGGCAAGCGAGGTGTACATGAGTTTGGGAAGCACGCCAGATTGATAATTGAGAAGTCCAGCATGCCAGTAAGCCTGCAAGCTAAGAGTATGCTCGTATGCTCTCTTAAAGACATGCAGTATCAAGATGAGAGTAATTATTTGAAGCTCCCCTACAGATAAGCAGTGTCAAGATTAGAGTTTGCTCTCTTAAAGAAGAAAGCACGCCTTTTGCGTGCATGTTTGCATGCAACGCACTTTGCTGAATGCGTGCCATGCACAAGCCGCCCCTGTCATTCATTGCTTACTTTTTCCCCAAAGATTAAAGCAGCAGGCCGTGCATCAGGAACACAGCTCACATATCGTGCTGAATGCGTGCCATTCAAGCTTTCCCTGTCATTCATTGCTTACCTTTTTCCCAAAGGTTTAAGCACCAGGTCATTCATTGCTTACCTTTTCCCCAAAGGTGTAAGCACCAGGCTGTGTATCAGAAAAACGACTCACATATCGAGCTGATTGTGTGCCATGCAAGCTATCCCTGTCGTTCATTGCTTACTTATTCCTCCAAGGCATCAAACAGCAGGCCATGCATCAGAAACATAAATCATACATCAGGAGAGGGGTGCGAGCCTTGCTCCTCGTTGCATCAGCAAACTTCCGCAGCTTCAACATTTAACCCGCGGTGCACAGCACACCGCCAGTCCTACAACAACAAAGATATAATCAACTCCAATTCAAACCATGTAAACTTGTCGACCTGTCAGCAAGCCGGAATCAACCGCAGACACCTCCAAGCCTAGAGCCCCAGACTCAGCAAGTGCACATACAGAAGCATACTGAGGGAATTGGTGAGGCCGTCAGTTGCTGTCCCGTGGGCGTGGGTTAGCCAGGCCGGGCTGGACTCTCAAGCAAGCTAGCTTCTTCTCAGCTACCATACATAAAGGGCCACATAAACTTTGGCCGCTGCCCAAATTTGGTGTCCCAGTCAAGATTCTGCCGGGCCAATATGCCACGTTTCAGGGCGTGGGGTGCGCTGGCTGGGCCAAGGCAGCAGGTTGTGAATACTACTGTGAAATAGGCAACTCTAGGGGCTCAGCCCTTTGATTGTAGGATCTTCGTCAAAGAACACACGCCTGCGTGCTTTGAGACCCCATGCCGTTGTTATTACTGTTGTAGGGCTCAGCTCCATGATTGGAGCTTTGCCAAAGAGTGAACACACCTGCGCGCCTTGAGGCATCATGCCATTGCTGTTACTGTTGAAGGACGGCTGGGTGGAGAGCGCGGACAGTCCCTGGTTGGATGGCGAGGGACCAAACTGCTGCCCGCTATTTCCCTGCGGCTGCTGGGGTTGTTGTTGTGGTTGTGGTGGTGGAGGTCTAGGGTGCTGCATGCATGCAAGGGACTCAGAGGCATAGGCTGCTGCATGCATGCAAGGAACTTGTGGGCATGTGAAAGCATGCACAGGGAGGGGCAAGGCATGCCAAGTACGCATGCGTGGAACAGCGTGCTGCAGGCATGATGGGGGCAAGGTTTGCCAATTGGCTTACATGCATGGAGCAGCGTGTCACAAACGTTAGGTAGTTGCTGATTGTAGAGGCGCAAACTCTTGAGTCAATCTCAGAGCTGAATACTTGCCGTTTTGAAGGCTTGGATGCTCACACATGCTTGGAGCATGCACATGCCACTGTTGTTACATGATCTTGGAGCAAGTCTAGGATCGTTCTGTTTGCATTTTCCAAGTGCTTCATGCAGAAAAGAAAGACATGCTAACTGATTTGGATCAGGATCAGGTTTGTTTGGAGGTGGAGCTTGCAACAAATTTATCCACGTTCTGTTTCCGATTCAGGTTCAATAAACCCTCAGAGGAGTCCGACCACAATCAATCCCACACGTGTCGGCAATACTGATTTCATCTACTGCATGCATCCATCCATGTTCAATTTGGTGCGCTGCAGTCAACATATGCATCCGTGTTTCAGCATCCCAACACAACAGCAACAACTGTGACACGTATATAGCTAGTGCATGTAACCAGGATTTTGCACGTTCTTGAGCGCGTGAGGCAGGCATGGCAGCTTTCATTTTCATGGCCAATTGCAAAATACATGCCATACATTTCCAAATTTGGACAGGGGAAATTGTCAAATACATGGCGCATAAACATGGAATTAGCCAACCCTACTCACCAATTCTATGTTACATTGATACCGCTTTCACATTGTCGGTCAACTCTGCACATCGGTTCATAGCTACTGCAAATGATATGAAATTTAGCGCTGGACACGCAATTCAACCAGAGCAGACGTATGGCATTGCCAATCCTACAATATTCGTAATTGTACACACGATTGTAAAAGGGCACATGCGTCTTTTGACACCAGCTCTGTCCCTGCAAGGGCCCAGATCTCTCCTGCACATACACACACACTCACACACACACACACACGCACACACACAAACGTGCACACACACACACAGCAGGCATACTTGCTGCGAGCACATACACACACGCATACACACACAGCAGGCATGCTTGCTGCGAGCACATGCTCACCGCGCAGAAGTCCTACTCACTGCGCCTTGCCCAACTCACTGCACCTTGTCCATCTAGTTGCGCCTTATGTACTGCTTACCGTGCCTTGAAGACCCACGCTGGGGCGCTGCAAACTCATGCCGCCCCCAAAACCCCCTTGCGTGCTGTTAGTTGGTGATTGGACGGTAGGGGACATGCTGGGGGAAAAAGCGGGTGGCTGTATGGGGGGGAGCTGTGGAGCAAACTGGGGGTTGTTGTACGTTGAGAACTGGGGCCCAGGGCTCTGCTGCTGCTGCTGCTGCTGCTGCTGCTGCTGCTGGCCTCCTCCATAACCCATCCCCCCTCCTTGCATGCCACCACCATAGCCTGCAAAGCAAAACAGCACTCTCTTTTCACATGGAAGACGGTTTAGCAAGTGACAGGCTGTTGACTTCAGAGCACCGCAAGAACCCCACAGCCATGCCACGAAGCATAAGGGACTGACATGTTATCAGTGGCATATGCTCAGCCAATTGTGTACCAAGTGCAGGTTATCACCAAGCAGGTACAACATGCGCAACACCAATGGTATATGACATGCCGAATTACCCCACAACCAAAGAAGAATGCAATTATGTATGCACACAACTCATGAGCACGGACATGCGTGCTCATGCGTGCGCGCGCACAACACACACACGCACACGCACACGCATGCACACGCACACGCACACACACACGCACACGCGCACACACACACACACACACACACACACACACACACACACACACACACACACACACACACATCCTTGCTGTACAAGAAAATCCTCCATGTCACTCTTGTTCTCACCTCCTGGCATGCCCAAGGGAGCTTGAGCGCTTTGGAAGCCACCCTGCATTGTGAAGTGCCAATGAAGTTGGCATTAATTTCTCAGGCTATTATCACACAAGCAGCAAGGGGAACAATGATGAGGTTTTTGAGTACATACCCTGGAGGGTTGCAACGGTGGCAGCGAGGATCCTCCATAACTGGGAGCTGCAGAAAGTCAAAGAAAAGGGAAAGCCAAGTCAGCCGCTGAGATCCATACAGCCAGGCCTGGGCCATGTGCATGTGCCAGCCAGGCCTCAAGACTTAAAACAAACAGCCCAGTAGCTGACCTGCCATGTCCCCCGGGAACAGGTTGGACTTGTCGAACGCCAGAAGTTATTATTCTAAGGCCAGGGAAAATGACCCGCTCAAAACAACCGGAAAGACAAGAAATTGAATAAAAACACGCGAGTCATAATCTTCGTTTCGAGACAATGCTCATCTGAACACACATGCTCCTCCTCCTCAGCAACCGCCTCATTTTTTCCGTGTAATTGGTAGACAGAGAGCGAATGAAATAATTACTTTCAGTATACGTATACATAGAGGCGAGAACCCAAGGGGCAGCATCACTAGATTCCTGACAAGCAAACCTGTGACACTAGACATCATTAGCAGCTTCTGAGTGTTAGCATTTCTGGGTACATCTGGTACAGCCATGTGTTGGTAGAGAGCGGAGGCTTGGCACCTGATGTCAAATCCACAGGGCAAAAGCGAGGGTAAGTGGGTGTGGCATACCCACCCTATGCGTGCAACCGTGTCCTCATATATAGAATTCTGCCTCATCATTGCAGGCAGCACAGGGGTGCAGACGCCCCGGCGTCTTGTGGGCCCTGAAAGAGCATCAATTCGAATGCTGGATGGCTCCTCTAGGTGAGCCATGTGATCCCACCACATTCACTTTAAGGCATGTGCAAGCACAAGATTGTGCGCTCTTACATCATGAGCCTTCCTCCTTCATACGGTTTTGCAGGCATTTTGATCGTTCATCAGCAGAGGCTTGTGAGGGCGGCAGCCCGCTGTGTTCAGGCGCTGCAGCTGGCTGTCCAAAGTTTGGTCTGGCTGAAAAGGTCAGCCAGCGGCTGAATGAGATGTCATCCATCAGTGCCCGGCCTCCCACACCCATTGGCAGTAGTGAGGATGCAGGAGCAGCTATGGCACATCTGGCACCCACACGCAGGTAGATGTGGGATTGTGCTTGTGGTGTGGGCATGTATACAGTGTTATGTGTCTATATATACAGTCATGGCACACTTGGCAACTATGTGAAGGTAGGTTTGGAGTTGGATGCATGTATGCACGAGTGCTTGTATGTTGGGTATGTCTGTGAGCGTGGGTATGTGTGCATGTGTGCATGTGTGTTGTGTGTGCCGATGTGTACAATTACAAGTAAGCAAAGTGTAATGAGTGGGAAGAAGTATGAATGAGTCTTGCAACAACACAGAATTCTGTATCTCACCTATCACTGGATCTTTCCACTCCATTTCTTTTGCAATGACATTCTTTTGACACAAACTTCAAATCACCACAAGACTCAGAGTCATTAGAACCACCCATTTCTGTGCAGTTGGTGGTCGGGAATGGAGTTTTGGGGGTGAAAGGTAGGGTTAACGTCGCGGCTAAGTAAGCGACTGTGCCCCGATTCGGAGTTGATGACGTAGAGTGCTATAGAAGGCTTTTCGAGACCAAGCTTATAAATTCCAAACTGGGGCACACCTATGCTTGGAGCATGGAAAAAAAAGGCAATTTCTAGCCTCAGATAACCCCGTCTGGCAAGATGTGATAATGCCTCGTTTATAGCTCCTATTTCCAGGGTGCAGGCTGGGACATTGCCTGCTCTGCGTCCGTGTCTTTCAAAGCTTAGGCGTCCAGTGTTGCTGACTCCAGAAATGTGCAAAGAAGGCACGTGCACACGTGCAAACTCTCGCATAGAGATACATACATACATACATACATACACATATACATACATACATACATACATACATACATACATACATACATACACATATGCTCACACACACATTTGTAAATACGTGCACAACAATGAATTGTTGGCCCTCTCTGAATCTGCAAAATCAGGCTGAGAAACTTAAGCAGCCAAAACTCCTCCTAAACATTTCATGGCCCGACCCCCCTACCTCAAGCATGACGCAACCTCATCCAAGGTTCTCTTAAAAACTTAAAGCATGGCTGAAAACTCGGCCTGGCCCCTGGCGATCTTCCTGCACGCATCTGACATTATAGGCTTGATATTTATAAAATGTTAACTTCGGACAAGACCAGCACCTCGCTTGCACTTTAAAATTGGATTGCTCCTTCCTCACAGACACTCTCCTGGAAGTTTTCTGGGCGTTTTGAATATGCAGAACTGTGATTCTTTGTAGATAAAAGGAAATTGGATTTGGCAGGAATCATTGGAATCGGCAAAATCCCAAGTTTTCAAATAGTTTCACCTGATTTTGATCTGGCCATATCTCAGGAACGTATGGGTGTTCCCAGACCAAAAATATAAGCGTTTACTAAGATAGATGCCCTCTTTGCACTAACAAAGTTTGGCCCTGGAACACCCGTACGCCTCTGAGATATAGCATCAGGAAGTCCGACACAATGGTGACCCCCCTGTGGGAGTAATCAGGCATGCCTGAAAAGGGGGTGGGTTCTGTGGTATCCTTGAGTGTTGAGGGTGAAGCTCCAGTCATGACAGGCGGCTTAAAGCTTAGGCTAACGGCTTCTAAATGTGTTTCACCTGGTTGACCAGAGGAATCTCTGGGCTTACCTTTTGGGCCAAATATGGTGCAGCACAGGGAATTTCAGCTTAGGCTTGGGCAGATGGGTATGGGTAGAGGCAAAGGAGAAAAGCAGGCATGGCAGTCGAGGGGTACTTAATGGAGGGAGGGGTGCTCAGGCTGGCAGACATGACATGGCAGGGAGGTGTGCTCAATGGGAGGTGTGCTCAATGGGGGCAGGGACAGAAGGGCAGAGGGGGACCCCTTTCCTATCGAAACAGCAGCAGCCGCAGCAGCAGCCAATCTCCAATGTAAGGTTTTGGCACTCGCCTTAGCAGCGTCCCTGTGAGCAAGCCACTTTCTAGATGGGATCCTTTCTTGGCCCTGCTGAGTTGCTCATGCCTGTGGCCACGAGGCCCACCCCCTGAAATAAACCTCTTTTTATATCGCACCTGTGAATCTTCAGATATTTGACTGAGGACGGAGATGCAGAGGCAGCCAAAGCTACAAACGTCAGCGCAATTGAAGTGGAGGACGTGATGCAGGTTGATGGGGAGGGCCAGACCCCTGAGCCACACACCTTGACTTACCCATTGGTTTGCAGGAACAAGCCATCATTCAAAACGCATGACTGCCAGGCTGCTAGGCCAGGCCCATGAGCAAAACCCTGAGTTACAGATTACAGATGAAGAAAGGCCTTGCCACACCCGAGTTACGAATCACAGAGTACAGATGAAGACAGGCATTACTACACCCTGAATGACAGATTGCAAACTACAGACAAAAAAAATGGCCGTGCCACACCCGAATTACAGATTGTTGGGTACAGATGAAGACAGGCGTACCACGCCCTGAATTATAGTTGCACATTACAGTCAAGAATGGACCTTGCCACAGCCAGAGTTGCATATTGCAGAGTAAAGAAGGGCTTTCAATCAAGACACCTAACTACTTACCAAACCCTGAGTCACAGGCTGCTCTCCCATCACATGCCTCAGGCCCCAATCCGCTGATTTCTTGGGAAATTTTGGATGTCAGGCTCTACTCCACCTCTCTTTTGGACAGTGTCTGATACCACAGCAACACAACTTCTGCTTGCGTCCCCCTCACAAAGATCCCCACCCTGCCAGAAGTTAGTTAGGCACTCGACAATTGAATGCTCCCTCACCAGGGATGGCTTGCAAACCAACACTGCAGCTGTTTCTGAAAAATGCCCCTGGGCATTCCACACGTGGCTTGGAAGCCTTCAGGGCGAACTGCAATCCTCTAAAGTGCTCAACACAAAACTGTGCCTGACTGATAAGCATGCTTGGGGACCCTCAGTGGTGTCAAAGCCTGGTGCGCTTGGCAAACTGCTGCTGTCCTCCAAATTTGAGCTTTCTCCCATTGAAACATGCATTGGTAATGGTCTTTGAAAGGAGTGACGGTGCTCCTGTCCATGCACTTTGTGTGTTGCCATTGATACGGATGGCCTTCCTGCCCTTGTGACTGTCTCTGGCCTGCAACCTTCACACAGGATTAGAGGGATTGCAAGGGCGGGATCACAAGGGCGGATAATGAGAGGCCTTCAGCCCGGTATCCTGGATGATCAAGATCAAACAGGGTTGGGGCCCTTGTGTTGAGGGCCCTTCTGTGCCAGTAGCCTTCCTGCCCCTCTGTTCTTGGCCTGTTACCTTCAGACAGGGATAGGGCCCCTCTGACTGTTTCAGTGGCCGTCTTGTCCCTCTGACTATGTATACTTCTTCCTTGGCCTGCTATCTACCTAGACATAGTAACATGGGGCTGCAAGGATTTCCAGTGCCAAATGCGGCTTCTCCTTCCAAATCACGCGGACTGCAAACATGGTTTTCAGGGCGCAGCCTTAGCTTACCTTCCCTCCCACAGCTGTGAATGTGCTTGGTCTTTCATGGCCTTGCTGCCATGCCTTGTAGGGGTGCATGGGCCTGCTGCCTTGCCTTGTCTGTGTGCATGGCCGAGGAGCCTTGCCTTGTCCGTGTGCATGGCCGTGCTGCCTTGCCTTGTCCGTGTGCATGGCCGTGCTGCCTTGCCTTGTAAAGGTGCACATGCCCTTGCATGGCCGAGGAGCCTTGCCTTGTCCGTGTGCATGGCCCTGCTACCTTGCCTTGTCCATGTGCATGGCCGTGCTGCCTTGCCTTGTCCGTGTGCATGGCTGTGCTGCCTTGCCTTGTAAAGGTGCACATGGCCTTGCTACCTTGCCAGATGGCCTAACCTACATCCTTGTTATCTTGCAACTTGGCTGGCAGGGCGCACTCTCGGTTTGCCTCCCCCTCCAAAGCAGACAGCCTGCCAAGCCGCATGACCAGCAAGAGCGGCTCCTTTGCTGTCCCTGACTCCTCTAGCCTATATCAAAAGGTGTGTGTGTGCGTGTGCGCACTAGCCCGCGCGCCTGTTTGAGCACCCATTTTTCAAGTGGGGGCAGACGCGCATGGCGAGGAACCTCTGTAGTTGAGTCAGAATCTTTGTCTGGAAAAGCGCACAACAGTATCTTTTCCTCCCCAGGCAGGCAGGCTCTCCTCACGCACTTGTTTTGTCTTGAATTACAAGCCTTGGCTAGATAGAAGAGAGAATAGAAGATAGAAGTTTTAGTGTCCAAGGTTATGGGCCACCTATGCTGGGAGCATGTTACAAACACCTGTTTTGTGGGGGGGGAGTTGCCCAGCTCTGGGGTTTACCCATGCAGGTGTGCTCTCCTCATCCGACTACCCCCCATTGTCATACATACATACACAGCCATCAGTGTTTCTCATAAGGTTTTGGGGTGTGTAGCAAAATGGCTACACAGGGTGCTCCAGCTCAACAACAATGTAGCAAGTTCCAAAAACCTCTGCCAAAATTTTGGCATATATGCTAATGTATTATAGTTGCAAACAATGCCTTACAAGTAAACACAATTTTGACACTTGGCGTCCACAATGTGGACGCTCCCTTCAGAGAGTGGTCAGTAGCTCTCTTCTGATTAGTTACACAGGTGAAGCGGCCATCCAAGATAAAAAAGACCTCTGCCTACTATCCATGCCCACAAACTTAAACTAAGTCATCATCATCATCATCATCAGTATCAAAGATGGTGATGGGCTGTTGCTGCTGCTGATTGCCAAATGGCGCTGGGCGGCGCTGCTTTGCAGCCGACCACTTTGCCATTGCCCTCTGAAACGGAAACTGCTCAAACTCCCACATGCGCTGGGTAGCAAGTGTGAGGCAAGCATTGAGGTGCTGCTCTTCCAAGCGGTTGCGTCTGTCGTTCTTAATGAAGGCTAGCTTGCTGAAGAGCCGCTCCTCCTCCACTGAGCCGGGCACCTGCTGATGTCTGACAGAATTACCCATTGGCTGAGCTTGTTGCGGAGGTCCACATTGCTGGCAATGCTGATCCAGAGCTCTGATGTGGACTTGCTCGTGCTTGCTGCTGCTGTGGTCAAGATGCGATAGGCATCGTCTGCCTCCTCACGCAACTCGGTGCCGTTCAATGGGGCAGGGAGTTGTGGCAGAGAAGACAGGACAGGAGACATGCTGGCTCCATAGCCTCCTGTGGGCACATTTGCTGTTGCTGAGTCTGCTGCTGCTGTCTCCTGCTGCTGCCCCCCCTCAGCGCTTGCAGGCACAGTGCTTGCATGGACAGCAGTACTAGTGGGCACATGTGCTACTGCTGAGTCTGCTGCTGCTGCTGCTCCTGCTGCTGCTGCTCCTGCACCTGGTGCTGCTGCTGCTGCTGCTGCTGCTGCTGGAGGAAATGGGGCAGGGGCAGGCTGGGCAGGGGCACGTTGGGCATTTGCCCAAAACAATCTAAGACTCATAAAGAACTCACAACAAACACGTAGTAATTTTTGGCTACATGGGGTACTCCCTAGAAATTTCCGCGTCGCACCTTGGCGACGCAGGGTGCTCCGGGACGCCCTGCCGGGCGTCCCTGTGTCGAACCCTAAAATGCACATTTGTCGCCAAATCACGACGCGTCGCAGCTATGAGAAACACTGACAGCCATACACATACATACACAGCCCCCAAAACAAGACAAGCTGCATACCTGTTTTGCTGTGGGTGTGTTGTGCTCCCCTCCTTTTATCAAGGCTGCAGCCACATGAATCCTAGGCTGCTCATGGATTCAATGGGCCGCTCACCTCTATCAGAAAATGTAAGACCGTCCTATGCAACGTGTGTGCAGGGAGATCTGCCTGAAGACCTAGATGCTCCAGGGCCAAGGTTTGCATCCATGAGGTTCCATCACTCTGGCTCTGGAAGCCCCGCGCAGGCCGCCCACCTTGTGTCCTTTTCAGGTGAGGTGGCTGCTTCCTTTTTCCCCTGAGGCTGCGTTGCCCTGGCTCTGGCCCTGGGAGCCCCGCGCAGGCTGCCCACCTTGTGTGGGTGGTGTGTGAATTCATTTCAGGTTGGGGTCCTTTTCAGGTTGGGCTTCTGTGTGGGTGGTTTTGACCCTATGCCTGGCGTGCCCTTTGCTGCTGAGCTTTATGGTCGAGATAGGCCCCTACGACCTTATGCCTGGCTTTATGATGAAGGCAGGCTCCTGTTCACAGTGTGGTCCGTGCTTTGTACATTATGTAGCAGGACGCTGTGTTCACTCTGACCAGCACAATGTGTTCACTGTGACCAGGACACTGTGTTCACTGTAACCAGGATACTGTGTTCACTGTGACCAGGACACTGTTCACTGTGACCGGGAGCCAGCAGGAGCAAGCAAGTGTGCCTGTGCCTTTTTATTGAATAGCTTGCCGCATCTCAGTCAAAGCACGGGGGGGTGAGAAGAAAGCATGGCTGCCACGTCTCAGTCAAAGCACAGAACGTTGAAAAGAGAGCGTCACTACCATGTCATTTCTCTTTCAAAGCTCAGAAGGTTAAAAATGGTGCTCCCGTGGGTTGCAGTCCTCTTTTGGGGTGCGCAGCCAGCTGCCCACACCAGCAGTAGTCGCGGCTTGTTAGACCTACTTACCTGCGACATTACCCCAAGCGCAAGATGCTGCCCACACCGTTTTGTGCTGCTTCCCTCAAGAGCACCTTCTAGAAGGCTGCGGCGAAATTTGAACCACCGATGCCTCCATCCCGTTCTTGTGTGTATATGTATGTGTGTGTGTGTCGTGCCTTGCTGCGCAGATGATCCCCACGTTTATGCAGCTCTCAAGCAAGGCACCGAAAAGTCAACATTCCCACATTTCTCATCACCCTCCTCCTCTCCCTCCCAACGCTCCGCTCCCCTGCCAACTCTGCCGAGGCTCCAGAACCAGGACACCAGCATGGGAGCAGCTGCCTGGCCTACTTCTTTGTCAGGCACAGCAGCCAGCGTAACAGACAGTCCTAAGCCGAGGCGGCGCGCCTCAAACCTGGGGCCCTTATCAGAGGACAGGTCCTCCTCGCTGTCCCAATTAGGCCCTCTACAGCTGCTGCAGTCCGGTATCTCCCCACCTGCCTCTCAAGCCCAGGTACGCCTGCATGCGTGCTTGTGCGCACGTGTGTTATCTCGCTCAGGCCCTCTGCAGTCTGGTGTCTCCCCACCTGCCAAAGTACCCAGGTGCGCCTCCATGCGTGCTTGTGTGCATGTGTGCTTGCTCACATGTGTTGTCCCACTTAGGTCCTCTGCAGTCTGGTGTCTCCCCACCTGCCAGACTACCCAGGTGCGCCTCCGTGCGTGCTTGTGTGCATGTGTGCTTGCTCACATGTGTTGTCCCACTTTAGCCCCCTACAGCTGCCGCTGTCTGGTGTCTCCCCACCTGCCAAACTATCCAGGTGCGCCTCCATGCATGCTTGTGTGCATGTGTGCATTTGCAGAAGGATGCAGATGCAGACGTGCATAGCACTTTTGTGCATCATCCTTATGCAGCGTTTGGGATGGTCCTATACAGGCATGCACAAGCAATGTGTAGGGGAGGGATGTACATACAGACAGGCACAGTCAGGCATGCATGGCACTTTTGTCTACTTCATGCAGCGTTTGTGATGGTCCTACACAGGCATGCACAAGCAATGCATTGCAAAGGAGTGCACATACAGACAGGCACAGCAAGGCATGCAGGGCACTTTCTCGTCTACGTCATGCAGCGTTTGTGGTGGTCTTGCACAAACATATGCATTGCAGAGGAGTGCACTTACAGATAGGCACAGTCAGGCATGCAGGGCATTTTTTTGTCTACCTCCCTCATGCAGGTTGCTCCTGACGAGCACATTTCCCTGGTCAACCTTGCCCTGAGGAGTCCCACATCCATTCTGGATGACACTGATGTTAATGGTGCGTGTGTGTGGGTGAAAGTGTGGGTTAAGATATGGGTATAGGTGAGTGGGTGGGTACATACATGTGGGTGTGAGTGAGTGTGGCTTTGGTTATGTGCACGCATGCGAAGGTGAGAAGAGGGGGGAAGGGGAAGGTGTGGATGGCGGGATGTGGGCGTGTCTGCAAATGTAGCCGATCAACAAAATGCATGTTTGGTTGTGCAATCAACAAGCTCCACAATTTTTTGCATGCGTGACATGCTGTATTATCCGACAGCATGTTATGTATGTAACATTTTGATGGATTTGCAGAAAGAACCCTGCAAGCATAAGCATGCTATCATTACCAGCCATCATTAAAGATAAGCAAACCTGCGCGCGCGCATACACACACGCACGCACACACACATACACACACGCACACACACACGCACACACACAATGCACACTTGCAGTGTGTGACTCTACGCCAAAAAGCGGGTCTTTAACACAGAACTCCCGCCACAGCGGCATGGCTGGACGGCAGATCCCTACGATTCCTGACGTCAATGCTGCGCTCAGGTGTGCAGTGTGAGCAGAGCACTAGTGCACATTAATAGTGTTCCATTAACACACACATATATGTATATATAAATACAATAATATATAATGTGCAGGAGCCTACCATCTGCGGATGGATAGGCGGGAGACACCCTTCGTACCCTTACTCCTGAAAGGCCAGCCAAGGACAGCCTGGATCAGGGGGGGAGGAATGTTACATGGTATATATGACGTCACATTATGCATTGTGTCCGAGGGGGGTCACCATTGCTAATCTGCCAGCCAAACTTTTCCAGACCTGCTGGAGCTCTCAGTGCACAATGTTTTGATGCAGGTTTGTCCTTTGTGTGCCTTTGGGACAATCCTCATCAAAAGCTCTGGGGAAGATGCCCCCATTTGCGTGTGGCGGTGAGAGGAAGAGAGAGCACTGTACGCTGAGTTGTGGAAATGGGGCAACTGGCTTCCATCATGGGACCTGAGAATCACTGAAGGCACCATGGCATCATCACTAAAGGCATCACCAAAGGCATCACGGCATCACCACAGAAGGCATCATCACTAATGGCATCACTAAAGGCATCACAAGGACCACCAAAGGCATCACATGAGCGTGTTCTGCACCTCCAGATGGCGGGGAGAGGAGCTAGAATTCTTCCGCCCCAGGCAAAAATGGGGTCACCATGCTCCCCCACCACAACCATATGAACCCCATGACCTACTTAGGACTAAATTGTCGAACAAGATGGCAAAGTAATGGGGTCAATCGGTGGTCAAGGTGCAATGGGTGTGCCTAAAATGGCCGGAAATTTGCTATAGCTCCTGGCGACCTTCCTGCACACACCTGACATTATAGATGCAATATGTATGAATATAAAGTAATTCTCAGCCATAACCAGCACCAAGCTTGCACTTCAGAATTTGATTGCTCCTACTGCACAGGCACTCTCCTGGAAGCATGCTCATTTTGATATGCAAAACATTGTTTTCAGTGCAAATGAAACATGCTGTATCATTAAAGTTAGCAGAGCCTGATATTTCCAAAAGTAGGGGTGTTCATCCCCGGACCAAGTTGCTCCAATCTCATTTTTGACTTCACAAGCAGTTGTATGGTGCAAAACTGGTTGACAAAACTGGTCTCAGAGTCTGGGATGGTGCAGTGGCTGGGGAGATACAGGGAGGGGGTGTCCAGACATGGCTCGGCCCCCTCTCCCAAAAACACGTGGAGCTCAAGCTGAGCAATCGAACTTATTAAATATAAATTAAAAAGTCCGTCTGCACTTGTTTTATGAGCCCCGGTGCACCAGCTGTCAGGTTCGGAAATTTGACAGTTTTGACCACCAACCTCGCCGGTTTTGGGGCATGTTTGGTCTTTGTTATTAAATGAGTAATTGTCTTGATTTTGAGGCAGCAACTCCACACAGCTGCAGCTACAGCAGCTGTTGCAGAGGTTTGACCAGCAGGAAGGAGCACCCTGGAGCCAGCAGCAGCCCGCACAGCCTGCCCCAACCTGTCCCAGACCTGCACTAAGACGTGAGGAAGGACATCCTGCACACAGGTTGCTGCAGCTGCGTGCTGTGGACATGCTGTGTGGGTGGCAAGGGGTCTGTCGCACACGCACGCACCCCAGCTGGCCTGCACTGTGCACTCCAGCACTCGAGAAGCATCAGAAAGGGTCTATAAGGTCAAAATGCATGCATTTGAAGCTTGGAAACACCAATGCAGCACGCTTGACACACCCCCTGCATACTCATCACCATAACACAAAATGCTGGAAAGCTGACCATACGCTGCCCCAAGCCTTGCAGGCCCTGTGTTGTAGGGCTCCTGTAAGCACCTTTGAGGTCTGGGGAGGGTTTCAGGAGATGGCGTGCAAGGGCATGGGAGCAGTGCATGGTGATGTGCTCAAACAAGGGCATGCGGATAGCTGGCAGTGCAGCTGCCGTGATAGGCTGTGATAGCTGCCACTCCTCCCAACTGTGTTCATTTATGACATGAAGGCATGGTCGGATTTTCGCTCTGCATGGAAATGCATCAAACTTTCGACGTGCTACCACGCCAGCATACATTTTTACCCTGAAAAATGGGCACGTTTCCCCCAGCAGGTCACCCACGCACCTGCGCGTTCCCAAATTCCCACACACAGCCCCTTCAAAACACCATGCTGGACCCCCATGCCGAGTTTCGTGCCAAAACAACCATCCTGCAGGCACTTAACGCACCAAAACCCATTTTCTGTGTAAGCACTTAGGCAAATGAGCACCCTAAAATGGGGGTCACTCTGAAAGTCATCCGGTTTGGTCAAGCAGCACACTGTTGGATACCTTGTGATATAAGAATAGGTTTACAACAAAAAGTACCAAAAAATGTTGCATGGTTGGTCAGGGATGGGTCCAAACGTGCATTTTTTGCAATTAAGAACCACAATTCTGGCAGGCATTAGCCTTGAGCAACATTGTTTCTGCCCCATATTGCTCGTGCTGCTGTATCATACTATGCTAAAAACCTGTGCTTAACTGGGAAGAGGGAAATAGCCCTCCCCATCTTTAATGCCACTTTTTGTGTGAGTAAAGTGGCCAAAAATGGCAAAAAACGCACATCTCCCAGGCCAGCTTGCCCATTTGGGCGTTGTCTTCCACAAACAGCATATCTACAGAAAGGTCTCAGTAGCAGGCACCTGTCAAATTCAAAATGACAAGAATTGAACTGTATGCTGGCCAGTTATGAGGGATTTTGTGAGATGCGTCCATGATCAGACCTGATACAAGGTTGGGGGCGCTCCTGCTTACCCCCTGGGCCGATTTTTGAAATTCCAAGTATGCAGCCCTTCATGTTTACCAAATGTACACCTAATGTCAAATTTTGAACTCATTTGGTGAAAGTCAACTTGGGGGGGTGAACACCCCTAAAAAGGTTTCACCTGATCTTGATCTGGCCATATCCCAAAAACACATAGATGTCCTGGACAAAAGGTAAGAGTGTTTATCAACATAATACCCTTTTAGCATCTAAAAACTCAGGTCCAGGATCATCCATGGCTTTTGAGGCACCATGCAGAAACTAAATCATTGCGCATAAGTTTCATTTTTTGCCTTGTGCAGTGACTGCGCGCATGTCAAATGTCAGAGGGGGCTATCTGAGGCCTAAAATTACGTGTTTTTTGCATGCTCATTTGCATATGGTCTCCATAACCGGGAACTTTGAAACTTGGGTCCATCTGGTAGCCTGTTTCACAGGCTTTCTATAGCACTAGGTTTTCTATAGCACTAGGTTTTTGTTGTATCATGTATCCATACTTTGTGCCATCCATCCATGCATTGTATTATCCATCCATGCGTTGTATCATTTATCCATTTGTTGTATCATGTATCCATGCTTTGTGCCATCCATCCATGCATTGTATCGTTCATCCATGCGCTGTATCATGTATCCATGCTTTGTGCCATTGATCGATGCATTGTATCAATCTTCCATGCGTTGTATCATGTATCCATGCTTTGTGCAATCAATCCATGCATTGTATCCAGTGCTGTGCCCTAACGGCGTAAATTGATTTTGCCACCGTAAATAACGGTGATTTTTTTGACGTTGACGTCACATCACCGTTATTTCCGGTGTGTTTTTTCCTGACATCGTCAGTAACGGTGTGAAATACTCACCGTCAGGAACTCAGAGTGACCCAAAGTGCAAACTCATGGCCGAGTGAGTGAACTTGCAGGCCTCCGAGTGAACTCAAAAGCCGTAATCATATTATGTACACCAAAGACTTCACAGCCGTGTAGGAACATGAAGAAGAGGGCCAGATCGAGTCTGGATGGGAGCAGCCCTGCCCCACCCACAGTAGTTGCTTGCCCCGCTCCAAATGCCGAGTTTGGCATTTCAGTGGACATTTTTCGCAATTGCTGTAATTTTACGGTTTTTTGCCGTAAATAATGGATAAGCCCAATCGTCAGACGTCAAAAAATAATTTACCGTCATTTACGGCCAGAATTTTATTTTTTACGGTAAAAACCGTAAATTACGTTACGTAGCGTAACTTACGCCTGACGCCGTCAGCCGTAAAAGCATAGCACTGATTGTATCATGTATCCATGCTTTGTGCCATCAATCCATGTTGTGCTTCATCCAGGTCCGTGTTTTCCCAATGGACCTTCAAGTTTGAGTACGTGACTGTGGCATTGTGACCAGGAAAAGTACTAATGCCTGGGCCTGATACGTCATATACTTCAGTGCTAGGAGAGAAAGCGCCTTGGATGCTGCAAGCTGCCACTGCTGATAGACAGAGCGATTAAGACAGAACCATTTGATCCGCCAAGCATGAGAGGCAAAGCTGCCGAAGCCTGATGCATCATGCGTAAGGGTGGATGGAGAGGGATAGTTGTCATACAAGGAGGCTCAACAGAGGCTCAAAAAGGCTAAAAAATAGTCTCTGTGACCCTCTTTGCCACTTTGCGGGACCCTCTTTACCCAACCCTGGTCATGCACTTGGGTGCTTGCAGGGATTGCACCAGGTCTGGAAAACCCATAAGTGTTTTTCTCAGGGAAAAACAACTCAGTTGTTTTGTCTGCCCTCGCGCTATAGCCTCGCACAGATGCGCACAATGTTGTCCAATGACTGAAAACCCCTCTGCAGCGCAGCTTTGTGCAAGGCATGGATGTGTGAAAGGAGTGTGTGCATTTCTGCTCATGTGCCAGCTACATTTTGATCAGCTGTGAAAGCTCTTGAGGCCTGCTCCCCTTCAGACATTCAAACAGTGTGTACACACAGTTTTGTGGCCTGAAATGTGTTTGCATGGGATGGGCCTGTAATGTGCTTGTAATGGGAGGTGATGTGGGGCATGATGTGCCTGTAATGTGCCTGCATGGGATGTGCCTGCACACAGTTTTGTGGCCTGTATGTGCATGCATAAGACCATACATTCGATCTTGTACACGCTCCCGTCTCACGTGTGTAAAAATGATAGAAAGGTGACTGTTGTTGTTGCCTGGATGTGAAAGGGGCTGTGGGGCTGCCTTGGCCAAGTGCCTGCAAGAAAAATGTTTTAGAATTTGTGTGTGGCTGACACAGCTTCAAGGACAAGTAAGGGAAGCGTCGCAAGCGATGCTTGAAAATTGGTGACGCCAGTCCTTCCTGGCCCAGAGGTGGCACTTGACATGTAGTGCCTGGGGCAACAATCGGTCCTTCCTGCAGCAGACCATGCCTTGTTCACGCATGCATGCATGCATGCATAGCTGAGTGCGCACCATGCAAGCTGCTCCTGCCATTCATTGCTTACTGCAGGCTCTCCATAGACAATTAGCAGCAGACCATACACCAGATGCTCCCTCATCCACACACCAGGGCAGGTGCAGGTCTCGCTTCACACCCCATCTGCAAACTTCCATGCCTTTACCTCCATCCACGTAGCAGCTCACACCCTCTTTAAAACATGAATTAAATATCTTGTTGCAATTGGAATCATACAAGCCCGTTGGCTCTGCAGCGGCAAGCTTGAATAGTCCGCAGGTGGACTGCAAAAACCTGGGACCAGGCCACCCGCCGGCCCCGGTACCAGCAAGGGCATCCACAAAAGTATGATGAAGAAGTCTGTGTTGACTGGAGGAGTTCCGGGGGCTTGATGTCAATGGGCTGGGAAAGTCAAATCCAAAACTTTGTGGAAACTTTCACCCTGACCTTGCCCACTGCACCAGAAGCCACCAAAACTTGGCTGCCCTGGCAATAAATTTTGCTCGGCAAGCATGCCAAGTTTCAGGGCGGATGGTAGGCTGGCTGGCTCAGGTCAAGAATTGCCTGCAAAAGTTTCCAAAAGATTTGCAGCGCATCAATTACTGCCTCCCCCACCCCACTGACACCGCAGGGCTGCCTAAACTTTTTGTTTGGGAGGATAGGCAAAGTTGCAGGGCAGGGGGTGTGCTGGGTGGGCCAGGGCGGCAGGTGTGAACTCTACCGAAAAACTGGCAAACCTAGGGGCTGACGCCCCATGAACGGGGCGTCGCCAAAAATGCCTTCAATGAAAACTCTTGACAGCATGCGACTAATACAGCTTCCAAGCTTGTTTCTTGAGAAGCTGGATGTAAAGGCCATATATTAAGGCTGTCTCCAGAGGCTTGCATTGGACTTCCACGACTGTCCCTTCCTGTGGTTACAAGCGCTAGCCCCAATATAAGAAACTCCACGCCTCATTCATTCACTCGTTCATCCATTGATCCAATTTTTCATTCATTCATTTATTCAGACTTCCTCCCTCCTCGTGCCTCCTCTCTCCCCAAAATGGAACTCGCTGGAACAAAGACGAACAGTATGTGTGGGCAGCACTGCCTTCCACCTCATGCTGTCTTTGCTCTGGAATTTATGCAGGAACAACCAACATGGCGAAGGCAGTGCGTCAACCTGCGGTAGATGGTGGCCTCTCGCCATACTATCTGTGCTCTGAAATGCATGCAGGGACAACCAACATGGTGGGGCAGCGCTTCCTCTGGCGTCATGCTGTCCCTGCTACGTAACGCACGCAGGAACAACACATATGGTGAGGCAGTGCGTCTTCCCACGGTAGATGGTAGCCTCTCATCCGGTGCTGTCTGTGCTCTGGAATGCACGCAGGAGCAACCAGCACAGCGAGGCAGTGCGTCAACCTGCAATAGATGGCAAGTACCCTTCATTTTCTGCTTTGGGGCTACAAAATCGCGGGTGAGTTGGAACACACATACACACACATACTCTGGAGTGGAACCAGTTGTTCCTTAACCAACTCCACTTGTTTCCAGATGTGTTGGGTTGCTCCTGTGTCCCTCTGACTGTATCCCTCTGTTCACAAGGTAACATAGGGTCACCCAATCTGCTGCTTCACTTCCTGCTGTCACCCAACCTGCTGCTTCTTTCATCCTGACGCCCAACCCTATGCGCTGCTTCACTTCCTGCTGTTACCCAACCTGCTGCTTCTTTCATCCTGACGCCCAACCCTATGCGCTGCTTCACATCCTGCTGTCGCTTCACCTGCTGCTCTCCAGGGACTCTGGAAAGGAGGCCGGGGACACGCTGTCCAGTTGGATGCAGAACCGATGAGGGAGGCTGGGCATCCGCTGTCAAGCAGATCCGATGAAGGGGGCTGGGCATGCAGTGTCCGTCGTGATAGAGGCTGGGCATGCGCTGTCGAGTTGGAAGCAGATCCGATGAGGAAGGCTGGGCAGCCGCTGTCAAGCTCGAAGCAGATCCGATGAAGGGGGTTGAGCATGCAGTGTCCATCGTGATGGAGGCTGGGCATGCGTTGTCAAGTTGGAAGCAGATCCGATGAGGAAGGCTGGGCATGCAGAGTCAGGGATGGACGCTGGCAATGCGCTGTCAAGTTGGGTGCAGGATTGTCCATGGTCAAAAAGCTGCCTCAGTGGTGAGTGCAGCCGTGGCTGATGCTGTATTGTTCCCTTGAGTGGGGGTGAAGTGAGGAGGTCAGCTGCTTTTCGAGCCTTGCTGCAACTTGATGAAAGGCGTCTGCCTGCGCTCCTCACCTGCTCAGTACAGAATATGAAGGATGACAGGAGAAGTTAGCCAGCTTGTAGCTCAAAAGCTCTGGTCTACAACCTGGCTGCACAATGACCTGGGTGTCCAATGACCTCAAAGAGGGCTTTGACGTGGCTGCACAATGGGCCTTCACAAGAACTAGCACGTGGGCGCTGCAAGGCGCATTCGTGCTAGCTAAAAAACACACCTGTGTTGTCGCAAACAAAGAAAAGGAGGCGCATCTGTATTGTGGCCAAAAAAAGTAGGAGGCGTTTGTTGCCGGCAAGGACAAGGTTTGTGTGTTTGTGTTCTATGGTGCGCCTCTCAACCAATTGTTTCAGAAGACATGCATTGATTCAGTTGCTAGGGGCATACTGTAGGTCTAAAGCAAATGGATCATCTGAGATGACCTGCAATCTTGCTTGAGGTTTGATTATTGCACTGGGCCAAATTTGATTGTTACTGGTATTTTGTTATCTATCTGTTGAGCTGCTCTGGTTTGATGTACATATGTGTTCATAAGTACTAGTACACCTTTACAAGGGTTTTGAGGATGACTTGTTGGCAGGAATCCCAAGGTTTGCGAGGAGTGCATTACTTAGCAAGCCCTCTGCCTTTGATGGGAGGCTTAATAGGCTGCGCTCTCGACAAACAGCATTGCTTCAGTCAGGACTTCCAGACAATCCACTCAGCATGCTTGTTGGCCTACATGCTCTGGTTTTGTCCATGGATTGGCTATGAGAAGCATGCTTGTTGGCCGACATACTCTGGTTCAGGTTCATGAATTGGCTATGAGGATTGCTGCAATACAAGTGAGGCAGGGCTGTGAAGGATTTACAGAGGCTGGCAGTGGTTGACTTTCTGCCCAGAATGCTGATTGATGTAGCATTTGTCAACAATCAGGGGCTTAGCGCTCCTGCCAGGCTTGTAGTTGCTAGACTCTGGCACACTTTGGAGCACCCAGGCCATGCGCAATGTATTTCCATTGGCAGCTGTGAGGACAGTTGGCGGCAGTAACATTTGTGCGATTTGAGCCAAATGGCGTGCTGCATTTTTCCGTGTGGCTCTCTTCTCTGTGGCTAGCAAAAAGTGCCTTGCTTGGCTTTTAACTGTACATGCACACTGGGCATTCTATGTCAGTGAAATCCCTACCAGTCCTTGGTATACTGCTCCTTGCTTCTCTGCATCTACCTTTACCATTTTCCTCAGACTCTGCTGCAGTCAATTTGCTTTCACTCCACCTTCCAATTTTTCAAAAAATAATTACGGATTTCAAATCAAATTCTGATGCATGAATGTGGAGACTTGAGGACGAGAAGCTGATGCTCAGCTCAGGGGCCTTTGAGTTGTTCCATTTATGGTCTTTTTACTTCATAAATTCACACCCATCTTGAGCAATGCATGTTTTGATTTAAGTGGACCTGATGTAGACTCAAAACTTCTCTCTAAATTTTGTGTGTATGATGAGTTCGTGGGCATGCTTGCATACTCTGTTTTCATTATGTAATTGTAAGACAATGGGAAAAACAGCAGCTGCAGTCAGTGTGTCACGAACAGAATGGGAAGAGATGCAGAAGTAAAAAGAACTTTATGGGGATTGCGATCTATGTCACGCTTATAAACTTGTTAGCACCATACGCACTCTTGAAAAGACTTCTTTCAATTCTCAGGCACGGGCTACTGCCAGGAACCCTCCTGATCCCCATTGATTGTTCTTTTGTTTCTCTTGCTGGAGGGGATACATGGTCCCTCAAGGTTACAATGGGGTTTGACCTTCAGCCAGGTAGTTTGGCTTCTCGGCCTGCTCTACTTTCCAACTGCACAAAAAATATCCATGAGTTTGGAAAAAAATGGTAGGTCTCATTAGCTTGCTTCTGCAAGAAATGAAAAACATCCTCAGAGCTAGCTAGAGAATAGTAGAAAGTGCCTGATTCGTCCAGAAATTTTTTATGAGTAGAGGGGAAGTCAGAAAATGACTGTGCGTAAGTTCTTCGAAGAGAACACACAGGATCGCAAGAACAAGGGAACACAGCATGTATTTCATCTTGGAGTCCTCCTTGGTCATCTATCACATTCAGATGTGTGCTCCTGCCACAGTGATGTGTCATTTTTCAGTGTGTGAGCATGTAGACGAAAGCGCGCCATGTCTCTCAGCTTGTGCTCACCCAAATCAATATGCAGATGCCTAGGGATAGAAAAGGGTGCGCCATGAGCAGACAAGGGTTCGAAGGAAGTGCCATCCAATGACGATATTTAGCCAATTTGTTCGTGTGCTCACCGTGTTCCGCCAAGACACCAGCATTCCATACGCCTCTCAGCCTTTTTCTCAAATCAACAATGAACTCCCTCATGAAAAGAAAAAGAAAAACTACGTTGGCGGAAAGATCTTCCCCTACATCAATTACGGAAAAGGAGACACATAACTCATCACTATAGGCTGCTTAGACCGAACACAATGAGAAAACGTGTTGCACCTGTCCAGGCCCATCTTCCTGAGATCTAGCATTTACAAGAAAGACTGCTCATCTCAACACCTGCTCGCAGCACCTTAATGAGTGTAGTACTGTTGCTGCGCATGGTGCTTCAGCCCTTATTCAAGTATCCCCTCAATTGATGTGGGGAGTGTTTTCACTGCCTGGTTAACTTTCCTTCAAGGAAAAGTTTCCGCAAGTCCCCTCCACCACAAAGCTACATAACTGAAAGGGCTAATGGGGATCTGGAGGGCTACTAGAAGCACCCAGTCCCAAAGCCTAGCTGGGAGAAATATGTCTGTCAATGCTCATCATCAGGCTTGGAGGATCCAATTAGCACTTCAAACAGGACATAATTTTTCCTTTTTTTTCTGGTGCTCATTTTTAGGCTAAGGCGGTCTGGTTTGGCTACAGGCATCTCATTAATGCTTCAGCTATGGCGCCCTTGTAGGCAGGTACAGCTACGTAGCCCTTTTCGGGTGGGAGGGACCCACTCTCCCTCTATCAAACCTGAGTTCATGTCCCCGACCCCCCCCAAGGAAGGGGGACATCCTTCATAGTGCGGCTAGATTTCACTTGTGTGCCAATACTCTCTGAGTTGAACTGCCTGGGGTATTTCTAATTCCCTTGTCTTCAGTAAAGCTTGCACAGGCTCACGAGTTGTCTGTACGGCACGTATAAACTGGTTTACCAGTTAGATGCCCCCAATGGTTTTGCTGGCAGGAGGGATTATGAGTGACAGGTGTGAAGAACTTTGGTGGACTGCCTCGCTCCCCATGATGATAGAACGTGTGAATGCAGCAATGTGAATGTTGCTGGCAAACTGCTTGATGAATTTGCAGCTGCTTACGACTGGTTTTCATGACTGGTCGTGTGCATGGTGACGTGGGTCAGCCCACCTTGGTTGGGTATCGCCCAGATTCCAGGACTAGACGGAGAGGCCGGAATGATCATGTTTTAGTTTTACCTACCTTGTTCGAGTGCGTGCTTAAGTCACATAGTTGCCCTCCAACTCTTGACACATCAGACCATGGCTGTATTGCAGTTGCTTCTTATGTTCCTGATGTTGTGCCTAATGCTGATGGGACTGCCTTTCTTGAACATGTGTTGTGTGGAATGCGACGTTGTGCAAGCAACTTGAGTTTAGTTTTGAAGCATGAGCAGCAACTTACTTCCACAGGTGGGAGACCTGGAGAAGAACTTGGATATGCCAGTGCAGTTGGAGCTGCTCTTGATGCTGAAAACATAAGAAAAGAAAGAAAAGAAAAACTACGTAGGCAGCGGAAAATCTCCCTACATCAATTAAGGAAAAGGAGACACATTGGCTCAGAAGAGCCGTGAGCCTCCTCCACCACTGAAAACATAAATGTGGTATGCTTCTGTTTGCTTTACCCTTCGATACGTAAAATTCTTCTTCTTAATAAACAGGCTAGCAGTCAGTCGTTTTGACTGGAGGCCTTCTTTCTCCTGTAACCTGTCAAGTTTGTTTTGGTTTGGTTACAGGCACCTTTTTGCTTTAGCTGAGCTGCCCTTGTTGGCAGGTACAGCTATGTAACCCTTCCCTTCCCTTGGCAGGTACAGCTTTGTTACCCTATCCTGTCCTACCCTACCCTGTTATCTGTAGCCGTGTTTCTGTTTGAGAAGTTGGATTGCGCATGCTACTTGAACAGAGTGTTGGCATGTGCAAAATTCAGGGAGTTTTTGGAGGACATAAAATCAAGGGAACAGTAGGCCTGTCTGGTCCATTGATCAGTTTTGGTTCAAGAAACGTCTGTCCATTCAAGCTGTGCAAAGTGGCCAAATTGAGGATGCCTGCCTTAAAAAAGAGTTAAAGAGACAAACAAGGCGTGCATGGCATGGCATGCTCATGAGAGGTACCAGAAGGCAGTTTTCTTGGATAGGCTGAAGAGACACAGGCCTGATATCCAGGCAGCCGCCCTGTACACCACCAAACACGTGGGCGTGTTTCCTTGAAAGAAAAGAAAACCTACGTAGGCAGTGATACACTCCCTACATCAATTAAGGAAAGGGGGCCACATTGGTGCACAGACCGTATGACCCACCCACCACGAAGTTCAGACTGAGAGAAGCACGGCAGACAGAGAAAGAAGACAGGTCCAGCAACGAGAAAAGAAAGCAGGATGATAGCTGAAAGACTGGAGTTCCAGACCTTCAACAGCATGGGCGTGTTTCCTTCTCCAGTTGACACATTTGTTCACAAGTTTGGCTTGGTTTGAATACATGCACCTTTTTGCTTCAGCTAAGCTGCTCTTGTAGGCAGTTACAGCTATGTAACCCTATCCTATCCTGTGGATGTGCACCCCCTGGGCTGGGGCCACTTGTCCAGCACGGAGCGTTCCCCACATTCCCCATCAGCAATCACGCCCCATAGGTAGCTGCCCTGAAAGCATTTCTAGCAGAGGACATGGACAGCCGGACAGCATGATCAAAGGGGTGAAGTCTATTCTTGGAGCTGTGCGCGGGGTGGCACAGCAGGTTCCTACACGCTGGACTGGTGACTCAGGAGCAACAGCTCAGGATATGGCAGTACCCCTGGGGCGCAACAACTTGTCTCTTGAGCAACTTTTCCGTAGGTACTGAGTCTTGGTGGATGCCTGAACCTGATGCGATGGAACTGCCCGATGCAGCTGCCCTGTACCCTATTCAATTCTCATGGCATGAGAAACACAGCACGCTTTCGGTTAAATGCACATGAGAATCGAGACCTCACATTGGCAAGAGTACACACTTGAATGTGATTAGCGTGACCAAAGAGAACTCCAAGATGAAAACCATGCCGTTTTTCTTTGTCCTTTTGCCACAGTGATCCTACGCATTTTTAACCCTTCCCTTCCCTACGCATTTTTAAAGATCCGTAAACACATGTACATCTGTTCTGACTTCCATGTTCTTTTCTATTGCGATTGCTTTGAGTTGTGTGAGCTGCGCAGAAAATACAAGGACCTGTTCATTGATCTTTTTTAAACATTACATACAAAATGTATGATCTTTTTTAAACATTACATACAAAATGCAAAAGCCCAGCCCCCAAACGCTGATTTTATTCCTTCCTTGGTGAGCTTTCACATTTTGACTGATTTTGAGGTCAATGCTTTTCTAAATCAAGACTCGTACAGCTTTTCAAAAATTTTGTCAGAATTGGTTTCAATTTTTGATGCTGGATGAGAATTTTTTCACCAGCAGCCGATCAGCCAGATTCTCGGGCTGAGGGCCAACCCCTTGTAACCTTTGTTCTGACTTCCCCACCACACACAGGAACCTTACGGAGTCAGGCGCTTTCGCTATCCTCAATCTAGTTCTTAAAGTGCCTTTCAATTTTTGCAGTTCTTGCAGAGGCAAACTAGTGAGATTTTCCACTCTACTACGGAAGTCAGACTTTCTATGTGGCTGGCGCAGTCCAGCAGGCTGAGCAGCCAAACTACTTGGCTGAAGGTCAATTCCCATTGTAACCCTTTCTTTACAAAGGAGAGCATGTCAACAAAACGCTCAGCACCATCACCGGAATGCAACCCCCTTGGATGCACTCTCTTTGAGGCCATTGGCCGTGCATGGCACACCCTACTTTGTTCCTTGTCGCGTGCTAAGACTTCGCTGACCTATTTACTGCGCTAGCTAGGCAGGGGAGAGATTCCAGGCACGTTCCCGTCACACACACTGCTGCTTACGCAAATCGCACGCGTACGCTCACGCGCATGACAGCCACACTACCTGGCCGAAGGTGGAGTTCTCATAATGGGCGTTGGATTTAATCATGTGAAGCGTTGACCTTTAACCTATGTCAGTCTTGCAGCCCAGTGCTTGTGACCAACTATTAGTTTGGCCCTCCTGTTGGAGTTGATTTTAATTTCTAATGCTGGTTGATCTTTTTTGTGCTGTTGGAACAGTTAAGCAGACCGAGCAGCCAAACTACCTGGCTGAAGGTCAAATCCCATTGTAACTCATCCTTGTAATGCTGGTTGAGCATGTTTGACCAGCAGGTGGTCAGCCAGAGGCCTGGGCAGTAGGCCAACCCTTGAAACCCCTTGCCGGACTGCTTTTGGTTACTTCAGCTGGACACCCGCAATCGACATGCTTCTCTCCAGGGATCAGCTCAAATCTTCCACTTTCATTCTTTTTAGCCAACCTCCACAGGCTAGCCTTGTTTCAAGGCCTCAGTGCTGATGTTCTGCTGCCCTCGTGATTCAAAACCAGCATTCCTGGGAGAGCAGCTGTCAGGATGCCTTTCATAGCATACGCTATCCCCAATAGAGCAAGGACTGCCAGAATATTCTTGATGGCATGATCAGACTCCTCCATCAGGAATCGCGAATTGTAATTGCAGCGCTGTGCAATTTGAGCTCCATTTTGACAGGGGTGATCAAGGAATTACGGGCATAGAGCGAGAGCAGGTGCCTGAATGTCCTTGCCACAGTATAAAGCACTCCTGAAGGTAAAACAGTTTGCTGCGTCTGGTTTGCCTCAAGGTTTGCCTCACAAGCAAACCTGCTGAAGGCCTTTTGGTCATGGGACCCCTTTTGTCTCTCCCCAATGCATGAAACCCACATGATATCTTATTTGGCATTACATCCTTGCAGAGTTGGCCATTCCTGTACATATACGCCGTATAACCTACATTTTTCCTGCAAATTTTTGCAGCTGTAACATCGGCATCAGAGGGTCCTGACACTTGGCAAGGACCCCTTTGGGGGGGTCTGTCACAAGCAAATTTTCTGAGCCTCACTGGCATCGCCTCCCCAAAACCTTTTATGCAGCTTTGCCCTATGGTTATGAAGACACAACTCTGCAAACAACAAGTTGTGGGAAAATCGGCTCAGTATGTGAGCTGGGGTGCTCAAAAAGGGGGAAAAGGGGCAATGTGGTGAAAAATGGGAATTTTCCTCCCTACCCCATTTTGTCAAAATTACCCTCAGGTATGTAGCAGTGATACAGCAGACACCATTGCTAAAGAAATGGGGTCAATTGGTGGCCTTGCTGGCCACCCTGGGTGGGCGAAAATGTCTTGGGAGGCAGGTGGACCTTAAAGCCCTCACCTCTCTTTTCATTCAAGGAGTACTTCCTGGTGCTTTGTTTCAAAGTTCTTTGATTATACCATCCTTTTTGTCATAAATAGGCCTGGATTTAAAATGTGGGATCGAAATCTTGAGGTTTGCCAAGATTTCCAGCCAAACTTTGACCAGGCCTAGATCAGGCCCCGATTCCTGGCCCCAGGAAGAAAAGTAGCGCTAACGAAAGGCTCCAATGCACTATTTTCTTTCTTGAGGCCAGCCTCGGGCGCAAAGTCATGGCAGTTTGAGGTTGCACACATGGACCCCGTCATACGGCATGTACAAACGGAATCAGCAAACCCTGCACACTTGCCATGAAAGACTCAGAGCCTCAGGGTGACATGCAAAGGTGAGGGGGCATCAAGTAGGGCAAAAGCTGCAGCTGTCGCTCATGAGCAGCAGGATGCATGAGCAGCTGGCATGCATGGTGAAACAGAAGGCAAGACTGGGCAGCAGGCTGCTGGCTAGCTTTGCCCGCTAGCTTGCAGACAAGGGCAGGCAGGACATGCAACTGAGCCTACTTGCTGCACACAGTGCAGCGCAGCATGACATCTTGCCCAAGGGCTTCAGCTGCGGAGTGGCTGCTGCATCCTTACCTTGCGGCACGCAATGTGAGGAGATAGTGCTGGATGGGGGCAGCTGCCCTTCATGTTTTCAGGCAAGCTGAGCTGCATGAGCTAAGACGTATAGGGGGCATACTGCAGCTGTTGTGCAGGCAAGCTGAGCTGCTAGAGCTTTTCAAAAGGCGCATGTGAGGCATGCTGCAGCTGATGCTCAAGCAAGCTGAGCTGCAAGAGCTATTAAGACGCATGGGAGGCATGCTGCAGCTGATGTTCAGGCAAGCTGAGCTGCAATAGCTATTAAGACGCATGCGAGGCATGCTGCAGCTGATGTTCAGGCAAGCTGAGCTGCAAGAGCTATTAAGACGATGGTGAACATGCTGCAGCTGCTGTTCAGGCAAGCTGAGCTGTGTGTGCGAGACATCCACAGACTCTTTTTACAGCTGTTCCGTGCACTGCTGCCGCTGCTCACGGTCTGCTACTACAATCTGTCGGGCCATATGGCAAAAAGGCTGGAAAAAAGCTGTCACACTGTTCACTGCTGCCACTCTGCACTGCTGAAAACAAGATGCTGTCTTTTCGGCTAAGCCCCCTAGCCAAGCACACTGGACCAAAGAACACAGGTTTGCTGCTGCCACTGCTGCTGCTGCTGCTGCTGCAGCTGCTGCAAAGCTGTTTGACCCGGCACCTTTCGACCCCAACACCTGACCCACACATCAGGCAAAGCACTCACCTACGCACTTCAGGCATACCCCCAAAAAGCCCAACCACCACCCCTCAGCACCACACACAACACACACACACACACACAGAGCAAGTCCAGATGCGCATGCACGACGCACTCCTTAGCCCCTCCCCTCCTCCCCCCCCCCCTAATCCCTGCCCATCCTTGCTTCTTTGCGGCTGGATTCATCATACAGCTGCATTCATTACACTGCTAGGCATGCATCACACAGCTGGGCTCAACACACAGCTGCAGCTGCACTTGCTGCGCCCTTCAAGAGGCCAAGCCAGCAAAGCAAAAAGGGCCTTTTTGTGCATCTAACTGCGCCTCGGCTGCATGATAAGGAGCCAAAAGGCAGCTGCTAGCCAGCAACTGATGCCGCTGCTACTGTGTCTCTGCTGCTGCTGCTGCTGCTGCTGCCGCTGCTGCAGTCGCTGCTGTTGCGCTCCAGCTGAATGCTTGCACGGCAGAGTGGAGCCGCGAGGGGATGAGGGGACAGAGAGATGAGGGGTGGTGAATAGAGGGACGGGCAGCATCGGCGAGGTTGGAGTGTCAGGGTGGGCGTCGGGCACCCACCCGTGCCGCTTTTGGCGCGGGGCGTGCTGCTGAGAAGCTTGTCAAAGGGCTCAACATGCGGCGCTGCCCAGCAGATCACCTCCAGTAGATGATGGTGCTGTCCACAACATGCGGCGCTGCCCAGCAAATCACCGACGGGGTGGGCGGTCATAGGGGGCAGGCCTGGAAGCAGAGTAGGAGCGGCGGTCGGGGCCTCCAGAGCTCCTGTGCATGCAGCAAGAGCGTTTCCTGGTGGTTAGATCAGCAGGAGCGGCAATGCTGCACGGTCTGGTGTGTCATGTCGGTGTGCCACTGAGCATGGATCAGCACCTATCCTCCACGTGGATGGATCTCAGCATTTGCTGGAAACTGCTCCAAGCAGGTGTATGAAAGCGCAATGACTTGGAGGGCATGCGTGTGCAACCCCAACAAGGATCGCAGGAGGTCCGCAATTCAGAAAAGGGTCCTACGTGGTCCAGCAGAGCCCATGGTGGGTGTGAAGCACACTTGTAATGGTCAGACAGTCTGGACTCTTCCGTCTGGCTGCCAGCGCAAGACCTCCTGAACAGAGAGGCGTTCTGCACAGCGCTGTCATGCATTCTCTGAGAAGATGTTGCTTGCCGGGCCAAGAGAAGGAGCCTGCAGTTACATCAGTGAGGGCTCACGGGTGCCTGACACATATTACTGCATTTGACGGCATCTCTGTACTCTTTTGGTAGGCCAACCCCCTTGTAACCCTTGTACTCTTTTTGGGCCCTGCTAAAGCACCAAGGAGGTGCTCCTGCTCTAGGGACAACCACAGGGCAAGGTTGGACTTGCGAGACCCTGTGGAAAAAGCATGGACTTTGCTGGCGCAGAGCATGCTCGCCTCCTGCTCACCTGCCCCATCAAAACGGCTTGGAAAAAAAACTGCAGCTTCAAGATGGAAGCAGAAAACTGCCTCTGTTGAAGCCTGGTCAATGTAATTGAAAGGTGCCTAAAAAGAGCATGCGGGCCTCTGCGAACCTGTCATCACAGCGTCTGTAGTACTGAACACCCGCATGGTTAAAATTCCAAACACCTTATGCTGCTGAGAACAGAGCATGCTGGTTCCCTGCTCACCTGTCGTCATGAAGGCTGAAGCCATAGGAACCCACGCAGTCCTTCTCCCAGGACATCCTAGCTGAGGACAGAGCATGCTGGTTCCCTGCTCACCTGTCATCATAGCGGCTGTAGGCATAGGAGTCCACGCGGTCATCGGGGTACGCAGCGTATCCTCCATATGCGCTGCGGGCATACGGGTCACGATAAGGATCAACGCGGTCATATGCACTCCTCCTGCAAGCAACACGCAGTCGGGTGCACTCCCCCATATGGTTCCTCTTCCTGTGGCAGCGGACACGCTTGTGTGTGAGCGTTTGTGTGTGTATGTGCATGTGTGTGCATGCATGTGTGTGCGCGCGTATTTGCGTGTGCGTGTGTGTGTGTGCGCGTGCGCATGTTTGTGTGTGTGCATGTGCAGGTGAACCTAGAGATTTGCAATTGGCTGGTCTCTTGAGGAGCGCGACTAAATGTAAGCACGTATATGTGCATAGCCTAACTGCTCTCAAGCATGGTCGATGTAGGGGAGGGAGAGCAGTTACGCAGGGAGTGGTCATAAAGGAAGGAGAGCAATTACGTAGGGAACGACCATGTAGGGAGAGGAGGGCGCGGCAGTGTTGAGCCTGTGGGCAGATTGCCGTTACTCTTAGTGTAACAGGCAGGCCTGGCAGAAAAGTCCTGCGCAAAGCTGCTTGCGAGCAGACCGGTTGCCCCGCAGCCACCAGAAGCCACCACGAAAATAAAGGACGACAACCAAACCAACCACCAACAAAAACAGAGGTCTGAGACAAACAGAGGGACAACGCGGCCACCCTGGCACAACGTCAGAGCCAACCGGCGACTCACCCGTAGCCTGCGTAGCGGTCATAGCCCCGGTCGTACGCGTAGCGTGGATCGTAGCCGCCGTAGCTGCGGGGGGGCAAGGGGTCTCGGTCGTAGCGGTCATAGCCACGGTCATATCGAGAGTAGTCACGGCGGCCAAAATCGCGGCGGGCGCCGGCGCCTGCTCCTAGGGCTGCAGCAGGGGTGCCGGGCCGTGTCTGGTCCTGGGGGACAGCCCGCACCACAGAGATGCGGCGCCCCTCGATCTCCTGTGATGTGGGATGTACACACATGCAGGTCAGGGCAGGCATGCAAGTGCACGTGCTTGTGTGTATGGGGTGTGGGTACGGGGTAGATTTATGCGCATGCTTGAACGCCAGAAGCAGAGGCATGCTTATCGGGCATTCCTTCAAATTGACGCGTACTCATGAGAGGGGTTCCTAGCTTAAGGTAAAAGCTCGCCTGATGACTCACATCCACCTCATCATTCATGCCCTAGGTGGCATCGCCATCATGGTCCCCTTCATTCATGTTTCCATGCATGTCCATGGCAGTATCCTTCAGGCAACCCTTGATTTCACCGTTGTATGCACATCTTGGATGGCATCTATCAGGCCCCTTTTTGTCCTTCTTTTGGCTGGCATTTTTCAGGCCCCTTCTGCTCACTTTCTAATGCATGTCCCAAAATGTGTCCATCAGGCCCACTTCTTGTTTTACACCTTTTACGCTTGTCCCAAAATGCACTTTTCAGGCCACTTTTTGTTTATCTTTCCATGTCCAAATTTGCTCCTTTCAGCCCCCTTTTTGTCCACCTTTTTACACATGAACTAGCATGCACCTTTCAGACCCCCTTTTCATTCTTCACCTTTTCCATGCCTTTTGTTGTTTACCGTTCCATGCATGTCTGGGATAACGTCCTACAGACCCCCTTTTGTTGTTTTTTTCATGCATATATTCAAAAGCTTCCTTCAGCCCCCCCTTTTGTTCACCTTTTTGTGCATGTCCCAGCATTCCCCCTTTGTGCGCATGCTGTGTGCATGTCCCACACTCGCTGTGCGCAGGCTGTGCGCATGTCCCAGCATGCACCCAAAGGGTGCAGGGGCTCAGGTCCCCGTCTTGTTGCTCACCTTCTCATGCATATCCCGGATGGCATCCTTCAGGCCCCCCTCATCCTTGAAGAACACAAACCCAAAGCCTCGAGGTCTGTTGGTGTGCTTGTCCATCATCACTTCTGCCCGAGTAGCATCATACCGCTCAAAGTCTGCGCGCATGTTATTTGTGAGCGCTGATGTTTGCATTTACATTGCGCACTCAAAGCATGCAGGCACACATGTGCTCATGCATTCCAGAATGCACAAGCGCGCAGGTCTGATTGGCAGGGAAAACGAGACACTCCTGTTTGCAAGTGTGCCTGCTTGGCTGCATGCATGCACGCGTATGTGTGTGTGCTTCCATGTGTGTGTGTGTGTGCGTGTGTGTGTGTGTGTGTGTGTGTGTGTGCGCGTGTGTTGGTGTGCGTGCGCGTGCGCGCGTGCACACGCGTGCGTGTGCCCGTGGGATCATGCATGCACTTGCGCACTTGCGTGCAGAGCTGCACATGCATACATTCCTGACTACTGGATGTGCTGAACGCAACGGGCGTCCACATGCACACACAGGCAGAAGCAAACTGCAAGGGAGCTCCAGCCTGGAGACCCTTGCCCCAGGGCAGCACAAACAAACAAGTTCCCATGAGTGGATAAAGCGGCCACTCACGCCTCTGCAGGTCTTCTGAGTTGATGGCGTAGGAGAGGCCCCCAATGAAGGCTTTGAACTCGGAGCCCTCCGTCCCTGCGGGACACAGTGCGGTCAAATTTGAGGGGTGATAACGTCCTTATAAGAACACTGCTGTGCCCGGAGGGCAGACGCAGGGATGCTACGAGAGGGGAGGATGGTTTGCCCTGCCTACCTGGGGGAGCGTCATCATCCCGTGGCATTGTTGCTCGATTGAGAACAGATACTTCTTTTTTATTCCTGTTGCCAGGAGGGAAATCAAGGACTTGATGCTTGGATGGCAGCATTTTAACCTAACTGCAGCAATCTGTGCACCCTGACATGCAACTGTTCTAGGATGTGGAGTTCTTGACACAGTTAAAACAAGTTTACATACCTGGTACTCAAGATGCTACCTCTCATGATATGAACATGCAAGGTGGATTGATTGATTGATTGATGGAGGTTGATGATGAGGCACATCTAATATGAGAAGGGTAGCAGGCATGGAGGGCACTCTCCTCTGGGTGCCAAGCATCATGCTTGCATGCTTGCTTGCATCCACCCTCCCCTCCATTGTTGCCTCCCCGGAAGCGCTAAATGTGCCCTCATGGGCCAGCAGAACTCCCTACTTGCCCATAGAGCCGGAGATATCCTACACGCGCATGCACAGGCGGTCACAGGATTACAAAGTGTACCACAACGCATGGTGGCAGGCCTTCCGCTTCTTCGCGTGGGTTCCTCCGCAGGAGATGTGCCAGCCTGAGGACACGCCTGGCAGCTGCCCTGACCTAGATGAGGGTCAGAAGCAGGCAGGGGTGGCCAGGCTTGAGGATGGGGTCACCACCAACAGCAACATTGTGCGCGCCCCAGTGTCAAACATCCAGGCCCTCACAAGCAACCTACGCACCGCATACCTGCCGGGCAACACCCTGCTGATAGACTTCCCCTTTATGGCCTACCTCAACCACCTGGGGCACTGGGCTGAGCTCATGGTCCCCTTGCTCAGCGTGCTCCTGGATGGCTCATGGCGCGCAGATGTGAGAGGGGCATCGTTAGTAAGGCGTGATGGGCGCGCCACAGGGGATGGGACAGGCGTGGAAGCGCAGGGAAAAAGAGCAGCTGCAGCATTGGCAGCAGCAAGCAGCGCGCCACAGCGCATTGATACTGTGCTTCTGGGCAACAAAATGAAGCACATGACCCCTTGGTTCTCTGCGCTGCTTGACCTCGTGCTTGAAGCGGCTCTCCCGGACAGCCCAAAGCCACGGCTAGTGGACTATGGAGACCTGGCTGGATTTGACCAGCGCGCGTGGCTGATGATTGAGAACCTTGTTGTGGTGCAAGACAGGTGCGTGTACATGTACAAAGTGCATGTTTGAGCACACAAAGTTGAGAGTGCAGACACATCCTCTTTTGTCGGCATGGATGCATTGACCTTGCTTTTCTCCTCCACCAATGTGTCATCGTGCTCTCCATTTTGCTCCGGACTGCTGGACTGTGGCTGAGGCTTTTGGGAATGCACTTTGAGAACCTTTCAGGCCTGAAAGGAAGACCACTCTCATCCCCAGTACACAGCTGCCCCACGGCTGCTCTGTTGTAAAATTTGTATGGCTTCTCTGCAGAAGCTCAGCAACCTTTGCCTGATACCTTATGTTGCAACTCAAAAGGGGCTACCACTGTGTGCTCCAACCTCCACCCTTCAGCCATGATATTGCTGTCATTTACACACACAAGATTCCTACGTTTGCACTGAGCAGGTACACGCATCCCGAAAATAAGAAAGGCTTTGCAGGGTCAGTGCATGGGAATAAACTCCCTTCTGCCACAACATGAAGTCACAGGATGCCTGCGCTCACACTGTTCAGGTACACACACCCTGAGGACAAGAAGGGCTTTGCAGGGTCAGAGCATGGGGATTTTCCTTTCGCCATAACTTGAGCTCACAAGGTACCTGCGCTCACACTGTTCAGGTACACGCACCCAGAGAACAAGAAGGGCTTTGCAGGGCCGGAACATGGGGACATGTGGCGCTACGACCACTGTGAGCGTTACGTCAGCCATGACTTCAGCATCCGCTTCAAGCAGCCTGAGCATGGGGCTCTTTTGAGGTGACTGAGTAGCTTTGTGTGTGGTTGAGGTAAAGAGATTGAGGTGACCCATGTAGCTCCAGCATCCGCTTCAAGCAGCCCGAGAATGGGGCACTTCTCAGGAAAGCCATCATGTTCCCCGCAGACGTGCACTGTCAATGTGTGGGCTCTTCCCATCACAGTATCCACACATGGCGATGGTGGCATTGGAAAATTACGATATAACCTTGCGCTTTCAAGTGCCTTGCTTCTAAACCAGCCAGGCGCGTAGACACGGGCACAGAAAGAGGCACAGACACAGGCGCATGTCACAGTTGTGCTCCTGGGTGTGTGTCCACCAGTAAGAACCATCTCCTTATTACATGATGAGCTGCATATAGATAAGGGGCTGCTCCTATAAACAACATGCAAACGGCATGTCAACAACGGGCTGCTCCTGTGCACTCAAACACCGCTTGTTTTGGACAGGCCCTGTTTTGAATGGTCACACACTTTCTACACTCGCACGGGGCACTCAGCATACGACACGGGGTACAGGATACAGGATTACGAGATTCCAAGGATTACAGGCCACAGTATGCAGGTCACAGGTTACAGAAATAGGAGGCCTCCAGTCAAAATGAATGGCAGCTGTAGCATATGACTTAATAAGCAGCTCTAGCGTATGGCGTGATAAGCAGTTCTAGCATTTGACAATATAAGCAGCTGTAGCATATGGCGTAATAAGCAGCTCCAGCACATGACGTGATAAGCAGCTCTAGCATATGACGTGATAAGCAGCTCTATGCCAGTGCCCTATGGCCCCTCAATCAGGCCCGTTTTGAGTGTCAGTATGCAAAACTGAGGACGCACTTTCCCTGTTCGTGCAGGCAAATATCATACAAAAAGAGCGGCATCCCTGTGCTAGGCCACTCCCTGTTCAAATGCTCATGTTCTCTCCTGGTGCTCACTCATGGAGTGTGCGTGAGTGCGCCTCTCGACCGGGCTCTCTTTGTATGATACACGTTTTGACCGCAAACAGAACGTGCTCTGAACACCGTGCTAAGTGTGCTTGAAAATCATGGCCCCAAAAGGTGTCCTTGTCTTGCTTGTGCAGGCGTTTGGCGTACGAAAAATTGGGCATCCCTGCGCCGGCACCTTGGCAGCAGGGCACGCCCCCAGACCTGCCCAACACCATCAGCCTGTTCATGCCAGCAGGCCCAGAATGGCCAGGCATCACCAACCATGCAGAGCTGCTGCAGCTGTTGCACCGCGTGGCGGCGCAGCACAACATGAAGGTACAGATGGAGGGAGGGACGTGCCGTTGAGTGTGTCGGTGGGTCTCAGGTGCTAAGGGCAGAGCTGCTGCAGCTGCTGCACTGTCTGGCAGCGCAGCATAACATGGAGGTACAGATGGAGGCGCATGCCACTGAGTGTGTCAATTTGTTTTGGGTGCAAAGGGCCAACCAGGCAGCGCTGCTGCAGCTGCTGCACTGTCTGGCAGCGCAGCATAATATGAAGGTGCAAATGGAGGCACGTGCCGTCGATTATGTCGGTGGGTCTCAGGTGCTAAGGGCAGAGCTGCTGCAGCTACTGCGCCATCTGGCAACGCAGCATGACATGAAGGTACAGATGGAGGCACGTGCCACTGAGTGTGTTGATTTGTTTTGGGTGCGAACGGCCAATTATGCAGAGCTGCTGCAGCTGCTGCACTGCGTGGCTGCTGCATCACAGGGCGGTGCAACACAACATGGTGGTACATACAGAGGCATGTGCTATTGGGTGCTGGTTGATTGTGGGTGCTGAGGGCCGGGGGGAAGTGTCTTGGCTGGGCGGCAGCCCAGCACGACATGTGTGGAGAAAATGCTCAGCAAAGTCAGCAATGCCAAGGCAGCTCTTGAGTGTCTCGAGTGTGCGAGTGGAGCTTGTCAGAGACTAGGGTGTGCTGTTAATGGTGACTGGGAATCAATGGTGATTGGCAGCGATTAATGGCAGCAATTAATGGTGACTGGCAGATGGTCGTGCTGGTCATGGGTGGAAGTCGATGGAGAGCAAGGGTGGTAGAATTGGAAAGGAAACGATAGGGTCACACAGCTGTACTACCTACAAGGGCTTTGCTGAGCCAGGAAGTGCTTGTAACCAAACCAATTCAGTCTTAGGAGCAGGGGTGCAGTAAGTCTGTTACAGCTGAAGTTTAAATGAGTCTCCCAAGGATGCACAGCTTGTGAATCTCATCGTGTAGGATACAGGTTTGGCAAAACGCGTCTGTATTAGCCATAAAGTTCCACCTTTTGGCAGGGGAATTTTGAAATGTATGGCGCATACGTATAAACGCGTGCATACTTGCACACACGCACTCGGGCACGCATGCCCTTGCGCAATCACTCACACACAGGGCAGTGTGTTACCTGGATAAAATGCGCACTTGTTCATGCATGTTGTTGGCGTGCTGTTTGCAGGCGCGCATGATCAGCCTCTCAGAGGAGGCCTCTTTCGGCTCCTACATTGATGCAGTGTCTCGATCTGCAGTGCTCATTGGCCGCCACCTACCCAGCATGGCCAACTCCATGTTCATGCGCCCAGGCTCGATGGTGAGTCAGCTTCCTTGCATCTTTGGCTGAGTGCCGTGGTCACACAGGGAATGTTGGGGCTCGACAGTGCATCAGCTTGCAATTATGTCTTATGGATCGTAGGTTTGGCTAAAGAAAGTTGAGCATTCGTCCAAAGAGGCCCTAGAGAGGGCCTAAGAGACCCCCAAAACGCTCAAGCCTTTTTGCGAGCTGCGCAGCCCTCTTTACCCAGCCCTTGAATTGCTATCTATCTCGTCACGGTGTGATCTGCATGAACAGCGCAGTCTTTTTGCACTTGGTTTTTCGGAAAGCCAAACGCTGGGCAGGGAAGGATGAACAATTGGCAGGGCAGGTTTGCAGATTGCATTGTACCAATGGACGGCAAATTGTACCAGTGTGCAGTGTCCAAGGGGAGGGAGTAGTTGAGCTGGGTTAGCTTGCTTGGGCTTGTTGCTCTGGCAGGCAGCCTCAGTCAAGCTCTTGTCCATTACTCTGCTCGAGGCTTGAGTGCGGCGCCCAGCATACCCTGTGAGCATCCTTCATTTATGCTGTAGGGATGCACAGTGCACTGTTCCTGCTGTGCACTGTGCACTGTGGCTACGAACAAAACGGGGAGGATGCATCATTGAGAAGAGAGTGTGTTTCAACAAAGAAGCAGCACCCTGCGTGGATCATGAGTATTACAGGAGGTGTGCACACATAATGAGGCAAACATAATCTTTATGCTGTATGAATCATGGGGCATACATGGGCTTCTTCCTGCACATTATCAAGAGGCATTAAGGACACATGCAAGAGGCCTACATGAGACCAATGGGTTTCTTCCTATACATGGATCATGAGGCATTTAGGTCCCGTGCATGAGGCATACATGAGCACCTTCCTTCATGGATCATGAGGCGTGCATGAAGCCGATGGGTTTCTTCCTATACATGGATCATGAGGCATTAAGGACACATGCATGAGGAGTACACGAGTTTCCTTCTTTGTGGATCATGAGGCATACAAGGGGGTTTGGTGAGAAGGATGCTGATGCAAAAGATGGGTAAGGCTCGTAGCTTGAAATACAAGCATGTGACTGCCCATTGGCACATCAGAAAGGCATGGGCGCACCTAAGTGGGCACAAAACAGCCACACAATATCAGACTCTGACTCTGCAAGACCCCCTTTCTCTCTGGGAAAGCTCAAGTGAGAGTGTCAACAAGCATCCTCATTTTTCTCCAGAAAAAGTCCAAATTTTTGGATGAGTATGAACAAGCCTCTGTATATGTATGTACATAATGGCAGCAGGCAAAAGGATGCGCAAGGCAGCGCACGAAAGTGTATGGGCTTGCCCTGGTGACATCACGCATGCATGCGTAAGATCATATCAAAGCAAGCTTACCTAGTAATCAACAAGTGCAGGTGCCAGGGGGTAAAAAGTGGTGGAATGTGATTTTGTGTGTGTTGCCCGGCATGACTAACTTCCTTTACCTCAAGGCTTTCATGGGAAATGTTATCATCAGAACGCTCCAGTGCAATACCGACATCAAAATGTGTTGATGTCCTGACCATAATGACGCGCCACAACAAGCATCCTTTTCCACAAGATTTGCAGGCAAGAAGCCATCAATGAAAACGCCTGTGTGCTGTGCCTACATCAGGACTTGTCTTTGCTCAAACCAACTGATGCATCATGAGGTGCTTCCTGTTCTGACTCTTGCGTGCAACTTCAGGTGGTGGAGCTGCTGCCTTACAAGTGGGAGTGGGCCAACTTGAGCATGCTGTACCGCAACATCACTGAGAGCATGGGCGACATCCACCACTTTGCTTGGCGGCCACAGCATTACAAGTTTGCTTACTACTCGGTGAGTAGACTGATCTGCGTATCTGAGTCCCCAGCAATGAGCTTTGAAACAAGCGCAACCTCTCCTCAAACCTTGCCTATTCACTTTGGCAGCTACATAACTGTGTGTGTATTATTCGTCACCAGACCACCATGCCTCTGTTGAGCAACAGCACCAGCAGCAGCAGAGCACAATCATAAGACATACCATCATGTTTTGTGTAGCTTGAAAACAGGCAAACCAAACTTGCCACCACCAAGTGCACGCAAAATCGCGTCCACAAACAACTGTTGCCTCTTGTGCAAAAAAGTTTGAAAGTGCTAACCTTGCCGTTGGACTGCGTACAAAAAAGAAAGGTCCACCAACAGGGCCCCAAGGTGCCTCTTGCGCACTTGTTTCTCCTAGGCTAGCCGTGAGTGTTTTGAGTTTGAGGGCCCTTTGGTGAGGCCCTTGCCAGCTTGCTATTAAGGGCACCTTCCCTTACTGCACGCAGCCATTAAGTGCATTGGCATGCCCTACAGTACCAATTTGGCTGGCGTAGACTTTCCATTCCTTTTCCTTTTCCTTTTGTGCACTACAGAATATCTCAGACCTGAAGTACCACACATGGACGCCCATTGAGTGCCATGCAAAGGAGTGCTTGTCGATCCAAGCCAGGGCAGGCCTCATAGTTGACCTGGAGGCGGTGAGTCTAGTACGAGAGGCTTTGGGTGAGCACAATTTATACAGTGCTAGCTGCTTTTTGTGCCTGAGCAGGCCTCAATGTTGACCTGGAGGCGGTGAGTCTGGTGCAAGTGTGAACATGCTTTGTATGGACAATGTCCATTGGACATGATTGAAACAGTGCTACGTGTCTTATTGTTTCTAAGCTGGCCTCATCGTTGGCCTTGAGGCGGTGAGTCATGCGCACATGTGAAAATGCTTTGTGAGAACAGGGATGTACAATGCCAAGGAGTGCCTGTCGATCCAAGCTAAGGCAGGCGTCATAGTAAGGCAAGCAACAGCACGCACAAGTGTGTGTGTGTGTGTGTGCGCGCGCGCGCACGCTGCATGTGCTGCGTGCTGTCCGTCTGTGTGTGTATATGTGTGTGTATAAGGTTACCGTCAGGCGGTGAGTCAAGCATACGTGTGGATGGGGCTTATAGTGAACGGGCTTCTTGTGAACATGATCCATACAGTGTTACGCCTTTTTTGTGTGTAGAGGCAGATGGATCTGCTTTTTGTAAAGTTGATCCAAGCAGCTCTATGCCTATTTTGGGTCTAAAATGACCTCATCCTTGACCTTGAGGCAATGAGTTAAGCATGAGAGTGGAATCCTGGTGATGGTTTGTGAAAGTGCTGCGCCCTGTTTTTGTTTGGACACAGACACACACACGCGCGCACACACACACACGCACACACACACGCGCACACACACACACACGCACACACACACACACACACACACACACACACTCACTCACACACACATGCACACACATGCACACATGCAGGTTGGGCAGTTGCTGACTCAGAAGCTGCCAGCAGTGCTGGCAGGGAGGCCTGTGGAGGAGCTCAGGGAGCCTTGGCCTGAGGCAGTCTGAAAGGGTGGTGCATATTCGCAGTCACCTCATCGCAGCATGATATGTTGCATGAGATCACGTTGTCTTGTGGTGAATATGGACGGATAGCCTACTGGGGTCGGCAGTGGTAGGCACCGTTGGGGAAGGGAGCAAAACCTCTGAGCAGTGAAATCAAGGAGAGGTTAGGGGAAGCGTATTCCCTCTGAAATGAGGGGTTGCTTTGATTGAGTGAGCGAATTGTGTGGTTGTTGGCTGTGTCTTTGACCAATATTTCAGAGTGTTGAGAATTGCCGCTTCCAGTGCAATGATGCTTGGTGGGCTTCAAGTTATGCAGAAGCTACTGAGCAAGCGCTTAAGTTTTGTCCGGATTCAAGCATCCGCAACTGAACGCGTGTGCATGTTTGTGTGATACGCTTTACTCGTACCAAGAGTGTTTGTATCATACAGGTATCCTTTCTTGCTATTATTTACTTGCTTGATTTCAGCAAGTTGCTGGATTACATTGAGTTACAATGAGTTACAATTTGCTGGATTAGTAGACTCTTAGTGTACAGCACGAACCTCCGTCATGAGGAATGTTGCCAGCATGCCTTGCTTTCTAGTCACTTGGCAAATGGATCCCTGGAACTGAGGTGAACCAGCATAGAAACCTTTAAGAAGAAGGGCCCCAGGGGCCGTTGCAATGAGTCAGAACTCGTGCAGGCGTACTGTGGCTCTGAACCAATGAGACCGAATGAACTACTGCAGATTTACAAAAATATATCCTGAATTTTTGGCTTCCAGTCAGGCAGTCCAGCTGCTTTGCTTGCAGATCGCTGGGGATGAGTAATAAAAGTGGTGCAAGCACAGGAAGGTCCGGATTTTTGGTTTGGGTTCAGGCACCTCTTGTAACACAACAAGCTTTTCTACCATATCATGATGTCTGATAGGATAGGATAGGGTTACATAGCTGTACCTGCCTACAAGGGCAGCTTAGCTGAAGCAAAAGGTGCCTGCAACCAAACCAAACTAAACTTGTGCAAATGTCAACTGAAAGCCTTGAGCTGAGTTCAGAAGCGTCAACTGTAAAAATCACACTCACACTGTCACTCTAATGAAACAAGCACGCAAAGTCATGCTCAAAAAACTCCATAAGGCTGTAGTGTTAGGAATATACACTTTTGTGTTTTCACAAGAAGCACAGAAAGTTTGAGAACAGCACCGCTCTGAAAAAGGCCTAAGAGGCCATAGTAAATGTGTTATGTTCTGCTTTGCACTTCAGTTCTCAGCATCCACTGTTAAAGATGCAATGCAATGCTTCAGGAAGGGTAACCGCCGATACAGCCTGGTGAGTGCACATGTCAAAGAAGGTATCAACTGCGTTGCCTTGCTTGAATCTCTTCAGCAGACAAGTACCCTCTGTAATCTCTCCAAGACATGACACGGGGTATGGACGGCCCTTGAGGACCCCCATACACCCCCCCATACCTCCTATTAGGGACCCATGCTGCTTGTATTGCCTGCGCAGTCTTATGTGCTCGAACTCGGGTCTCTTGGTCTGCAGTTTGTCCATGCCTCTTGGCTCCTCCAAAGCCACCTGCGTGCATTTCTTGTACAGGTGCTGCTGCTCCTGCTGCTGGGGGAGGGTAGTGTTGGTGCTGGACAGGGTTGGTCTCTTGGTTGGTGCGCTTCCGCTTGGTGGGAGTGACTGGGGCTCCTCTTGCTGCAGCTGCTGTCGCTCCTGCTGCTGTCGTTCCTGCTGCTGCTGTTTGTGCTGGTGGTGGGGCAGGCGAAGTAGGTGCTTGCGCTGCTGGCCTTGCTGCTGCTGCTGCTGCTGCTGCTGGTGATGGCGAAGGAGGCTTGAGTAGCTGCTTGAGCTGCTGCCCCAGTCGGCCTGCATTGAGGTGCAGGAAGGGCTCGCCAGGGCTGGGGATGCGGCCTGAAGGCAGGTGCTGGCGGAAGGGGTAGGGAACCAGCTCCCCCTCACCAAGTTTGACCACGATTGCTTTTCCCCTGACTTGCACAACCAGTTCCTCCCCATACCCACACTGTCCCCGGCCCAATTGCTGCAGCTGTATGGCCAGGTCCACCAGCGCATTCTGCAGGCGCGTCTTCTTCTGCACCAGGAGTGCTTGTGCTGCATTGCTGCTGTCGCGGAACCCCGCGTACGCTGCAGTCGCTGCCTCTGCCGTGCTGAACCTGACGATGTATCGCTGCTTGCCCAGTGCGTTGTCCCGCATCCGCTCCACATGCTGCACGCTGCCCACCTCGCACTGCAGGAAGGCTTCCACCCCGGCTGGTGTTGCTTCGCAGGGCAGCGCCCCTGCGTTCCTGGAGCGCAGCAGACGTACACTGTAGAACTTCTGACGTTCTTCCCTGTCTATGCTGCATGCTGCTGCCCAGTTGGTGTCAGCAGAGTCTCGGACGAGCTGGTCAACGCTGCCCCGAGTTGCTCGGCCATCCTCCTGCTGCTGCTGCTGCTGCTGCCGTAGCTGGAGCACCACTTGATTAAGCTCGTCGACCTTCTGTTGAAGCTGGCGCACAAGTTGCTCAATCTCCATCTCTTCTTGGCTTCTCACGTCACTTTTCCCCAGGCACAGGTCAGCGTCCGCTCACTGTGTTATCCAATTTACTTTTGGCGTGTGTGCCCCATCTGCGTGCGCGCAAGCACACCTATCCCGCCTGGTAGGGCTCGTTCCGTTCTCAGAGTGTCAAAAACACTAGTGGAGCCCTACCAGACGGTGCAGTGGAAGCGTGAGCTCTCACTATTATTCTTTTCTTTTTTTTTCAATTTTTTTTCAATTCCATGATGTCTGAGCTTTTGGATTTGCTGCTGGCTGCTGCAGACCAGCCACAGGCAGATCAGCAGAACAGCCTGGCTTAAAGCCTCCCTTCGTAATTCAATCTAACCAGGCACCTCTTCACCTCAGCTTAGCCGCCCTAGCTGGTAGGAACAGCTGTGGTAACTTACCACACCCTGTTAAACCCTTCCATCCCTTCTTTAATTGGGTCTGGGGCACCCAGTGGAGATGCCATGCATCCTTCGCTTGATGCTAGCAGCCGGTAATGGCATGCCTTGCCCTTTCCTCTCGTTCATTCTCCTTTCCTTTCTTTCTATTTTTTTTACAAACCTTGATCAGAAGTACCATCATCTCCTTTTCTTCTCTTTGACAAATGTTGATCAAAGGTTTCCAAATCCTTGGAATAACGACATAGGCAGCAAAACCACTCCCTACTTGGCGAAGTGCATCAATGAAGGAAAAGAAAATACCTAGGACCAAGGCCAGAGATTGTCTCATTCCACTTGCACTGAACCTGCCATCTAGTGATGAAAACCTATATTCGGTAAAATCTATGAACCTATTTAGCAGCCAGAAGCCCCCCAAATTTGCACTCTCTGAGCAGAAAAGTATATGCATATAAGTGACAAGTAGCTCGAGTTTGCTTCAGCTTTCTGCATCAACAGTAGAGCTGGCAACCCGCATGGCATTCAGCTCTCCTTGTTTGTCATGACTAGTAGACCAAGCAAGCCGATCAAAGCAAACTTGAGCTGCGGGTAGTCGTTCATCAAGATCGTCACCATTCCCACTTGAGGCAATATCCTGCATGCATAAAGGGATGCTTGCAGCAAGTGAAAAGAAAAGAAAAAGAATTACGGAGGCAAAGGAAGCTCTCCCTACATCAATTGAGTAAAAGAAGACACAAGCAGCATGTGAATGATCACAGCAATTTCATGCATGCATAATGGGATGATAGTAGCACGTGAAAGATTTAACATTAAATGATCCCAGTGATATCCTGCATCTATACTGGGATGCTAGCAGCATGTGAATTGACCACAGACAGGCAGATCAAGCCGGGTATGACAGCTTGGTTGTGGCATCGATGTGCCATATTGTTAGGAAAGCTCAGCACACATGCACCAGAATACCCTTTGATAAAGCCCATCTGCTTCGCCTACAGGCTGTCAGGTTACAGGTCACAGAAGCTTGCAGAGGTTGCAGGAAGGACTGCAGTTTAAAAATGACTGCCTGCTTGCCTCTGTCCAGAGGAAAGAACCTGTCCATGTAAGAATGTGCTGTCCATAATGCTTGGTCTAAACAATGGCACAAAAAGTGAATGAGAAGCATTCGTGCTTGCATGAAATAAAAGGGAAAGGGAAAAAAGAAAAGAAGGCGTTTTTGGGAAATCACTTCAGCTGACAGGACCCCAGATTCACTCAAGACTGAGGCAATTGTTCCAGTGAAGCCCCAGATGAAGCCCCAACTTCGCAGCATCTTACACCCATGGCACACCCTCCTCATGCCTAGAGGCGATACAAACCTGGACGCAACCCCCTTGAAAATGCAAGTGTCATCAGAATGCCGGCACCGCATACCCGGTCGTTACATGCCCCACATATCATCAACGCTAACAGGCACGTCTGCCCAGCAAATGTGTCAAGACCTTGCCTGCATATCTACATCACCCACCCTATGGCACGCCCCATGATATGGTCGCGATTGAGCCAGTCTTGCCCCCTAGGGTACAGCCCCCGATCGTCACTGTAGTTGTTGTCACCGTGCGCTGACACAAGCAAAGGGATGGTTGAAGAAGTTTTAGGGTACAGATTGGTTGGGATGGAGAAGGTTCGGGGTGCAGATTGGTGGGGTGCAGATCGGTTGGTTGAGATGCAGATTGGATGCAACAATCAAAGGCACGATTGGTTGGAGTGCAGGGGCAAGCACAGGCAGGCAGCACAGGCAGGGGCAAGCACTGGCAGGCAGCACAGGCAGGAGCAAGCACAGGAAGGGATGGAGAAGGCTTAGCTGATGCAAGCAGAGGCACGGTTGGAGAATGCCTAGCAGGGAGCAGATTGGTGTAAGCACGGAGCGCGTTAATGGAGAAGGTTTAGCTGATGCAAGCTGAGGCACGGTTGGAGTGGAGAAGGCCGATCAGGGAGCAGAATAGTGTAAGCACTGAGCACGTTAATGAAAAGTCAAGGCCCCAGATGAATGGTGGAGCTCAGACACTTGTCCTTGCCATCTTTTTGTCCTTGCGGGGGCTGACTCGTTTACCTTGCTAGAGGTGCTCACTTTTGCATCCTTTCTTTGCACACACATCAACCCTGCCGTCAACTTGGGTTACATTTTAGCCTTGCCTGCCCCAAAATGGTGAAAGTGCATGATTGGATGACCCCAGATCATTGCAAAAGGGCCCAAGTCTTCAGAGCCTGTCTTAACTTCCCATTCACCGTCAATGAACCCCTTTTCCTGACTCAATACCTGAATTGTTGTACAGATGTCTACGAGACTTGCTTGCATTTTCTATGCAGTGTGTATATCACTAGTGTTGGATCAGGGTACCAGGCTGCAGGACTATTTTAAACACCTTCTAGTCACCCTAAGTGTCCACACAACATTGATGGTCCCCTTGTACAACCCTAAAATCAAGTTATTGAAAAACAATTTAAGGAGATGGAAGAACGAGCTCTCTGGCACTGCTTAGGCTACTTTACATCAAGGAAAGTAGCTGAAATTCCGTACTTGAACAACCACTCGGTCATCATGAGAACCCAAATGACACGCAATCTGGTGCATTGGGTGACTCTAAAGGAGTCAATCCTCCAAAATGGGCTTCAAGCCGGGCCTGGCTGGCCTCTAGGCCTCAATCAACACTCTTCAAACAGAGGCAATCTCAGCAAATGTGGGCAGCTCTGGCCAACAATGCCCTCCTCTAGATCGCCTCTGACTGAAAACTGCATAGAGGGGTCTGCTTGCTAGCCCTCGGAACCTGCGTCTTCTTGGCCTAGGAGTGATGCAGACAGTGCTTCTCACTGCCTGTGTATTTTTCTTGTCTGCTATTTCCTGCTTGCTTTCTTGCTAGGATTTTGCCTGCTATTTCCTGCTTGCTTTCTTGCTAGGATTTTGCCTGCTAAGACCATCTGAGGCTAGGGACATGAAAGGCCTACTTAACTTGGGCCACAGTCGGCCCTCTCTTGCATTTTCCAAATTTGTTTTTCAGGAGCTTGCAGGCATGCAATTAAAGCATGACCCCAAGGAAACAAATGACAAAAAATTGGGCGTGGGCATTGGATGCGGGTCTAAGAGCAAGACAAAAGGGATGCACACGTCTGAAGATGCACATGCTAAAAGATGCACACTCTGAAGACGCACGCACCTGAAGATGCACAAGCAGATCACAAGCCAAGGTTTAAAACCCTTTGCTCCTGAAAGACATGTTGACTTTATACATAAAAACGCAAACACCTTTTTTTTAAGGACACATTAGGGGAAATGATCTGATTAGGGAGCGGATTGTGGGTTCCAAATTCCAGTTGATGAATTGACAAATGGGCCGTGCAAGGATGTTGGCAAGCAGAGCAAGTAAAAGGAGACCCCGGTGCAGCGTTTTTCTAGAGTGTGATGATTGAGGCTTCTGAGGTGGGATTGCATGAGGTGGCAGAAAACCCATGTGAACGCTCATTTGGCCTGCTTGCATCGTCACATGCAACCTGCTTGGGAAAAATATACTACTCATGCATCTGCAGCAATGGATCATTACATATGTATGGATCAAGTGCTATCGGAGCACCTGCAGCAATGGATTTCCACATGCATGCATGGACCAAACACTGCTGGTGCATCTGCAGCAACGGATCATTACATATGTATGGATCAAGTGCTATCGGAGCACCTGCAGCAATGGATCTCCACACGTTTCACATACATGGACCAAACGCTGCTGGTGCATCTGCAGCAATGGATCATTACATATGTATGGATCAAGTCCTATTGGAGCACCTGCAGCAATGGATTTCCACATGTTTCACATACATGGACCAAACACTGCTGGTGCATCTGCAGCAACGGATCATTACATATGTATGGATCAAGTGCTATCGGAGCACCTGCAGCAATGGATTTTCACATGTTTCACATACATGGACCAAACACTGCTGGTGCATCTGCAGCAACGGATCATTACATATGTATGGATCAAGTGCTATCGGAGCACCTGCAGCAATGGATTTCCACATGTTTCACACGCATGCATGGACCACACACTGCTGGTGCATCTCAGCAATGGATCATCACATGTATGGATCGCGTGCTAACGGTGCATACTCAGGTGGAGGAGGCAGTGAGGACATGCAGGCGTGAGCATCACCGCCAAACAGCTGTGATGTTTGTTTGAAGTGGACTTATCTTTGTCAAGATCTTCACTTCATCGACCCCGGTCTTCTCATGCACCTGTCATCGTACAACGAGGCAGATGAAGGCAATTGTAACAACAAAAGTAATGAAGAAGAGGGAACCAAGTCTGTACTGCTAAATGGCCTTTTCATGCATCTGCCATTGCATAATAAGGCGGATGCAGGGTGCACAATGACCAGCATCGACAGCTCTCACATCATCGGAGGCACCACACACGCTTTCTCCCTGCTGCTAACGCTCCGTTCAAACAGAGGATTTACTCAAACAGAGGAACTTAAGGTGAGCACTAATCAAGAACTTTGCCAGCTACTTCGTATCCAAAAAGCACCGTTGGAGCATTTCTGCATGTCGCCTGCCTCGCTCAAGCACTTGCAGTGCATTCCCCCCTGATGCAAGATCTAAGATTGCTCGGTTGAATATTGCATGGGTGCCAACGGCTCAAGCATTGGCCACAACGCAGCTGCACCTTGCAGTTGTGAACTTCGCCTCAGCAGGTCTGAAAAGTGCATGGATGCCAGCGGCACAAGCGTTGGCCACAATGCAAATGCACCTCGCAACCATGTACATGTTGCGACTGATATTACTACAAAATCAGAGCCTCAGGTATCACCTCGAGGCGTGCTGCTTGCTTCTTTGGTCAGGCAATGAATTCAAGAAGCACACTAGCCCTGTATTATATTCCATGTTGCGACTGAAATTAGTACGAAATCAGAGCCTCAGGTATTACCTCGAGGCATGCTGCTTGCTTCTTTGGGCAGGCCATGAACTCAAGAAGCACACTAGCCCTACATAATAAACATACCTTGATTACTCTGTGCAGGATGGGGATCTTGCCCACCCAACTTAGCAGCCAGGCATTGTGACTGACGGCTTGCTCCTAAATTCCTGTCCTTTGCACACACTCACCTTGATCACTCTGTGCACGATGGGGATGTCCCGTCCATCCAAGTTAAATACCACGATCTCCCCTGCGCGAATGGGGTTCTTCCCCATGTTCAAGAAAAGGATGTCCCCCCTGTAAAAGCCTGGTTCCATTGAGCCACTCAGCACCACAACCACCTGCAGCAATGGCAAACAGAAATACCACGGGTGTGTATAATGAGTCTTAGTCTCTGGTATGGGGCATTGGGCAGCAGTATCAGTGCGGCATGTAGGGTTGAAATGGAAAGTGAGGGGGCTTTGCATTTGATGCATGAAGACCGTCCCGTGGTTCAGAGTCAGCAAATGAGCGAGCACAAGCTGGCAACAGATAAGAATTAAGGAACAAGACCTCCAGTGATGCCTTGAGAGCATGAAGCAGAGCATTGCAGCAAAAGCACAGCAGACATGAAAAGCAGAGCACTGCAGCAAGAGCACAGCAAGTATGATAAGCAGAGCACTGCAGCAGAAGCACAGCAGATATGAGCAGAGCACTGCAGCAAAAGCACAGCAAATATGGAGCAGAGTGCTGTAGCAAAAGCACAGCAGGTATGAAGCATCCTGCATCAAGGCAGAAAACTAGGTACGCGCGCTTTATTTAAGCACACGCGCTTGGGCTCCAGCACCTATCATGCGCACCTATAGCCTTATGCAGAGAGAATTCCCGTGATTTACACAGTAAGAAAGGAGAAAAGCATTGAATCCAGCATGGACAGAGCAGACAAATGCACCTTCTAACAGAGTGAATCGTCACACAAGGAGATGCTCAAAACTGCACGGTGCTCTATGATGCTCGAAAGAAACACTTCAGGCTCAGCAGACTTGGCTAGCAGCCTGCTGTTTGGACTGTAAGCTTTCTGCTTCATCTAGTGTAACCTAGCTCAGCAGACCGTGAGTGCAGCTCACAGCTCACCGGAGATTCGCTGCCAGTGACGAGCATCAGTGACTTCCAAATCATGAGGGCAGACGTAATGATAAGGCCTGCAGCAGCAAAATTGTTAAGAGGGCAGACGTGATGGTGAAGCCCATGACAGCAATGGTGCGAGGGCAGACGTGGTGATAAGGCCTGCAGTAGCAGTAGCGCAGCACAGGCAGGCATTTTCTTCTGAAAAAAATTACGAGTGCAATCCTCCTCATCCTCCCAGGGCCCAACTCTTGGATTTTGGTGACAGTGAAGGAACTGCTCTTTCATCAAGGGCAGCTCCTTGCAATGGGTGCCTCAGTATCTGGCAAGAGGGAGGAGCTGGAGGAGCGGCTGGAGAGCCGTTTGAAAACAGAAAAGTGACTAGGTTGGCTAGCGCAGATCCTAGGCTATAAGTCACGGGTGGGCCCCTCCTGCAAGACCACTGCATAGGGGGTGATCTGCAGTTGATGCTGATACTCAACTACATGCTCGCTGGCTTTTAGCATAGATAGGTTGGTGGACAGGTGGGAGTCTAGACAAACTGCATTCCATGAAAAAATATGGACAGAAAAGCTTGATTACGCGGCAAAACTCCACGTAACAAGCGGAACAACACATGACAGCAAGAAATTGATAGTAAGATCCCTTGCGCACCGTACGTTTGTTTGAAAGAAAAGCGTAAGCACATGCAAGTTGCCGCACCAAATGCATGCATTTAAGCATGCACCTGGTGAAGAAAATCGATGCGTGCATGCATGTGCTGAGTAAACCAAAGATTTTCTTGCAATCCTGATTGCATGTGGAAAAGGGTTGAGTGGGGACAGCCATGTTGTTTCAGAGGATTCCGGTGGATTGCATAACACATGTGCAGGCATTTGCTTACAGTGGCAAAGCATGGAACCATCCCAATAATGCACATGCATCCATGCGCTTCGCATGCTTGCACAAGGCAAACACACGTTTTTGGAGACACAGCTTTTCAAAACGATGGAACTGCTCACCCAGTTGAACCGCCTGCATGACCAGCTGTCGCACATTCATCCTGAAACGCAAGTAGGTAGTGTTCCATTTTGTGAATTTGACATCCTGTTTGTTGCTTGCATGAGCACATGCTTTCTATCTCTTACCTCTTCAGGGTATGAACGGTGTCAGCAATGAAGTCCCCCACGAGGGGAAGGGAGCTCAGAGTGTGTATGAGACCCATCCTTCTTGCAGCAACTCAACAACAGACAAGTTGATTTGAAAATTATTCAAGTCGAGCTTTATGTCAACCGCTCACTCCCAAACTTAGGAGTTGATCTGGACCACTCGACCAAACGCACAAAGGACCCCCCCCAAAAAAAGAGGAAAATCAGAAAATTATACTGTTTACAAAAGAGGGAATTAGGAAAAGAGGGAAAGCGTGAATGAATAAGAAAATCGTTAATAAAGGCAGCCGTACTGACTGCGCTGTCATTTCAACCCTTGTGCACACACATTGACAGCTCAATGCTTCATTGAAAATGGACAGCAGGCCTACGAACTGGTCCCAACGACTTACGGGAGTGCTGTCTGCCGCCCTTCTTCTTTCTTGCTTTGCACTCGCCCTTGCCTTGCAGCTTCTGCTGCACCACGAAGCCGAGCAGCACCTCTTGCTCAAAAACATTCCTAATGGATCGATAACTGGGTGAGGTGCAGAGCGAAGAAGTGCGGCTGTATACCAGGGGGGAGCGGAAGGACCGTGATACTGCATTGGCAGTGCGCATTCATCTTAAACTTGCAGCACACATGACATGTCCTTGAAGTTAATCTCATCTCTCTCATTTGTTCATGTCTTCTCTGTTTGCAGGCAACAGGGAAAGAGAGGTGTGGCGGCTGTGAAGCAGCCGAACGCTGAGCGTGCAGCAATGAGCGCGGATCAACCTGTGCCACCATTCCAGCAATTGTGGCAACGCCGTCCTGTCATCCCAAAGGTGAGTGTCACACCAAAATAGATATAATTATCCCAGGCCAGGAAACGCCCTTCAGATGGGTTTGAAAGCCCTCAGAAGAGACTCTTCAAAACAAGTTGTGTTTAGCGACCAGTAGCAACAAGTCACATACCTAGGAAATGTTGATGGGGAATTAAGTAATTGGTTTGCACCCTACATATGTGTTCTTGACGAAGCTATGAACATGCTTTGAATGGCAGCATGTTGCAAAATTGCGACAGATGTAACGTGAACTACTTTAGTTGAATTGGAAAGAAAAAGAAAAAGAAAAAGTACGTAGGCAGAGGAAACTCTCCCTAAATCAATTAAGGAAAAGGAGACACATTGGCTCAAAAGAGCCGTGATTCCCCTCCACCACGAAGCTACAAAAAGAAGACTCTAATGGGGATCTGGAGGGTTATTGGAAGCACCCGGCTCCATAACCTGGCTGCAAGAAGTATTCTTGTTTTCAATAGCACGCCTAGTGGTAACAAGCTTGTTGGCATACATGACAGAATGAGCATGAAGTTTGCGAGCAAGTTTACTGGCGCGTTGGTGGTCAAGTCCCAGTTGTTTAAACTGGTTAAGGGTGTGCTCGGTGTAGCAGGTCCCACCAACACCCAAAAGGATGGTGTGGAGAGTCACAACTTTTGCATTAATGAGTTTGCAGAGGTCTGCATGCTGCCGCTGTGCTGCCTCCAACTGCTGTCCAGGCCTCGTGTCTTCACAGTACTTGTTTTGGATCAAGTGCACATGCCGCTGGTTTACATTCAGTTGGTGGGGTTGCCTCACGCGGTTGGCTGTTGTGGCCCTCAGTGTGGGGTTGTGTCTGCTGTGTAACACATGATGGTGTGAGCAGGAGGTAGAAGGAGAAGAAGTGGGTTTGGTTTTATAAGGAATGAATTCATTTTCTTGCATTCATCTAGAAAAGAATTTCAAACCTTTGAATTCCAACTAGTGCAGCTTTCCATGTTATACAGCCCTATTTGATGGAACTGAGTGCGAATCAGTGGCACATACACTTGATTGAAATTAATTAGTTGAAGAAACAAGGCCCGGGCAACAGTCGGAGGCGGCACGGCAGCAGCATGCAGACCTTTGCAAGAATATCAGTGGAAAAGCTGTGACATTACATACCATCCTTCTGGGTGTTGATGGGACTTGTTGCAATGGACATACCATCAGTAAAAAAAAATAGTCCTCGACCACCAACAAGCTAGCAAGCTTGCACGTGAGCGCCAAGCACATTCTATATAGTACACCCACACAAACTTGTAACCACTAGGCGTGCCCTTGAAAACAACAATAATCCTCACATCCAGGTTCTGGAGCCAGATGCTTCTAGCAACTCTCCAGATCCCCACTAGCCCTTATTTTTTCCTGCTTTGTGGTGGAGGGGGAGATTTGCAGCTCTAAATGTGTCTCCTCTTCAAGAAAGTTCCTTGATTGATGTAGGGAGAGTTTCCTCTGCCTACGTGATTTTTCTACCAACCCCTTAAAAGATAGGAAAGGCTGCCCCTGCTTGTCTTGTCAACTCACATCCAGGTGGCGCTCCTTTTTCTGGCGCCGTTGGGGCCACACAATAATGCTGTGTGGCTGAAGTTTTTACAAGATGCAGCCGCACTTCCACCACCCCAACCAGCCATCCACCCTTCTTCCCCACTGGGTCAGGCCCTTATGTTTGGTCCGGGATTCAACTTATCACGCTTGGTAGGCCCGTGTCATCCCAAGCTTGGCCCACGGCTCAAGCTTGAACAAAGCATTTTTTTCAGATTAGGCTCGAGCTTGGTCCAGGGGTTGCTGTCATTGCTTGTGGATCTGTGTCAACAATAACAAGCTTGGTCTGAAGAGGTTTGGTTCAGGATCCAAATTTGGCCCAAGGTTTAAGCATGGTCACACTTCAAAGGTTTTGAACCTCAAGCTTGCTACGGGCAGGTAAAAGCAGCTGTCAATGGTTCCCTCAAATGATGTGTTGTCTACTCTCATTATTGTACCCTTATTTTTTCCTGGCATTCTATTGTCAGCACTTTACTTAGCTGTGTTGGTATCCCCCAAAAGGGCTGCACTTGCTATCACAGCAGCCCGCTTGCTTGAGCTCTTTCTGCGGCCTTGTGCATTCAACAGCTGTTGAATGCACACTTGCACATTGTAAAACCTGTCCCCTCCCTCGCATTGTGCCATGAGGTTCATGGCACGTTACCTTCAATGGAACCAGTGTTTGAAGTTCATGTGCAAAAACAGCAAATTGTAAAACCTGTGCCCTCCGTCGCATTGTGCCATCAGGTAGGTGGCCCACTATACCCTCCCTGGCAGCCTCAGCAATCAACAAAAGGACCTGATCCAGCAGCCTCAGAAAGAACAAGTGTAGGTGCAGCCAAAAGAGCATTTGCCTCTGATGGACCTACTGCTCCTGAAGCACGCACTAGCAGCAAAGCAGGCACAACAGCAAGGGTTGAGCCCCAGCAGCAGCCGGAGCCCCAGCAGGAGCAGCATCAAGAGCATTCGGCTGCCCCTAGATCAACTCAGGGAAGTATTCTTGAGGATCTGTTCAGATGGTTGGCAGCCAAGCTGGCAGGCATGTTGGATGCTGCAAAGCTTGCTTTCGAGGACCCACTACAGCCAGGCTCTCGTCCTGCTGCTTGGGAGGCCAAACTGATCCAGCAAGAGGCAAGGAGGCTGCAGCAGCAAGGTATGTGAGGCAGGGGCGTAAGTGTGTAGTTGCATGGGTGCACAGGTACAGCAAGTGGCCAAGAGATTCGTGCAGAGAGAGGTGCAATGTTGCATGGGTGCACAGGTGCTGCAAGAGGCAAGGAGGTGCAGCGGCAAGGTATGTGAGGCAGGGGCGTAGGTGTGTAATTGCATGGGTGCACAGGTACGGCAAGTGGCCAAAAGAATCATGCAGAGAGAGGTGCAAAGTTGCATGGGTGCACAGGTGCAGCAAGAGGCTCGAAAACTGACACATAGAGAGGCTAGGAGACTGCAGAACAAGGTGCGTGAGCCTTGGCGGCGCACATTGCTTGAATGCTGCTGCTTCGAGAGCTGGAAATTGGTGCAGCATGAGGCAAGCAGACTGCAGCAGCAAGCTGTGTAAGGCTTAGGTGCCCAGGCGCCCAGTTTCGTAGGTGCATACCTTGGTAGCACAAACTTTTTGGACACCTATTTTTGCTTGTAAACTAAGCTGATGGCACAAACGTTTGTAAATTTGAACAGTAGCAATGCCGGGCAGCCATATCATTGATGTGGGTAGGATAGGAAGCAAGTCCCTTTAGGCCCTTCTTCCTTCTGCCTGGTTTGCACTCTACATGTACAAACAGCTGTGCTCGTACATACTTGCTATCATTACTGGTTGCTGCATCCAGCGTCATCCAGAGTGGGCCGTGAAGCTTACCTTGCCCAGAAGTTATTTTCTGTGTATGTCCTCACCCACTACGGGTACGTATGTCTGTCTTTTGTGCTTTGTATGATGACAAAGTGAATTATAGTAATCTGCTCTGGAAGTTGTGCTTCATTATCAATCTGCCACATGTCACAGCTCTTCACAAAGTAAACTTCATACCTCAGTAGATCACTTTGGTGAGACCCTTTTCTTTATGTATGCAGGCATGTTGATTGAAGGTGGCTCTTCATTGTCCTTTTTCAAAAAGTCAGAGGGCAAACTGCCGATTGCAGTACGCACAAAGGTAGCACAGCAATGGTGCCACTCAAGGCGCAAAGGCTTTGCGGCAGAGCAGATCATTTTCCAGGGCATTTGCACTTCCACGTTGCAGGTATACAAGCCCTACGTCTATTTTTGCTGACCGTGTGTTGCCCAGAAGTGCTGCCAAAATGGATCTGGCCCATGCCTATGGCCAGCCCACACTCATGCAGGTTGGCAGACGGCAATGCACAAACTGCATGTGAAGTTTGCGGTGTCGTCCTTGTTGTGAAGTGGCTTCGTCCAATTTGGCAGCTGCAGGCTCTGGGCGCCGCTGGCCAGGGGTGGTGGTGCCTGTAATCTGCAGCTGCACCAGGACATTGATCATTGCAAAGCAGAGCTTTTTTGTGGATTGTTTTTGTGAAGAGGCATGTCAAGGCATAACACGAGTATCAGTTCAAAGTTTCCAATGGACAGTGCCAGGTCCAATGGAACCTCTTCAAATGCATTGTTGTGCTTGAGACGCCTCAAAGCAGCGATCAGATAAGCCACTTGGCTTATTCATAGAAGGAACGGTTGCTCTTTGGTAATGACCTCTCCATACAGCCATACCTGCAGCTGCAAACAGTCTGCTTCTACTTGCCCTCAAAGAACTCGATATTCAGCGCACCGCGATGGACTCAATATTCAGCGCACCACGATGAATACAGCTGTTGCCAACAGTGTTGGATCACATCTGCCTACCACGCATCCAAAATAAGCCATGCTCTCAGCTATGCATCGAGTATGTGTTTGAGAAGTTTGCCAAGCTGTATCATGCTTAGATAGAACAATTTCACCCGACCCCCAGCCGTGCATCAAATATGTGCATGCAGGCACAATTCAATACCCTAAGTCACCCAGCAAGTGCACTGCGTGTTGTCCCCTGCAAGCATCAAGGCTCTGCCGCTGACCAATGCACTGTGCAATCCAGCAAAGGTGCTACGTGATCTGTGCAGGCATTGAGGTTCGATACCCTAAGTCACCCAGCAAATGCACTGCGCGTTGTCCCTTGCAGGCATCACGGCTCTGCCACTGACCAATGCACTGCGCAATCCAGCAAAGGTGCTACGTGATCTGTGCAGGCATGAGGTTCAATGCCCTACGTGACCCTCCGTGACCCAGGAATGCGCTGCGTGTCGTCCCTTGCAGGCATCAAGGCTGCTGCTGGCCAATGCACTGCGTGATCCAGCAAACGTACGCTTTGTCCTATTATCTGACACCTCCATCCCAGGTAAGCTCTCCAAATGATGCATCATTAGCAGAAAAGAGGAAGAAAGTAAAAACTACGCAGGCAGAACCTCCTATGACATGCTGTTCAGCACCTCGCTCTTGCTGCAAACCAGTTTGCTGCGCCAATTTTCCAGCTGCTTATGCACTATTCAAAAATAGTCATGCATGCTTACAAGTGTTTTGGATCACAAGGCAACATTGATTCATCAGTTGAGGGTAAAGAAAAGAAAAGAAAAGCCTACACAAGCGAAGTCCAGCTGCGTGCATTAAGGAAAGGTTCCCTACCTAGCAAGCTAGCTAGGGCCTCACCGAGGTTGAGGGTCACATGTAGGGTCATTGGTGGAGTGGCACATATAGCACACCAGATCACTGGGCTGCACAGATACTGAAGCTCACATTCCCCCCATTTCTATACCCTTTAGGAAACAAAAAAAAGAAGAAGAAAAGTCCACGCTGGCCAAAAGGCTGCCCTGTTTATTTGCAGGTGGTATCACCAGCCTTGTAAATACTCTGAGCCAATTTGAAGTGGTGCCGCCCAGCTGTCCATATATCCTTTTCCTATTTGCAGCGGCCAAGCCTTGTGAATACCCTTTTTCCATTTGCAGTCGTGCGGCCGAGCCGTGTATACACCCTTTTCCTATCTGCAGTGGTGCCACCAAGCCTTATATATACCCCTTTCCTTTCTGCAGTGGTTCCACCAAGCCTTGTATGGGCCCAGCTCATCAGTGAGAGCAGAAGTAGAGTCGATGCGTGCTTTGACGTGGACATGGATACTCACAGGTCAAGATTTGAAGTTCAAAAGCAGTGTTTTCTTTTTATTGGCTGCTCTTAATTGCCTTCCTCTCTGGTTCCTTGAAGCACCCAGATGCGCAGTTCCAGCCAGAAGTTATACTTGTTCATGGAGTGGTTACCCAGGACGGTTCCCACTGAATGTTTTATCCCAGAAGGACTGACAAGTCCTGCCTCATCGTTGGGCATCCGCCCTTCCTTGCCTTCTCTGGTGCATCCAGGCGCTCACCCATGCTGTCATCGGAGCACCTGAGGCCAGAGCATTGGCGCAAGAGCAGCCAGTGGTGGTCCCTCACGCGCTCGCATGCCGCCCTGGCAACTGCTGACCAGCATGTTTCCCCCCTGTTTTCTGCTCACTGCCGTTGGGCCCATGACACACATGGCAAGTGTCTCACTGTTGCTTTTGAGGCTCCCAGTGTTTGCTGTGTTTGATTTTGAATGAGGCAGCACTGCTGGGTAGTTTCCTTTCTCTACTGCACCTAAGTTGGCAGTTGCTGTCACGAAACAGGTTTCACCACTGCCCCGCTGATCAAGCAACCTTCAGGGATCTCCAAACAGCAACCATGGACATAACATAATAATGTTGAATTGCAAGGCAATGCTCTTGATGCAATGCTTGCAAGTTTTCTTCATGCGCTTCAGACTGATTTCAGCCGGATGCCTGCACTCTTGCAAACCTGAAGTGGTTCATACAGGACCTTCCTCAACCTGCAATACTTGCGCGTGTCCACACACTTGCTGTCTCGGTGAGGACCTTTCCTTAATGCACGCAGCTGGACCTGGCTTGCATAGTCTTTTCTTTTCTTTTTCTTGCTGCCTGCAGAAGCTCAATCTGACCCAGTCCCTGAGGAGCAGACAAGCAGCAGGGAGGTACAATGGCATCCCATAAGAGGCAATGCACCCAGCAAACCTGTGACTCCACAACCCCCTGTCTGTGTTGCTGATGAGCATTACATGCCTACGCTGCTGGCAAGCTATGGCTTGGACTATCAGGTGCTCGACAATGCTATCCTGTGAATGTTTTGCTGATGAGCCTACATTACTGGTGAGCTATGGTTTGGACCACCAGATGCTTAGGAAAAAGAAAGAAGAAAAGAAAGAGATGTCCAAAAAATACTACGGTGGCAGAGGAAACTCTCTCTACATCAATAAAGGAAAAGGAGACACATTGGCTTAGAAGAGCTATCCATCAGGCGCTCAACCCTTTGTTGGATTTTGCCATTCTGTGCTTGTCTCGCTGATGTGTTCTGCTTCATGGGATTGTGTATGAATAGGTCAAACAGCCATGTCTCCTGCATGCACAAGCCAAGTAATTTACTTGGTTCTTCCACACCCAGATGCTGGCCATCAATTTCTATCAGCGTTTCATGGATGGAAGGTGTTTAATTGGTGCACCGCTTAAGACTTCCTGCAGAGATTGCAGCATCTTTCAGAAGTGTTGGCTTTTTGACAAATGTTGCGCTGATAAATAACGCAGCAGAAAGCATCCAAAGAGTGAGCCTGCCCACCCACTGCAATATTAGTAGTATATTTTGCACACAATGAATGTGTGTACCTGCATAATGCGTTTTTGCTCTCCTGCTTCTACTCGCCTGTATGCCTGCAGTCGGATTGTGTTGGTGTTGCTCATCTGGCTGACTGGACAACTCACAAGGGCTCATCCCACCCTCGCAGCTTCTACCCATCAGACCTGACCCCGCAGCTGGCAGATATGCTCAGAAGAGGCAAGTGCAGGGAGCAGTATGTATGAAGAAATTTGCCTGGAGAAAAAGGGGAAAACACGTAGGCAGTGAGAACAATCATTGATGATCCTTACGTCAACGAGGGAAAAGGAGACACATTGGCTCAAGGAGCTGTAAATCTCCCTCCCCTAAGCTAAGAAGGAAGCTGTTGCGGATCTGAAGCCATTTGATGGTTGCTTTTGCGTGTTTCTCGTATTGCAATGCAGTGCTTCATGGAGTTTCGGTTTCGAAGCACCTCCTTGCTTACATCTAAGAGGCGCTTTCAGTGATGGGCAGACGGCAGTGCAGCTGTTGAGACGATTTATGGATCCAGAGAATCTGATCATCATCGATGATTGACCATTTATCATATTGAAGTGTATGTCTGCATGCATATTCCGGCCAGAAAGGTACATACATCTAGCACACTTTCCTTCTGGTCAACAGAGCATGATGCTTCTGGGGACACACATGGCCAGCCAACGTGCCAGTGGCCTATGGCTGCTGAATCAGCGTTTCAAAATAGTGGGATCTTTGGGAATGGTGAGTGAAAGCAGTTTTGCTTCAAGGGTTGGGATGTGACAAAAATCCCAAAAAGATTTCCCAGTTTACTTGGCAGGAGCAGGACTTTCCCAGGTTAGATTGACCCTGCTTTTTGACTTGATGAGACCCTTGCTAGCTTGCTAATTAGGAAACCCTCCCTTTTCTGAATGCACGTGGCCTCTTGGGTGGCGTAGACCTTTTTTTCCTTTTCTTGAGGAGCTTCAAAATCCGGCTCAGTCACAGCTTCCAAGCTCTTCGCAGAGTTTTACCATGTTGCCCATGGGAGTGAGCAGGAAGCAACCTAAGATAAACAACAGAAATGCTGCAGCACAGCTGTAAACAACAGAAATGCTACAGCTTTCTCAAATTTCAAATTTGTGATTTGTGATGCCGCGAGTGTGCGCAGGAAAATTGGCCACAGACACTGCAAGAGAGGCAGAAGCAATTGCAGACAACGCAGGGAATGTATCGAGAATCAATCATCCCAGCGGTGCCGGAAACACAGAGGTTGACGTGGACAGAGAAGTGGCAGTGTGGGTGGCAAGCACTGGCTTCAAGGCTGCATCCCCTCGCTGCTCCCTGTTTGCGCGGAAATTCCCACCAGTGCATCTTCCAAGCACCTCGAGGTCTGCGACTCCTGGAGCTGGCAAATGGCTTGTGCACACTGCCAGAGAGGGTAATAGAAATTCAGGCATTAAGGCAATACGGCTTCATGAAGGTGGGAATGATGTTTCTGACTCTCCCTTGCTGGAGTGGGTACTCAGCTGCTCCTCTGGCCTGGCAATGGGTAGCCACTGTGGTACGCACAAACAATGACCGGCTCCATTTCTTCATATCCGACGTGAGCTCCGACCGAGGCTGTTATTGTCAACTTAATATTTACCTTCCATTTTTATATAAGAAGAAGCATCAGCACACCCCGTTCCTTGAAAAAGGCAAGGACAAATGTCCAGATCCAACAATTGCACCTTCTCTATCATGTCATGCCGAGAGTCTGCGGACAACTGAGGGTAAAACAAGCAGGAAATGATACTCATGTGACTGTCATAAATTACATTAAAAGCAAAAATGTGACAAGGCCGAGCTCTTTCCAGATGCTGCCAGAAACCCTCCAAATTCACAACTTGTGTTTTAAAAGCTTCCCTTCCCTTTTGATGAAGGAAACACACTAAATAATTGTCAGGCTATGCCCGTCTCACAATCTTGCACAAAACAACGACCCGAACAAAAATTAGTTCCGTTGGAAGGTCATGGAGAGGTCTGGAACCATGAGCCTGCAGGGTAAAGGCATGTTTAAGGGTATGTTGAGCACAGAAACTTCTTGCAACTCTTCTTTGATTTAACCAATAATGGTGGTGCATAAGATCCTCTTGGCCAGCAAGATGTTTTGAGCTGTCCAAAAGTGCTGTTAAATTCTCTTGATCAGAGATGTTAGAAATACATGTTCTTAGTGTTTTTAAGCGCTGTACAAGACCCTCCTGGCCAGCAAGATGTTCAGATTCTGTACAAGATCCTCCCAATCAGAAGGTGCACAGAGAGCTGCAAGAGTGTCGAGGCATTAAACTGGACAGAAGCTTGCCTGAAGTGTTGTGACAGGTGTACATGTTTTAGTGCAGCCTGAACAGGCAACAATGGCATCAAAGCATCAACCTTATCATTCACCTGCTGCTGTTGCTCTTCAGCGCGCTCATCACATGCTTAAATTCTTGGCCTCGGCAGTCAAAGTTTACCCTTTCCCAGTTATTGTACAGTCGCTGTCCATACCTGCAGGTACGAGAAGCATGCTGCATTTGGAGAAGGCAGGATAATTGAATGTGTGCGCGTGCATGTGCGTGTACATTACATGTGTGTGTGCTGTTGTCCTCCAAGGGCTGAGGGAAGCAGCATATGTCCTGTTCAGAATTGCGTAAATCAAAAAGGCCCTTACCCCTCCTTTTGCAACTTGTCCTCGGTCCCATCTTTGAGCAGCATGGCGCTACACCTGTAAGGGGGATGGAGGTGGGGAGGGGGAAGTTTTTCAAAGATAGATGATATGCATTTTGTGACGACTCTGATGCATGCTTACATGCACTACACCTCCCATTCAAACTTCCAGAAACCAAATGCCTTCACCACTTCCCATCCCACAGTAGCACAGAGAGACCCAATGATCTCAGTGTGGAGCGGTGTACACAGTAAGCTGGACACACCGAGCCCAATGTGGATGCAGCATCAAGAGCACATAACACAGAACCTTGACACAGAGCACGTAACACAGTGAGCCCAGTGTGGATGCAGCATCTAGAGCACGTCATGCAGGCCCATCTTCAGTGGTTGATGGACGTAGGCATGAAAGTGAGCAGAGGCGCAAGCAAGGACCTGCACAACGCACTCTGACAGGCAGCATGTGCCCATCTGTAAAAATCGCTTCTGCGATCCTCCCTCTCTTTCACACGCGTGCGCGCGTGCACACACACACACAACATACACACGCAGGAATTCCAGGGCCACTTCAGGAGGCTCTCCTTAACCAGCGATATGAAAGTGCAAAGCTCACATTTGACAGCATTTGACCCTGGACTTCCAGATTCTGAGCAGAATGCTTAGAGTGTACCAAAACATGCCAGGAGCTTGAGGACTGCTCTAACTGAATCTCTGCTTTTTGCCATGCCGCACGTTATGGTTGTCCCCATATATGCAGTACAGACGTAACAAATACAAGCAGTAGCCACAGGTTGGTACAAGCCTATTAAGACCCTCAAATTGGCTTTGTGGCATCTCTTGACCACCAAACTAAGACAAAGACCCCCCTCTTAATATCGAAGTTCATAAAAAAAATAGATTTGTCCCGGTTGCACTTACATGTGCTCAAGCCTGAATCATTTACGTACTCTATCACAGTGTTGTCCAGCCCGTGCGGCGCCCAAAAATAAAAGATAATCATTGGCTGGCCCTTCAGTTTCGGGCAAATTGGAACTTGCAGGAGCGCAGGCCCTGCAAGTTTCGGGCGGCCCAGTGACCTTCTAATTCATTTTTGGGCAAATAGATATGGGTAGAGGCAGAAGCAGACATGGAAGCTGTGGGGCGGTGCTGGGGGGGGGGGGGAGGGCAAGGGGGAGGGAATGGGGAAGGAGCAGAAGGGGAGCTCCAGCCCCAGGAACAGCAGCAACACCAGCAGCCAACCCTCTTGAGGATGACCTCAATAAGTGCTGCCTGCACTTCGTGTGCTTTCTTGCAAACTTCTGCCCTGCTCCCCTGTGGGGGGACGCGCGAGTGGATGTGGCCCCTGAGCCATACAATGTGGCACACCCAGAGCCACAGGCTCCCCCATCACTTGCCCCAGGCTCTACCCCGGGCTCACCTGACCTTGCTCAACCTGCACAACCTGCAGGGCCCTCAGAACCACAGCCCGACCCCTCTCCCGCTGTCCAGCATATGTGCGTTGTGAAGCCAGGATTATATGTGAATCTTGAATTGTCATCAAGAGATTATGTGTTGATGCTGCTGCCAAAAAAAATGTGTTTTCCCCCTGCAGGGTGTGTATGGTGCTTAACAAGTTGCACAAAAGGGTCAGCCTTGGGGGGCTCCAAGATGGTGTCGATGAGGTGCACCAGATTTTCATTTGGCATTCCATGGTGATGGGAGTATTGAAATTGATGATGATGATGATGATGATGATGATGATGATGGCATTCCTGGCAGTGATGTGTTGTGGCAGAGGATGCTGAAGGCAGTGAAGATGTGTAGGATGCATCAATGCTTGCTCCTGAGTCTGGCAGTGAGGCAGTAATGCAAGTTGGATGTGAAGCCTCTGTCTTGGATGACATTTAAGTCCATTGTAACGAGCTTTGCTGGTATCCCCCTCTCATAAATCCTCCCTTGGTTTGAAATCCTTGAGGCACAAAAAACCAATGCACTCACCCAGCGTGTCTGGGGCTTTGCCCCAGTCGCAAAAAGAATCCTTGCAAGTAAAAACGCAATTATTTCCAAAACCTTTAGGGCAACTCTCACATATGATCAGTAGCCTCCCGGGCTACCCGTATCCCTCAAAAATGCTCTGAACTGCAATCAATACTGATTTGAGAACAAACAGGCATTTTTTGCGAAATAGTTAGACCTAACTTTTATCAGACTTCCCTAGAAATTTGCTCCAGAAGGGTAGACCAGCTTTGGGGTGGGCTGCTCCAACAAAAGCATGCAGAGCTTAAAAGCTGTCCGCCCAAACTCCACGCCTCTTTGTGCAGAATGGCTCTCACCTTAAGTAAATACCTTAAGTAAACAGATCACAACGGCTCTCCCCCCAACCTTCACACCTGCCGAACTCGTAAGCTTGTATGCTGGGTTCAGGGACAATGGACACTCATGCCAAGCAAGGTGAGCAGGTAGCTATGGCTATTGATGCTTGGCAGCCTGCTCCTCCTGTCCTCAGCTGGTGGCAGGCCAAAATTCCTGCCTGTGATGACCTTTTTTGCTTTGGCCAAGCTGCCCTCATAGGTAGCTATGTGACCCTTTCCTTTCCATGCCTTGGCTTCCCTGCCTGTGGTCCAGACACCACCTCCTCGCAGGGTAACCTGGGTGCAGCTCCTCTATGCCAGGCTTTCCTGCTAGCAGGAGGTCCAGCCTAGAGCTGCCCAGCAGTCAGGATGTGGGTAACAGTGACGGCTGCTGGGCTTGTGGCAGCAGCAGTGGGAGCGGCCGAGGCACAAACTGCTGCTGCTGCTGTCGGCGGCAAGAGTTTGGTTACAGGCACCTCTTTATATGGTTCCTCGCAGGCAGGTACAGCTATGTACCCCTACCCATTTTATTCCCAAGGGTTGAAAACATCGCCGCCTAGCAGTCATGCGCTCTGACTACTACTTCGTATGACTAAATTTGCCTAAAGAGGTTGCACCAACTAAGGCTCCGGTGGACCCACTAGCCACATCCTCCTTGACTGATGAAGAGGGGTCACAGGGAAAGAAGAAGGGGCAGGAGGAGGGCGAGGGCGTGTGAGCCCCCTTGAACTATGAAGAGGGGTCAAAGGGAAAGAAGAAGGGGAAGGAAGAGCGTGAGGGCGTGTGAGCGGTTGAGTGCTCTGACTACTATTTCCTATAAATTGGCCTGAGAGGTTGCAGCAACTATGGTTTTGGTGGACCCGCTAGCCACAGTCCCCTTGACCAATGAAGAGGGGTCACAGGGACAGAGGAAGGGGCAGGAGGAGGGCGAGGGGGTGTGAGTCCAATGTAGGAGCCTATGGATGAAGAGGTGTCTGAGGTGACCAAACCAGGAAGAGGAGAAGGACAAAAAGAAGATGAAAAGGAGCGGGGTGTCAGACGTAGGAACACAACAAAAAGGTTGCCGCACAATAAAAATAACATGTACTTTGTTTGCCCAAAGAAGCTCTAAAGAGAGCCAAAGAGGCCCTAAAGAGGCACTTTTCAGCTTCTCTTAATAAATGCTCAACCCTCTTCACCCAACCCTCCACATGACAAAGGTTGGCCAATTCCATATATACATACATGGAATATATACACATTCATAGGTACCGTAGCGGCACTGGGGGTATTGCAAATAATTTAATTATTATTTGGGTCCTTGCATTACGGAGTGCGTTTGAAAGGTACTATTATAAAGGGTATAGGTCTATATTAAGCAATTTATCGGGACCCAAAATGCAGCCAAATGCTAAGGAGCAGAATACCCTTTTTTGACATAGGCTGTACCAAGCGGGAGCACGAGGAGGGCGATGGTCTGCCCAGGGAGCTCCGCACCCGCCTCAACCCTGAGCTGGCACATATGGTGGAAGAGCGTGACCAGAAGGTGGCTGCTGCCATCGCAGCCATGCCACCTCCTCCCCCCCAAAGGCCTGTGGGCAGGCCCAGAATCCTGCCCCTGATCCAGGCACTACCTGCTCCCAAGGTAATTTGGATGCAGCTGCTCCCCATCAAGCTCCCTGGCAGGGAGGAGGATGTCAGCATGCGCTTGCATTACTCTCAGCAGGCATCAGCATCATCATTATCAGCAGCAGCGAAGGCAGCAGAGGGGGACAGGCAGCAGCGCGTGTGGGTCAAGCGGGAGTTGCAGGGCTCAGCGAGGAAAGAGGGCGGCAGCCTGCGAGCATCACCATTTCCTAAGAGAAAGTTGTGGAGCAAGGGGGAGAATTAGGTGTTTAAGGATGAGGAGGTGTCTGAGGACTCCACATCTGAAGCGATGGAGGGAGGGGATGAGTAGGAACAGAGAGCAGCGCAAAAGACGAGAAAATGCAGTTCGCAAATTTCGAGTTTTTTGGTGGACCTTGCAAATCCTTAGTCTTCGCAAGAAAGTTAATGAAATTGATTTGGGACCTCGCAAAAAATCAGTCTTGCGATACATTCGTGCTGCTATGGTATATGTGCATATACATATTGATCGGGGGGTCCTCACTTGGTCATTTGGGGGGGTCTGTCACAGGAAACTTTTCCAAGCCTCCTTGGCCTCGCCCCTCCCAAAACTTTTTATGCAATCCTGTTCTTTAATTGGAAAGGCACAACTCTGCATGAAGAGTTTTGGGAGGATTGATTTGAAGTGTGTGCTAGAGTGCTCAAAAGGCGGAAAAGGGGGCAATGTGGTGAAAAATGGGAATTTCCCACCTACCCCATTGTGTCAAATATACCCTCAGGTATGTAGCAATGATATAGCAGACATTATTGCAAAGGAAATGGGGTCAGTAGGTGGCCTGCGTGGTTCAGGGTGGGCGAGAACGTCTTGGGGGGGTAGATGGACCTCCAAGCCCGCATCTCTAATTTCACTCAGGGAGCACTCCCCAGGAGCGTTCTCTCTAATTTCTTATGTTCAACCACCTTGCCTGAATTATGCCTACATTTAAGATTTTGGGGTTTAAATGTTGAGGTTTGGTCGGATTTTCAGCCAAACTTTGACCAGGCATAGATCACCACAAATTCCTGGTATTAAAATGAAAACTACTACCAATAAAAGCCGTGATATTGTGATATGCTTTCCAATGCATTATTTGCCATCCTTTAACTAGATTCGGGTGCAAATTAATGGCAGTTCAAAGTTGAAACACATGAGTTCGGACCCTCTGCTTATATACAGGTATGCACCACACGTATAATAAATAGACTTTTTGCCAAAAAGCTATATACGTATATATTTGGTGTGTTCATACAGAGCTGGCCAACCCTATGCATGACTAATGAGAAAGAATACACATAACTGAGGGTGCACGTAAAACAGCAGGATTAGAATCCCAAGGGATTCCGCACATCCATTAAAAAAAGGGGTATACACATCGACTACGTTTGCACTCACATTGTCTCTATTTACATACTTAATGTTGCAGTGTACAGATGTACAGATGGCCATAGACAACCTTCCATGGGCATTTCCTAATTGCAACTGTTGTGCTGCTATGTGAAGTGCACTCTTTTTCTGACACCTTGAAGATGGTCAAACATGCTGAATCTGTACACCCAGGCCATGCCTTCCAAAATCAAGAGGTGAGGGAAGTAAAATGCTGCAATTTAAATGCATCACGATTTAAATGCTGCATTCTATGTGAATCATGATTCGGAATCCTGGATTAATCTAAGTATTCAACCAAATGCTGCATATGCAATAAAATCAATGTGCCTGCAGCAGCTACCAAAGAGGTTCTGGCATCCCAATGTTCCTGCACGTGCCTGATGAGGACGTCGCCCGTTTGAATCATGCCCGTCTTATCTGCCTGCCCGCCGGGAGTAATTTCATCCACATACACTGCAACCAAAAGGGATGGGTTGGAAATTTTGGCAAAGAGGCTTTCAATAATTGGGGCACGAATGAAGCATGAAAGTTGCGATTGCAGTTCCAAAGAACCAGCATGCCACAAACTCCCAACAGCTGCTTGGTAATCAGCACCTGGGCCAGTGCTCCCTCCTTTCTGCGCAAATACCAAGCCTGCTGGTTGTCTTGTGGAAAACTCAACGGAGTAGGTCTTGGGCTGGCTTGCAGGAGGTGCCTCAGAGGAGCTCCTGCAGTCAAGAGTACAAACTTTCCAACCCACTCAGCCAAGAATAGAAAGCCAGTGTGCATGCATGATCTATTTTTGCTAGTCTTATTACCACCCTCTACAAACAGCTACTTGCACTTGCAAAATTTTGCAGCAGGTATGCAAGCAACTCCCAAAAAATTGTGGGTTTCAAAGAAGATGACTGATGCTTGTATATGTCGAGGACAGAACCTTTCCATTCCTTAACAGTGCTTTGGTTACCATACCACCCGGGGACATGCTCTCTCTCGCCCTTATGCGAGTGGATGATGCTTTGGGGATTGCTTGCAACTCATGTAGTGGACGAAAATGACTCTCATCGTGAGCAACACTTCAAAGATGCCAGTGCTTGCTTGGCTGCCACCACTTCAATGAAAAATTTGAGTGCTCTATGGCCACAAGTAGCCACAAGTAGGCCAGGACCACCCTGCAACTCACTCAGAACTGGCAGCACATAGGAAGCTCTTCCTGAGGACTGGAGCTTTAAGCAGTGGTTTCCTGAAGCCACCACATACTCGTGGGCATCGTGTAGAGAGCATGCCAGATGGCCTGTTCACGCTTGCTTGTAGCATTTCCGAAGATAATTGCCAATGAGATAGATAGGTAATTGATTGGATAAAATTTGAGATTAGGTTGCATTCATTTCATGCATTGCCTGCAAGACGGGTGCAATTTCTCACACGATAGAGATAGAGTACGGATTTCTCTGACACATTACTAAATGCAAAACATTATATGCAAGGTGGGGGGTCCGCATATAAATCCCCCAGTCCGGGAAATTCATTTTCCCGGTCCGCCGAGGAATTTCCCGGTCCGCCCAGTGGAAACAACTTTTTATGGCCGTGGGGGGAGCCAATGTCCTTTTCGCGATGAAATTGCGGATGCAAATTTTCCACTTTCAATTTCCATTTTCCATTTGGAGTTGCTCGGAGCTGGATTTGGAGTTACCGGAAGTTGCCTATTGCTCAGGTCCGCGCAACTCCAAAATGGAAAATGGAAATTGAAAGTGGAAATTTTGCATCCGCACTTTCGCACGAAAAGGACATTGGCTCCCCGCCTCGCCATATTTCCCGGTCCGCCAAATCAATTTTCCGGTCCCAGTGGAAACGCGGTCTATAAACCCATAATGGTCATGGGGGCCAAAATTGGTTTGGTTCTGCCAGTAGGTGCTCAGAAACACCGATAGATTGAGCCCCCACAAGGGAAACTATCTTTTCTCTATTCTTCGCAGAAATAACATGTTGTCAAGAACACGTTTACAGCCTGGGAAGGTAGTCAGGAAAATAGAGGATCCAGCCGGCCTCTTATCTTTCCCTTATAATCAGGGACCAAGGCCAACAAGGCCACGGCAAACCAAATGTGCCTGCGCCTCCAACTTGGTTCTGTCCAGGGAAAGCCTGGGAAGGAGAGAGGCTCTTGTTTCATTTGGCGCAGTAGCAATGCTGGATGTATCAGCAGGGTCACCTTGTCTAGCTGCTGATGCCACCGTGAACCGTGAAGCTGTAAGCCAGGTCCGTCAACTTGCAAGCACACAACACACACACACACACACACACACACACACACACACACACACACACACACACACACACACACACAAACAGGCATTCTTGATTGAAAATGTTAAAACCCATATGTATCGACGCAAGCACAGGTTTGTAGCAGATGAAGCAGATGAACAAGTTCTGCAAATCAATTCTCCAAAAATTATTTGAAGTCGCCTACTTCTGTAGGGAAGCCCGCATGTGCTCATTCCGCAATGCACCCCACACTAGTGAAACCCATGCTACCCACACCCGCACTGGAAACATGAAAGGTAAAGTTGCACGCACACGCACTGGGCACACCGCTGCACGCACACGCATGTGCACTGGGGGCACTGCTGCATGCACACGCGCACGCACTGGGCGCACTGCTTCACGCACATGCACACGCACTAGGGCCCCACTGTCCACGTGGTTGTGCAAAGAAAGCAAGCTGCAGCATGTTTCTTTTGCTATTCACTACATAAGATTTCACACTGTACTACTATATCTCAGTACCCAGAACCCTTATGATTCCAGGAGGTTGCCGGCGAGCTTTACAAGATTAACAAGCAATCAACATTCCTTCTACAATCACCTAATTTCTGGTCTTGCATAGATTTACCACGCAAGTGGCAATCTCTTTACTTCACACTAATGCTCGTTGCAGGACCCAGCAACATCTGATCTGTGCCCAGTGCAGGTGAGCAGAACCCAAAAACCATGAATAGCCAAGGAGATCTAGGCTGAAATTACTGACATTTACTCAGGTTCCTGGATTGAAAGGATCAGAGCTGCTTGTTTGAATGGTGATAAGGTGTTTGGAGGATGCCGACCCTGGTGTTGTAGCTGAGAAGGCTTGGAAACATGGCTGCAGTCTGGAGAAGTGTCCCGTATAAGTTACATGTCACAGGAACGAAAGGCCGCTAATCAAAACGGCCGATCGCTGGCCTGCTTATAAAAAATGATCTTTGTGTCCCATGCAACTAAGTCCATCTGCTCAGTTATTTTTCATGTGATAAAACCCAGAGGGACCTAACTTGGCCATTTTGGGGGTGAGACCTGTCACAGGAAAATATTCTGAGCCTCCCTGGCCCCACCTCTCCCAAAACTTTTAATGCAATCCTGTTCTAACATAGTAAAGGCACAATTCTGCAAAGAACATCTTGGAGAATCGGCTTGATATGTGTGCTAGGGTGCTCAAAAAGGGAAAAAGGGGGCAATGTGTTGAAAAATGGAAATTTCACCCCATCTTGCCAAATATACCCTCAGGCATGTAGTAGGGATAAAGCAGACACCATAAAAGGAATGGGGTCAATTGGTGGACTGGCTGGGTCAGGGTGAGCGAGAGCGTTTGGGAGGCTAGGTGGACCTCTAAGCCCTAACCTCAATTTTTACTCGCGGAGCACTCCCTGGGGGCTTCTGTTATATCTTCTACATTTAAAGGTATCTTTTGTACCATTTGTAGGCCTCAATTTAAAAATTGGCGTCAATTTTATTTTGGTTTGCTCTGATTTTCAGCCAAAGTTTGACCAGGTATAGGTCAGGTCTCAGCTCTGGTGCCAAGATGAAAATTAGCACAAATAAAAATTGTCTTGATAAGCCATTTCATATACTTTCACACTAGTCATCTTGGCACCAGAGCCGGGCAAATAGTCATAACAGTTCAAAGTTGCACACATGGGTTGGGACCCTGTGAATAGAACCACGAGATAGGATTCTCCGATTTCATGAAGAATGTATTGGTTATCAAGTCTAGAGGCAAAGCAAGCATATCTGTACTGCTGAAGCAGTTGATGTGGGGCCTCCAAACTGGTGCGCCTCATGGTTTGCTGAGCCGCTTGCATTTCCTTTTTGTTGTCATGAACAGGCTCTGCCAAGGCAAGCAGCAGCAACTTTCTAGCAGGAGGATCGCTCACATAGGCCATCCTTCACTGCTGGTTGCACAAGCATGTTGCTCTCAAACTTTCAAAAACTTCTTAGTGAAACCCAAGGAAATGTCTTTGTGGGTAAAGAAAGCAGCATCCATTCCTTCAAATTGCAGGTGCCTGGTGTGGCAGAGCTGTATGTTGCATCCCCCGCCTCTGCAGCCTCGCAAGCAAATTCAGAAGTGCCTGTTTTCCCCTCCATCACTGCCGCCCTGGCAGCAGCACCATCAACTGCTGTGAGCATACGTGTCGCCCCAGGAAGGTGTGCCACCAAGCAGTGTTATCTACGCATTGAGCAGGTTGCATTTGGCCCCAGCAGGGTGTGCCACCAAGCAGTGTTATCTATGCATTGAGCAGGTTGCATTTGGCCCCAGGAGGGTGTGCCACCAAGCAGTGTTATCTATGCATTGAGCAGGTTGCATTTGGCCCCAGGAGGGTGTGCCACCAAGCAGTGTGATCTGTGCATTGAGCAGGTTGCATTTGTATGTGGGCCCCCAAGAAAATTAATTTGGGTCATTTCCCTGGCTGGTCCCACAGAAATGTCATCAGGTTTTCACCTTCTCTGCACACCTCGTTAAGTGCCCTAGACATATTGAGCATATGCTTGGGATGTCCAGCAACTTGTTCGTGTGCTGAAAAGTTGGGGGTGCAGTATCTGTGGTGTGGAGGCTGTCTTCCACACATTATGGCAGAAAGAAAAACTGTATTCCTAAGATCATCAAATGACTAATACTTCAGGACTGAAACTGGCCTCAGATTACTCAAGGATGCTGGAATGTCAGATGCAGGCAGGAAAGGAAAGCATGTCATAGCTGCGACTGCCTGCGAAAGCAGCTCAGCTCTTGGGTGGCAGATCCTGCAGGAGAGCCCTTCAAGAGCATGCCTGCAGACTTTACAATTGGGAGCAGTGTACAAGCAATGCAAGAAGTTGTGTAACTTGCAACTTAGCACATCCACTTAATTAATTTCCTCAATGCCAGCGTGACCCCAAAAGCTCCTCTGCTGGATTTCACCCATAAATTTTTTGCTTGCATAGCACTTTGCTTCTGAAGGCGTCTCCTAAACAATCCGAATTCCCAAACGTCAGCACTGGGTTCTTACCGTGAAGTTCATATTAGTTAGTGAACATGTGCTGCAAGTACCTCCTGCTTTAAAATCTTCTCCCTTTGCCCACCCACTGCTTCTCATATTCTCCTTGTTGCAACTATTTCTAGGATCAGCTACTCTACATGCTAATGAGGGGCTGGAATGGTGCAAGGATGAGCACCCTTCATTCGGTGCAAGGATGCTAATTTTTGGTGCAAGGTGGTGCAAGGATGAGCATCTTACACGGTTTAGGGGCTAGAATGGTGCAGGGATGAGCAGGTTATGTGGTAGAAAAATTCTTGACGGCATTTGCCACGGGTGGTCCAGAATAGTGAAATGACCATTGGCTATGGCATGAGGAGAAAGAGAGAGAGAGAGAGAGAGAGAGAGAGAGAGAGAGAGAGAGAGAGAGAGAGAGAGTGAGAGAGAGGAAAAGGAAGTGTGTGTGTGTGTGTTTGCTTGTGTGTGCGTGCGCCGCTACAATGCTCAGTATTGACCCTTTTCGCTCTGAGGCCAGCATGCAAGCAGGTGGCATGGTGGCCACTGTTGGCACACAAACAAATGAATTTGTGCGCCGCTGCAATGCTCAGTATTGACCCTTTTCGCCCCGAGGCCGGCATTCAAGCACAGGTGGCACGGTGGCCACTGTTGGCACACAAACAAATGGATTTTTGCAGAGCTTAGCGCACTGTCCTGAGCCTTGACCATGATCATGTGCAAACGAGCAGACTTTCTTTCTACACATGTATGTACACAAGCACCACGATTCTTGTTACATAGACTGCGCTGCCTCCAGGTACCGGGAACGCTTGGTGCTGGACAGGCCTAATATATCCATCGTTGCGGATTCTGGGGTGAGTGTATGTATGCACATTGGTGAAGGGCCCTGCAACCTATCCTCTGATGACCCCACAAGACCAGTTTGCATTGTTCGACCTTGAATCACACGGCCAGTCGCGGAAGGAGTGAGCGAGACAGGTTCAGGCATGCAGCACCCACTCTGCATCTGGTGTCAGCCTGTATGCAGGCATGCAGCACCCGCTCTGCATCTGGTGTCGGCCTGTATGTTCCTATGTGTCCTAAGGACACTGTCCTTTCCGTCACAGCAATTCCAGACGTTTTGTTGGCATGGCAAGTTTGGACCAAACCAAATTGTCATCCAGCAATGCCGTTGCTAAAGGTGTAAATTTCTTTAGGTCTCGCTGGCGTTCAAAGTAACCTGCGTGCTGAACCTATTCCTGCATGCAGCAAGGTGGCCAGCAAGTAGAGGTTTATTGGGACACCCAGGAGCCATACCAGTCCGTGGTAGACTGCTCTGCCTCCAATATTAGGTAAGCTGCTTGCCATTAAGCCACTAGGTATGCATGTGGGCCAGGTAAAAATTCCTGCATCAACCGTTTGAGCTCTCAATCTGAGCTTCTTCCTACACCACAAAAAGGATTGTGTTATGCCCTTTGAAATACTTGGATATTTAGAAAAGGAAAAAGAGAAGGAAAGAAGTCTGCGCCATCCAAAAAGGCCGTGTGCACTGACGAGAGTTACCCTAACTAGCAAGTTATCGGATGCTTAGGTGTTTAGCCATGACAAGGGGGTGGCAAATTCTTGTTTCTTCTCTCTTCTTAATGCTGCAAAGTCGGACCAACACGAGCATTGTCTGTGCTTGGTTGCCGGCAGTGCTGTCCAGGCACAGGCATGCTTGCACATTGTCAAAGGGATACCCTTTTCTCTTCTCTGAACTTTGCCTCTGAACTTTGCCTCATCAGGATTCATACTTGGGTGCTCACGCATGCACCTCCATAGGTATACGTACATAGTGTCAAGATGGCATTCTCCTCTGTTCCCTTCTCTTCTCTTCTCTTCTTTCTCTTCTCTCCATCCTCTACTCCCTTCTCTTCTCTCTCTTCTTTCCATCTTCTCTTCTCTTCCCTGCTTTCCTCTTTCTCTTGTCTTCTCTTGTCTTCTCTTGTCTTCTCTTCTCTTCTTCAAGCTTTGCCTCATATTTGGGCTCACGCGCGTGTACTTTGGAAAGCATACTTACACAGTGTCAAGATGACATCCCGTCCTCTCCTCTGAACTTTGCCGCATTAAAGGCCTCATATTGGGCGTCATGCGCATGCATGTGCATAGGCATACTAACAGAGTATCAGGATGACACCCTCTTCTTTGAATTTTGCCTCATATTGGGATTCGCATGTATATATCTACACAGGCATACTTACACAGTGTCAAGGTGATGCTCTGTCCTCTTTTCTTAACCTCATATGTGGACCCACGCACATGCAACTACACAGGCATACTTACACAGTATCAAGATGATACCCTGTTCTCTTCTTTGAAGTTTGCCTGATATTCGGTCTCACGCACATGCACCTGCAGGCTCCGGGGCCTGGTTTTCAAACATTTTTCCAAGTCAGTAGCCAACAACTATGGCGTGTTCATCCATGATGGCTCCGACCTGTGGTTGGATGCATGCGACATATGTAGCACCAGTGGAAGTGGGATTGGCGTTGAGGGTGCATCACCCCTCATTTCGCGCTGCAGGTGTGAGGTTTTATTTAGCAAGCAGCTGGGATGGGGACAGTGAAGTGTCGATCCCCGTAGGAAAAGCTCAGAATTCAGCAGCTGCCAAGGATGGCAAAGAGGGGCCTCAACACACCGTCTCCATGGGGTGCTGTCAGTGCTTGACTGCCTGAAATACGTCCAGGGGATACTCTTGCTCAACTAGGACACTGGCTTATCACTTCCCTGTAAATGAATGAGGTGTGAAGCAACCTTAGTGTAGCACCCATGATGCTCACAACATGGTGCTCACAACACTTGCCAATTGCCAACAATTGCCAACTGTGTAGGCACAGCGTGCTTCCTTGGGACTGGATTGCAATGTCAATTTGCAATGCCGTACCATGTGCCCAAGCTTGCAGAACAGTACTTGACCTGCTTGACCACAAAATGAGAGAAATAAGAAAACATGTGATAGGGTGAAAGGGGAAGTGTGATAGGGTGCCTGAACCCCAGGGGCCATGCTGAATCGAGTGGCGTGATAGTTGGACGGTACATCTGTGCAGGAATGAGTGAATGAGCACATCCCTACACAAGCAACCGTCCTTGCTGACTGTTCATGCACAGGACATCACATCCCCAAGTCTCAAAAGGTTGTCAGTTGACCAACCTGATCATGCAGCATGATTGACCATGCAGGCTGCATGAATCATGCTACAAAGAACGCCTCTTGTCTTACTGTCAGTTGGCTATAGGGAATGCTGCACACAAAGCTGCTCAAAAGGCTGGAAGAAAGTATTCTAGTTTAATACACCCATCTGCACCTGTAGGTCCACTGCACGCACTCTTCCCGTTGGATGCCCAAGTTGGCTGACAGCTGCAATCACAATAACTGCAAACGTCCTGCAGAAAAGTGCTGCTGGGTTGAGGAGGGCATGGAGGTGTTTGTCAGTGGCTGCTGTGTTGCACTTTTTGTTGTGTGCATTAGCCTAACCACCATGGCCGCATCCTTCCCCTATCAGATCCAGCTTTGTATCTAATTGTTCATGACAGGATCCATGGCTGCGCCAATCACGGCCTCGCTATCTTCGGTCCTATGGATCTCGAGGCTCCACTGGACATGGCAGGAGGAGGCTCAGTCAAGGTCAGTCAAGGTCTTGGGCGGCTTGTTGATCACTTGTTGTTGGAATGAGCTCTGTTCAAAAGGGCACGGCCGTGTCTCTTTTTTGTCTCATCTACCTGTGCGGAGTCTGGTCGCTGGCGCAGCGGGGAATGAGGTTTGAAACTGGACTGAGGATTACCAGGCGCTTTGTCATTACCTTGGAGGCTTGTGTTGAACATTCAATGAACGCAAGAACCCTCTGCTGCACTGTGCCTCAGGCATGTCAGGTTTTGTGATTTTCCTCATCTGCCTCAATTGTTTCCTCCTTTTGATGAGTGACACATCCACCATGGCCCCCGGAGGCCACTTGAAAGGGATCTGGTCATCTCTCAGCTCATATCCACACATCCACACAGCCATTGATTTATGGAAAATAGTTTATGTGGATAAGTTTGGTGAAGCAATCAACAACCTTCCTGTGCTCTTGTCCGGCCTGGGTTCTGTGCACCAAGTATCCCAATGCTCTCCATGTGATTCTTTGCAAGCAACTCTCTCTCTCTCTACATTGCATTGCAGAACTGCACAATTGAGCAAAACAAGGGAGACGGCATTCGTGTACGGACTTCAGCGGAGCCCATGGTGTCAGGAAACATTGTTCAGGAGAACAAGGGCAATGGTGTGGCGTTGAAGGATTGTGGAGGGCGATACATCAAGAACACCATCTCAAAAAATAACAAAGGAGGTTTTGTTGCGGAGGGTTACTATGGGGTTGCTAATGGAGCCAAGATAGCACAAGAGAACAAGGTAGATGGTGCTGTGAGGATTGCCTAGAGTCCTCATCTTGGGCATCACAAAGATCACAGGTAGGAGAAACAGTGTCATGCCATGTGGCTTGCTCAAATTTGAGGGTATGGATACAAAGACGAAATTGGGCCATGCTGCATATGATGTGCTAAGGCAAGCCCAGGTATAGGTATTTGGGTGGAATTTAAGGTATACGTACCGTACGTACTTGCCTTAACGTGACGCTAAGGCAAGTCCAGGTGTAGGTATTTGGGTGGTCTTTAAGGAGAATGCATGATATGTGCGTTCTTGATTGGGATTGCACATCATTGATGATAAGTGGATTTTCAGCTGTTGAGATCTTTTGGATGAAAAGGAAAATTGTCTCCAGTACGCCAAAACAAACACACCCATCATGATGCTGGTGCCCTGGGGCCGCGTGCTGCGAGAAACCCACCAGACCCACATTAGCCTCCCCCTTACCCTCTGGTGAGGAAGACTCGCGGATCGTTGAGCCAATGCGTCTCCTTTGCAACAAGGGTTACAAGGGAAAAAAGCCTCAGTCAAGACGTTTGACTGTTAGCCTGTTCATAAATGCACATGAGATCATGAAGGGAAAAATGGGAAGGTTGTTGTTTTCCTGGCTTAAGGATCAATGAGTTACAATGAGTTACAATGGGGTTTGACCTTCAGCCAGGTAGTTTGGCTGCTCGGTCTGCTCAACTGTTCCAACTGCATAAAAAATATCCATGAGATCGGAAATAAAACGACAAGTGTCATTAGTTTGCTTCTGCAAGAAATGAATAGCATCCTCAGAGCTAGCTTGAGAATAGTAGAAAGTGCCTGAATCGTCCAAAAAAATCCTATAAGACGAGGGGAAGTCAGAAAATAACTGTGCAAAGAAAAGAAAAGAAAAGACTACGCAGGCCAGGTCTGGCTGCGTGCATTAAGGAAAGGTCCCCTAACTAGCAAGCTAGCTAGGGCCTCACCGAGGAGGTTCACAGGCCCAGCCTAAACCAAGCTATGAACCAAAGGAGAGCAACTAATGCGGGTCTGGTGGGTTGCTGTCAGCCATGCGCCTGCGGGCGTGGACTCTCCTCCTCCTGCTCTGACCTGTCTCACTCCCAGTGCCGCCCCTACCCAAAGAACCCTGCAAGTATAATGAGTGCCTGGTGTTTATTATTTTTGTTAGTGATTGGAGTGCATGGCAACTTAATTGAGAGGCTAATTTTTCTGCGTTATGTCTGGTAAGACCCAGCTCAACCAGAGGAGTGATGGTGTAGTCATTATAGATAGTACCTGCTACACCAAGTAAAATGGTGTGCAATGTCACCTTATTATTTCTGTTTGGGTTTCTGAGACTACGGGTGCGAAGTCTGGATATGGTACCAGCATGCTGGTCAGCAGCTGTGCGTAGGCTGGGTAAGGGGTTAGTGTCAGGGCAAAATTTAAGTTCCACAAGGTGGATATCCCTATCTTGAGCAGGTATCCTTTTAGGGTCGAGATGGGTTGCTCTCCCTGGGATAGAGCGCACAAAGACAGCATCAGGACGGCTTTGGTGTCGGGCAGAGGGGCCAGCACCATTGGGAAAAGCCCAGTCAGGAATTTTCCTGGAGATGTATTCAGGGACTTCAATGCCTTGTTCTTGGAGCTTTTCCCTACAGCAAGCATCCATTGCAACAAGGAATGAGCCATGTGCACCTTTGCTGAGGGCTTCGCAACAGAGACTGAGGGCAGTGTTATGTCTGTTTATGAACATCCCTTGGCATGTTGGGTGTGAGCATCCTAGGACAATGTGATTGATGCTGTCCAACTTGTATAACTGTGCATAAGCCCTTCGAAGAGAACACACAGAAGCGCAAGAACAAAGGAACACGGCATGCTTTTCATCTTGGAGTCCTTGTTCACATTTATCACAAGTTGATGTGTGCTCTTTCCTGGCTTAAATAAAAAACGGGAATTCACTTGGTGAGTGGTACAATTGAGTGTCCAGTCATGGCAGGGGGCACACACACGTAGTATGGATGAGAGAGCAGAGATGCACAAGCCAGCAGAAGTCCCACCACACGGAACACCTTCAGCCTTAAGCAGACTCTCTGTGTACGAGCACCACTTATGGACACCAGCCAACAAGAGCTAGCAGAGGTCCTTTGCAACCTGCTTGCAACGCCCCCCCCCTTTCAAGTTGTCCTTAATTTATGTAAGGAGTGTTTCAGTGCCTACGTGGTTTTTTCTAGTATGCCAGGTCATGGTGACGACACCTGAGATCCACTATAACTGACTCAAATCCTTATGATTTTTGTGAAAACAGGCAAGGCAAGGATGAAGTGGTGCAAATGTGCAAGCCTCACTGCAGCGAACAAAATTTATAATCATTTCATGATGTTGTAACTTGCTGTGCATGCCTGGTGCAGTGCACATGGGATACTGCTGGAAATGGTGCATAAAAGCCACATTCCTGGACACCAACAAGCGTGCATTTAGGAGAGCACCCAACAGTGCTAACAACAACAGCTAGTCTTAGCTACAAAATGTAAGCTATGAGCAACCGAAGTAACGTGTTACCAGCGGGTTGTCAGCCATCTGGCCAGGTGTGCGCCTCACCCGCCTGTGAGCAGCCCATCCCGCAGACCCCCATCCAATCCCCCAATAAAAAACACTAAATTATATGGCATGTTTGGTGCTACAGTAGAAGTGTGAAGACATGGCTGTCTGGGCAAGGCATTGGTAAGTGGCGCCAGCGTGCAAGGCTACCTGGGGCCCATCTCAAGGTCTGTGCAAAGCCTGGCCTTGCCCAGCTACTGAATAAACCTCAGTGGTAGTTGGTTGCCAGTGTTCAGTGTTCTTTGTATTTGAAAATGCAAACTAGAGCACAAGTAGAGTAATATGTTTTTTTGCAGCTGTCACAGTTACTGTACCAAATGCTCACACAGGCATGTGGTCCTCAATGCTGCTCTTGCAGTAAGGCTGACACCTTTTGTCTTTTAAGTTTAAAAGCATCTGTCAGCATAATTTGTTTGCATCCCCCCCTCCCCCCCCCCTGTTCCTACAGAAGAAAAGAAAACCCACGTAGGCATTGAGATTACTCCCCACATCAAGTGAGGCAAAGGACATACATTGGCTCAAAGACTCTTTGACAGAGCCATGAATCTCCCTCACCGGAGAGTAAGAGGGAAGCTAATGTGGGTCTGTTGGGTTTCTGGCAGCACGCTGCTCAGGGCACCAGAATTATAATGAGTGTTTTTGTTTTCAATGGCACCTCTGGTTGAGGTATGTTTGTGCGCAAACTGCACAGAATGGGCATGGGAGGTCTTGCACAAATTTGATACACATTTGCGGGTCAACCCTGCTTTCCTAAATTGGTCCAGGGTGTGAGCAGCATAGATAGTCCCATCCACGCCAAGGAGGATTGTGTGGAGAGTTTTCTTGGCATCTTGAAGTTGTTTGCACAGTTCAATGTGTTGTTGCTGTGAGGCTTCAAGAGAATTTCTAGCTGGGCACCAGACCTTATATCTTCAAGAAAAGGGTCACAAAGGTTACAAGGGAAAAAGGCATCAGTCAAGACGTTTGACTGCTAGCCTTTTCATAAATGCATATGAGATCATAAACGTAAGAAAAAGGAAGTTTATTGTTATCCTGGCTTAGGAAAACATTAACATCCTGGGAATTTACATAGTGAATGGTACCTAGACAGGGTATCCTGTGGGAGGTGTGAACATGTAGACAAGAAAAGTTGTGCTTAAAAAGTCAGGCATACTTTTGACGGAAAGAGCAGAGCTGGGGATTGGAACATCTGAACAGCACATGTCTTTCATTTTGTATGTCATCAGAATCACAATATCACAGACCGGAGAAGTGCAAGGGTTACAAGGGAAAAAGGCCTCAGTCAAGACCGGAGAAGTACTATTGGACCAAATAGCCTGTTCAATTTGAAGGGTGTGAACCCGCACCCTGAATCTGGCAGTGTTGCGAAGGATGTGATGGGGAAGATCCAAGTACATGTATTTGGGCATTGTATAAAGAGGTTGATTTGCATGTGCATCTGACAGGAAGGAAAAGCTACGCAGGCAGTCAAAACACTCCCCACATCACTTAAGGAAAGAGGATACCTAGGGCACTAGGCCTCGTATCTTTGCATTATTTTGTTTCTATTAAGTGGATATGGCGGTTTTGGATGCTCAATTCATGAAGTTGCCTGGCTGGAGTTGTGCTTTTTCTTACCTCTCTGTTACCTCTCATACTGCGGAGTGCCCGATGTGAGGGGGCATCAAGTGGTATATTTGGGTTAATAGGGCAAGGAGTGACCAAGATGGCGTCAGGGCGGCTGGAGAAAGAAAAGAAAAACTATGTCGGCAGAGGAAACTCTCCCTACATCAACTAAGGAAAAGGAGACACATTGGCTCAGAGGAGCCGTGAGCCTCCTCCACCACAAAGCTGCAAAGAAGAAAAAGCTAATGGGAATCTGGAGGGTTACTGGAAGCACCCGGCACCAGAACCTGGCTGTGAGAAGCATCACTATTTTCAGCACATCTAGTGGTAACAAGCTTATGGGCATACTGAACCGAATGGGCATGGAGTTTTTGAGCAAGTTTATGGGCCTGTTGATGGTCCAGTCCAAGTTGTTTAAACTGGTTCAAGGTATGATCAGTATAGCAGGTCCCACCAACACCCCGAAGGATAGTGTGTCAAGAGTGTGAAGTTACATCTAGCTTGATGAGGAATACTGGGGTGAAAGAGGTAGGGATGTTACATGTGATTAGAGACTTGCTCAGGGACGTGCAGGTCATAATGGGCCAAATGGTATGATGGCTTACATCTATATGCACAAGGTTTGACCCATATATATGAGCCTTCGCTAACCAGTGTCGAATCATTCTGCTGGCAATGTTGTGATGCCCAAATTGGGCGGCCCAAATACCATGTTACGGAGAAGGGGCATTAGCAAACTGAGAGAATGCGGAGGGCACCACTTAATGACGACATACCGATAAGCGTTTGCTTCACATTCAGACTCGCTCGAGGTCTGGTGCTCTCATGCGCTTTCATTTCCCTTTCACAGATTCCTCATGTGTGTGTTGTGTGTGTATGCGTGTGTGTATGTGTGTGTGTGTGTGTGTGTGTGTGTGTGTGCGTGCGTGTATGTGTGCGCGTGTGTCCAAGTATCATATACCTGCAGGAAAAGTTAGGAACAAATGACTGTAGTATACCGTTAAATCTTTGTTTTAAGGAAATGTATCTTCGTTTTTCTTCAACGATCTGGTCTACATTCTACATCTCGGTGGGCTCAGGTTTGTTTAACAAATTTAAAAATGAATATTACTACAGGATTTGTGAGGAGAGCGCTTTATGTTGCCAACACTGGGAACCAGAAAACCATCTCACGAGGTTTACACTGTGGCAGACCTCTGCTGCAGGAAGCAGGATCATCTCAAGATTACTCTAAAGCAGCACCTGCAGTGCATGGGAGTGGGAATGTGAGTGTGTGTGTGTGTGTGTGTGTGTGTGTGTGTGTGTGTGTGTGTGTGTGTGTGTGTGTGTGTGTGTGTGTGTGTGTGTGTGTGTGTTTGTGCGGACGTGCGTGCGTGCGTGTGTGTGTGTTTGTGTGTCGGCGCATTTTGGTTGCGAATATTCGCGCATTAATTTGTACCTGGGATGTACCCGTGCATGAGCTCATTTCACGCTTCCTTCCTAAAAACCTACTGTTTGCATCTCTATTACTGTTTTCCATTCCCTGCAGTTTGCAAGGTAAGCTGTCATGGCAGCCTGGTTGCCATGGAAGAGATCAGCCATGGCTTCGGATGAGGAGGTGCTTCCTAGCAGCCTGGTTCATGTAATTTTCAGGCTTGCATCTTATCAATTAGAAGAGGCATTGAGTGGTGCAAAGTTTGACACAAGCAATGCTAGGGAACATGCATGATTGGCACGAGTTGTTTGTGAGCTCCGCTTAGGATCGAGTAATAAATATGCCTTGACACTTATGTCCCCAATGGCCCTGCTGAGGACCACTTAAGAGGCCTCCAAATGAATCCTGTGTGGTGTAAATTACCAGGTACATGGTTCTTGGTGGAGTAATTGGAGGCGGAGCTTTTGCTTACACGCTTTTCAGCTCCAGGCTTCCCCCACCAGGCTCCCTGCCTCCCCCTGTAAGTGTTTTCAAGCAACTTGTACACATCAGCACGACAGCCTGCGCAATTCAGAGGCATTTTTTTGTTTTGCTTGCAAAATCGTAATGGGTGTTTATATGCTTGAACTGGCTTTATGGACCTGCCTAGGTAAGGAAATTTCAAGTTTCGAACTTTTCACTTTTACAATGGGAATGGATACTCCCTGCAACATGTCGGAAGGTTGAGAGGAACCTTTCCTCTCTTTTAAGACGTCTGTAGTGGATTTGAGCAGGAGGTTGGGGTCTTACCACTGCAAGGTTGCACCAATTCTTCTGCTTTGCATCAGGGAGTGCAAGTATTGAGTTGCGCATGGGCACACACACACACACACTCTTACAAATGTACATGCGTGCATACATACAAATACACACACATTCATACACACAACCACATCATGTTCAACCAGGAAATCTTAGATGTTGCTTTCCTACTCTTATGCTGGTTGTCAAGGCCCTGATCTCAAGATAAAGAGAGGGAATTCCCACTCATTCATGAAGCGACTAACGGTCCTCTCCTTACTCTTATCCTGTCATCACAGCCCCGAGCTCAGGAGAAAGAAAGGAGCTAGCTGCATGCTGAGCGAGCCCGGCAGTGTATAGCTCAGCAGCAGGCGGCATGGCGTGTCACGTTCTTCCGCGGCCGTGACTTGTGACTTGCTATTGCCTACCCCTCAATGTAGTCACAATTATTTGAAGGGTGGTCTTTGTTCTGCTGGTCTTTGCTCTGCTGGTGCATCGATTTCTAGCTTGTTCATACTCATGCCCTGAACCTTTCTCACCACAAATTCTGTTTGGCCCTCATGCACTTGGTTCATCCGAGTTGACCCTATCAAATTTCATATGAACCAAATATGTTGATACCCAATGTCCAATCATAAGCAGCTTGAACACTTTATTTTTCATTGAACATGGATTACGTGCAAGTGCAGCTTTAAAGAGAGGAAAGCGCTCATTGGTGTGTCTGCATTGGTGACCACCATGTCTCCTTGCCAGAATGGAGAATGCATATACTTGCTGAATGGAAAACTGCAGCCAGTCTGTGCCTGTCATGCTGAATCACCGTTAATGCACATTTACAAGTTAAGATACAAGTTACAATGGGGTTTGACCTTCAGCCACTGGCAGGTAGTTTGGCTGCTCGGTCTGCTCAACTGTTCCAACTGCACAAAAAATATCCATGAGATCGGAAATAAAACGATAAGTCTCATTAGTTTGCTTCTGCAAGAAATGAATAGCATCCTCAGAGCTAGCTTGAGAATAGTAGAAAGTGCCTGAATCGTCCAGAAATATTCTATGAGAAGAGGGAAGTCAGAAAATAACTGTGCATAAGTCCTTCGAAGAGAACACACAGAAGCGCAAGAACAAAGGAACACAGCATGCTTTTCATCTTGGAGTCCTCCTTGGTCACACCTATCACAAGTTGATGTGTGCTCCTGCCAAAGTGATGTCTCAACTCTTTAAGTATGAGCATGTAAGTGAAAACGTGCTATGTTTCTTAGCGCACGCTTGCCCAAATCAAGATGCAAATACCTGGGGACAGAAAAGGGCGCACCATGAACAGACAAGGGTCTCAAAGGAAGTGCCATCCATTGATGATACTTGGCTATTTTGTTCGTGTGTTCACCATGTCCTGCCAAGGCATCAGCATTCCACACACCTCGCAGCCTTTTTCTCAGATCAACAACATACTCCCTCATCAATATAGGCTGCCCTGACCGAACACAATGAGTAAACACGTTGCACCTGTCCAAGCCTGTGCAGGCAGCCAAAAATTCTGAGGTCCAGTATTTATGGGAAAGACTGCTCATTTCAACATCTGCTTGCAGTACCTTACTGAGTGTAGTGCTGTTGCTGCGCAGTAAAGCATTGTAAAACCTAACTGCTGCGCGAAACCAATAGAACCGTAAAGGTTCATGCCTGCACTCACGCAGTACAGACCAATTAGGAGTGGTGCGCTTTACCCCAAGGATACGCTTCAATAAGCACAGGTGCACAGTTTGCAAAGGACAGTCCATTTCAGCTCCTTCTTTCATAAATCTAGTGCCCCAAATCTGGCATGCATACATGCTAGCAGGGAGAGCATATGCTTTAGTCAGCCAGAGCATGGTATGCGGCCTGTCTGTCAGGCGGTGCTCAGATGCGAATTGCCTAATCCGTCTACAACCAGCTAGGAAAGGGGCACACATGTACTCAGCAGTGGCTTGCGGGTTGCAATGCACATTTACTGTTCTTAGAGCAGGTTATACTGTAGGCTGGAGTTGCGAGTGCACCGGCTTATCTCTTCTTCTTCATATTGCTGCTAAGCTGCTCTTGGTCTTGCTGAACAGTGCTGGCTTGGCTGCAGCACGCAGACAATGTCTGGAGCAGACACAGCGTTTGGACCAGCTTCACCAGGTTAGGGTTACATCAGAGACAAGGCACCCCTGGCACAAGGCCAGGGATAACAGAAACAGCGCCAAACCTTGATGGAAGGTGGAACAGAAGGTTGAATAAGAGAGAGCATTCAACAAAAGAACCCCACTTAAATACAGGTCACACCTGACGCCCATGCTGAGATGTTGGAAAGCTTGCTCTATGGCTTAGGGGTGGGTCTTGAGCTTGCTGGACAGGGCCTGCCTGACAGTCGTGTCGTAGGTCCCATGGTGGAGGCCAACTTGCTGGTGTAGACTTCTGTGCCACCTCTTCCTCTTGGTCTGTGTGGTGGGGCCCTGCCTTTCAGGTGACCTTTCCTTAATGCACCCAGCCAGACTTTGCAAGCGTACTCTTTCTTTCTTTCTTTCTTTCTTTCAGGTCACACTTCACACTCTAGGTTTTGCAACAATTCAGCAATAACCACGATTTAACGTGACATGCCTCCTTCTTTGACCCTCCATAGATCAGAGTATAAAGCTGAGCACATGAAAGAGAGGTAAGTATCCTAGGCAGTGCTTCAAAGAACATGCCTTCTCTTCATCAGCAAACAAGGAAAAGAGTTGGGGCTCGAAGGGTCAACACCATGACGGTAGCTAGCAGCATCAGGTCGGACCGACCCTGATTACGTGAACTGCTTTAAAAGTAAAAGTCAACTCTGGGCAACAAGGTTAAGGTTACGACAAGTGTCATTAGTTTGCTTCTGCAAGAAATGAATCACTTGTAGTGAGTTCCACCAACTGGAAGCACAGTTAGGAGCAACAAGGGTTACAAGGGAAGCACACTGTCCTTCCAGTTAGCCAACCCCTGGCAGTTAGGAGCAAACAAACCAATGCGGATCCGGCGGGATGGCGGCCATCCTTCCAGGCTTGCGTCTCGCCCTCCTGTAAGCAGCCCGTCCATTAGCCTCCTCCCCCAATCCCTCATTGCTTGGGTTGGATAGGATAGGATAGGGTTACAGGGGAGAAGAAGGCCTCCAGTCAAAACGACTGACTGCTGGCCTGTTCATAAAAGGGAATAAGTTCATGTAAAAAACGATAAAGCTTGTTGTTGTTGTTTTGTTTCATGAAAGAAAACATTTGAAAAGACTGTACATGGTGAATGGCATACAAGTAAGGAGCCTCCTGAGAGGAAGGGTGAGATAGAACGAGGGGAGTAGGATAGGGTTACATAGCTGTACCTGCCTACAAGGGTAGCTTAGCGGGAGCAAAAGGTGCCTGTAGCCAAACCAATCCAAACTTGTGAAAAGATGTCAACTGGAGAAGGAAGCAAGTCTTTGAGCTGAGTTCAGAAGTGCCAATTGCTATAGAGACTCATGAAACAAGCATGAAAAGTGTATCCACTCGCACTCTACCAGGAATTTTCAGATTTCAGAAAAAAATACACTCCCGTGTTCTTACATGATGTTCAAAGAAGCAGGAATTGCTCGGGTTGCTCAATTGGATGGCACGTTTGGGCTATCATGCTGAATTACCGTCACTGCACATGTACAGTTTTTGAAGCAGGCAATACAAAGAACCTCACTTAAATACAGGTCACACCTCACACACTAGGTTATGCAATGATTCAGCAATAACCACGATATAACATGACAGGGTGGGTGGTTTTTGTTAAGGTCTTGACAGCATGTGTGGAGTTTGGTCGCAAGTTCCAGGGCTTTTTTTTTTGGTTGAGCCAACCTCACACAGAGGGGGTCAATTGTATATGGATTGTAAATAGGTCCGCCAACTAAAAAAAAAACTTTGAGGCAGAGACATGCTAGCTCAATCAATCAAGGAAAAGAAAATTGGCTCAAAACAAGCCGTGAGCCTCCTCCATCACAAAGCAGGAAAAAGAAGGGCTAGTGGGGATCTTGAAGGTTGCTAGAAGTACCTGGATCCAGAACCTGGCTGTTAGGAGCATCTTTGTTTTCAACAGCGTGTCTAGTGATTACAAATTTGTGGGCATGCTTTACAGAATGTGCATGGAGTTCATGTGCAAGCTTGCTAGCTCACTGGTGGTTGATGGTGGCCATTTTTTTAGCAAGTGCCCCCAACACTCAGAAGGATGGTATGTAATGTCACAACTTTTCCACTGACATTCTTCCAAAGGTCCGCATGCTTCCGCCGTGCCGCCTCCCACTGCTGCTTAGGCCTGGTGTCCTCACAGTATTTGATTTTAATCAGGTGAATATGCTGCTGGTGGAAGTTTTGAGAACCCATTGCGCAGACTTTCTGAAGAAGCATACTGAGCACTGTACACGCATAAGAGTTTCGAGCTTTGATGTGGCTGCTCTTGAGTGGAACCTCTAGTCCATGGATGTCTGGAGCTGCTCTTTTGTGCTTGTTTGAGAACTTTCCTTGTTCCCCAAGGCGCTGGTGATTACCTTGTGTTCTCTGATTGCTTTCCTAGGGTACATCCGAGAACTCCAAGTTGTTGTTTCCCATGCGCATGCTTGACGGTGTTGCAAGGTTGCAGTCTCAGTCCTGTCATGCTGAATCACCGTTACGGCACTTTTGTTGTTCTCAAAGCAGGTAACACAACCCGGGTGGGAGAACCACGTGAAATGGTTTTAACGTCCAGGGTTGCCAATAACCATGCAACAAAGGACGGGTACACTCGAGCTGTTGGCTGGAGTTGCGAGTGCACCGGCTTAGCTCTTCTTCTTCATATTGCTGCTAAGCTGCTCTTGGTCTTGCTGAACAGTGCTGGCTTGGCTGCAGCACGCAGACAATGTCTGGAGCAGACACAGCGATTGGACCAGCTTCACCAGGTTAGGGTTACATCAGACACAAGGCACCCCTGGCACAAGGCCAGGGATAACAGAAACAGCGCCAAACCTTGATGGAAGGTGGAACAGAAGGTTGAATAAGAGAGAGCATTCAACAAAATAACCCCACTTAAATACAGGTCACACCTCACACTCTAGGTTTTGCAACGATTCAGCAATAACCACGATTTGACGTGACAGTCCAACTGTCCAAGTGCGAGCTTCATGTGTTTCGTGCTTGACTTGAAGTTGCAGTCCAACTTGCCGCGTGCGAGTTTCAAGGTGCAGTTCTCTTCAACAAAAGCTGTGGCTTGTTTGGTCTGTGCTCTTTTCTTTGGTTCCTTTGGCTCATCTACGTCCATTGTTGCTCCAATTTCACTGACGTATGTCACTGTTGTGGCTTCCTTAAAGTTTGAACCAGTGAGAAACCCTTCCTTGATATCTCAAGCATGTTATCTAAAACCTGTTTGCCACGTGCACATTTTCTCTGCCTGTTCCTGCACAATTGAGACAAATATTTTCTTTCCTTCTTTTTCGGTTTTATTCGCATTTTAGGCTGAGCAGCCAAACTTTCTGGCTGAAGGCTAAATTCCATTGCAAACCTTGTAAACCTTGTAAACCTTGAATATGCTGCTGGTTTGCGCTCAGTTACAAGGTCAGCGTCACAGAGCCAGAATTCACAACAGCCAGTGGGTTTTGTATCTTCTTGTGGGTTGATGGGGTGCATGTCAAAGATGTTTTTGTTGTGCAGTCCTGTATTAAGTTCCTGCTTCCAAGTGTTGGTTGCATCAGGCTTTTCAAAGCCTTGTCTCTCAAGATTAGAAAGGGAAAAGTCTGCTGTGGGCCGAGAAAGATCAGGTTCGCTTTGGTTGGCTTCAAACACATGCAATCGCTGTTGGAATTTAGGCCAGGTCTCTTTAGTTTCTTCTGGCTCCGAGCCAGCTGCTGGCTCTGGGAGTCCCAAGAGGGCATCCGAGCGACCCTTATGAGTTCTTCTTGGGACTGACATTCTCCGTCAGTTTTCTGTGCAGTGTCGCGATCTTTCAAGGGCCTCAGCTCAAGTCACCCTCCATACCATCCTGTTAGGTGTGGGAGGGGTCATCTACACCCCCCACACTCTGGAGCCTCGTAAAGAGCTTGGTCTTGACACTCATACAGCCACCAGGCTTGCCTTGAAGCTTCATGCCCATTCCGTCCAGTATGCTTATAAACTTGCTAGCACCAGACGTGCTCTTGGGAAGACTTGACTCACATCACCAAGACAAGGGCTACTTCTAGTGACTCTCCTGCTTCCCATTGACTTCATTCTTTTGATTCTCTTGGTGAATGAAATACATGGTGCCTCGGCCCCAAATATCCTTTTTTCCTGAATTGATGCGGTCTTACCTAATTGGGAAGTGCTTTCACTGCCTCAAGCAGCTACTCAAGCCTCCTCCACCATCACCAGCAGCAACAGCAGCAAGGCCAGCAGCACAAGCACCTACTTTGCCTGCCCCACCACCAGCACAAACAGCAGCAGCAGGAATGACAGCAGCAGGAGCGACAGCAGCTGCAGCAAGAGGAGCCCCAGTCACTCCCACCAAGCGGAAGCGCACCAGCCAAGAGCCCAACCCTGTCCAGCACCAACACTGCCCTCCCCTAGCAGCAGGAGCAGCAGCACCAGTACAAGAAATAGACGCAGGTGGAGAAGCCAAGAGGCACGGACAAACTGCAGACCAAGAGACCCGAGTTTGAGCACACAAGACTGCGCAGGCAATAAAAGCAACATGGGTCCCTAATAGGAGGTATGGGGAAGTGTATGGGGGTCCTCAAGGGCCGTCCAAACCCCATGCCATGTCTCGGAGAGACTACAGAGGGTACTATTCTGCTGAAGAGATTCAAGCAAGGCAATGCAACTGATATCTTTATGACATGTGCACTCACCAGGCTATATCGGCGGTTACCCTTCTTAAAGCATTGCAATGCATCTATAACAGTAGATGCTGAGAACTTAAGTACAAAGCATAACATGATCACTTTTATCATGGCCTCTTGGACCATTTTTCAGAAAGATGCTGTTCTCAAACTTTCTGCGCTTCTTGTGGAAACACAAAAGTGTATTTTCCTGACATTACAGCCATACGGAGTTTTTGTGCATGACTTTGCATGCTTCGTTCATGTAGAGTGACAATGTGTTTTATCCTTACAAGGTTTACAAGGGAAAAAAAGGCCTCAGTCAAGACTTTTGACTGCTAGCCTGTTCATAAATACACATGAGGTCATGGAGAAAAAAAGAAGTTTGTTGTTATCCTGGTTTAGAAAAATATTGATATCCTGGGAATTCACTTGGTGAACGGTGCCTAGAGAGGGCATCCTGTGGGAGACGTGGAGGTGTAGGAAAGAGAAGTTGTGCTCAAAAAGTGAGGCATACTTTTGACGGAGAGAGCAGACCTGGGGATTGAAACATTTGAACAACACATGTTTTTCATCTTGTATGTCATCAGAATCACAGATATCACAGACCGGAGAAGTACTATTGGACCAAGTAGCCTGTTCAACTCGGAGAGCGTGTACCCGCAGCCTGAATCTGGCAGTGTTGCGAAGGACATGATCGGGAAGATCCAAGTACATGTATTTAGGCATTGTATCAGGTGGGTGAATGGCATGTGCATTTCTGACAGGGAGAGCGCACCATTGATGGTAAGTCAGCCGCTTACTGTTGCTTACTCTTGGATCAGGGGCTGTGAATTGGTTCCAATAGCCCAGGTGTCTAGATCTCAGATCCACCACAAATTGACTGAGGTTCACAGGGTCACAAGCCATAATTTGACGTTTCATCAGATCTGAGTGAGCCAGACCATCCAGCACAGATAAGAGGTGGGACGTCCAACAAGAGTCAGTCATGGAGCTAAGGCTGATGTCAGCATGGAAAATGTTTTTGAGAAGGAGACTGCTGCACTTAGTAAGCGAGTTATAGAAGCGCATAGTGCATGAAACCAATTGAACTGAAAAGGTTCAATGCCACTTTCTCGTAAAATGCTCCAAGATGGTGTTGTGGGTTTCACTCCAAGAAGGTTCCCCAAAACGGTCAGGATCCACTTCTGCAACAGGTTGTCCATTTCTGTGCCCTGCCGTAAGTAAGGAGTGGCCCATATCTGGCCGGCATACATTCCTGCTGGGATAGCATACGTTTTCAAGAGCCAGATGAGCGCATGCAGCCGATTTGTAAGGCTGTGATCGTGAGCAAAGTTTTTGACGCGATAAGTCCCTGCTATGCATGGTTTCAGAGCAGCCTCAGCAGCAGTGAAAAGGTTGAGACGTTTGTCACAGACTCTGTGTGGGTATGGTCGGACCATACCCAGATATTTGAAAGAACCAGTGTAGGGAAGGTTGTCACCATAATACAGCAGCAGTGGGTGGTGGAGAGGGTGAGGGGGCAATCCCCATGACAGAATGAGTTGCCTGACAACCCGAAGAAAGGCATGAATGCCCCCCCCCCGTCACCCAACCCTCCTTCGATCAGGTCTGTGGATGGTGGTACCCCAACGCTTCGTGAGAATGTGAATTACAGACGTTCCAAACTCTGTTTCTGAGGACAACAATTGTGTCGAGCACCCATACGTTGTGGACAGTGTGTAGAAATTACCCATGTGCAAGTGCATGGCAAGCTCTTGACTGGTTTTGGGATAATGGTGTTGAGGTTGCCTGCTGCCAGAGTTGTTGCATTGGAGACCGGGCTGCAAAGGTCCCTGCCTGAGCCTCTGTGTTGTGCTTGCATGCCTGACATCTGTTTGTCCGAACTCTGCCTGAGTGTAGACCAGGTCAGTCCGTGGTGTTGCCTTTCTTATCAACTGCTCTCATGGGTTGCATGGTAACCTACTCATCAACGGTGCCCAAGTTTGTGCCTGTGTTCTATGTGAGTAGCCAGCTGGGAGTCGAAGGTCGAAGGTTTCTTTGTGCAAGCGCATGGCAGGCTTAGTTATGGATTGGGATTTTGTAGAGATGAGGCTGCATGCTGTGTGTTTGCATGCCTGGATATCAGCTGGCCCTTGTCCTGTTTAAGTGTAGGCCATGTGCTGCTTGCTGCTTGTATTCCTTTCAGACCTCAATAACCTGCTTGTTGCATTACTGAGAAACCGCACATTGAGACCTCAACTTGCTTGTTGCATGGCTCTGAAATTGCAGTTGTCTTTCTTCTGTAGATGAACCTCCGTCCTCTTATTGCCAAGTGTGCTCTAGTTGGACCAAGCTTTTTCACATGGATATTCTGTTGGCTGGCGAGGACCAGTCACAGGCCGATCAGCCGAACAGTCTGGCTGAAGGTCCCCCCGTGTAAATCTAAATCTAAATCACCATCATACAACAGTTGTGGAAGAGTGTCAGCTCTGGAATTGAAGCAGCCTGAGGTTTTTTTATGTTGTCCGTCAGGCATTTTCTGGTTGCATAACCCTGCAGCTTGTTCAACATGGCTTGCATGTGGGTGTGGTTGTTTGCAGTCAAAGCAAGGTCATCTGTATAGAGCATATGAGAAACATAAACATTTGTTAAGCCTGTCACCTATGTAACCCTTTCCTTTCCTTTAAGCCTGTCACCGCGCCTGTTTCCCCATTTGTGATGCAGCCAATGTCATTAACGTAGATTGAGAATAGGAGTGGTGACAGTGGGCACCCTTGTTTAACTCCATGCGTTGGCTGGACACTTGCCCGTTTATCTCCGGAGCTTCTGATTTCCTCTTGCAACACAACAACAAGCTTTTTTCGTTTGTTTCTGAGCTTATGGACATTATGTTGGCTGGCGAGGACCAGTCACAGGCCGATCAGCCGAACAGTCTGGCTGAAGGTCCCCCTGTGTAAATCTAAAATCTAATCTCCGGAGGCACACAAACAAATTAGCCAAATATCATCACTGGATGGCACTTCCTTTGAGACCCTTGTCTGTTCATGGTGTGCCCTTTTCTGTCCCCAGGTATTTGCATCTTGATTTGGGCAAGCGCACGCTAAGAAACATAGCACGTTTTCACTTACATGCTCATACTTAAAGAGTTGAGACATCACTTTGGCAGGAGCACACATCAACTTGTGATAGGTGTGACCAAGGAGGACTCCAAGATGAAAAGCATGCTGTGTTCCTTTGTTCTTGCGCTTCTGTGTGTTCTCTTCGAAGGACTTATGCACAGTTATTTTCTGACTTCCCTCTTCTCATAGAATATTTCTGGACGATTCAGGCACTTTCTACTATTCTCAAGCTAGCTCTGAGGATGCTATTCATTTCTTGCAGAAGCAAACAAATGACACTTATCGTTTTATTTCCGATCTCATGGATATTTTTTGTGCAGTTGGAACAGTTGAGCAGACCGAGCAGCCAAACTACCTGGCTGAAGGTCAAACCCCATTGTAACTCTCTTGTAACTAATCTCCGGAGGCAGGTACAGCTATGTAACCCTATCCTATCCTATCCTTTCACTGCCTGCTAGTTTCCTTCTCTTTTAATCAAACACCAGACCACAACAAACGCGATTTATTACCAATAACTAGAACTAAGTTTGTTTCAAGTTTAATGAGTTAAGCTTTCATGGCCAGACCTGGTTACAGGCCTCAGTATTTATGCTCAGCTGCCCTTGCAAGCGGATACAGTGATGTAACCTTACCAATGCCAATGTTTTCTCCTCAAACCTGTGCATGCCTGAACCAGCGTCTTTTGTTTTAAGTTCTTGTGCCTGGCAGGGAGGGAAGGGTTGCGAGAAGGGGAGCCTTGTCTTGAGAAAGATTTGGTCATTAGGTACAAACAGTGGTAGGCTGCACCGCTCACTTTCCCTGTTGCTGACAGTGTCTGACAATGTCATTTGACCTTCCTGGTGCTAGTAAGCAAGTTGGGTCGTCAAGGATCCGATCAAAACCATCAAAACCATTACATAGCAAACCAGCTCGACACGACAGTCAAATGGGAAGGTACAAAAAAAGTCTAGATGAAGAAAGCTGTGCCAGAGCCTCCCTCAAGCAAGAGGATCAAGGCAATGCCCACCTACAAGTGTGTGTGTGTGTATGTGTGTGTGTGTGTGTGAGCGTGTATGTGTGTGTGTGTGTGTGTGTGTGTGTGTGTGTGTGTGCGCGCGCGCGCGCGCATGTCGTGTACGTGTGTTTGCATGTGCGATATTAATCATACACGGACCAACCCATCCCCTGCAATCAGAACAAAGCCTTGGGCTTTTGTACAGCTGTCAACAGGCAATTTCTGGCATGATGTCTATGAATCCAATGCATGCAAATGGCTTGTGTTCTGGCTCACCATAGCAGCACGGCCATTTCGAATCTCCGCATTTGCATTGAAGGGGCCTACTGATTTCTCCTTTTTGGGGTCCTTGTTGAAGCACTCATCCATGGGCACCTGCAGGAAGCGTTTACAAACAGCAATGCAGTAAGAAAGCCGACATCCTCACCTTGCGTCGAGCAGGCCTAGATTTCTTGTACTCAATACTTAAAAACATCCTTCGTGACATATGTTAAAATTGGAACAATACAGAAAAGTTAAAATCACTTGTCTCAATGATGACAGTTGAAAGCAAGATTGAAAGCAGGATGGCACTGGCAAGCAAAACTTCCAAGTTACCTAAGGTACACGATCATCTTGAGGATTGAATGATTCTAGAATTCATGAACCTGTATTGATGGTTGCCAGGGCATTTGGACCCATAAAAAATGATTTTTGATTTTGCCATGCCCTGAGCAGCTCTCAAGGTGAGGAGGAAAGCAATGCCTTCGCGTGCCATAACTGGCTACCTACATTAGAAAAGAGTGTGCAGCGTCCCCACCATGAAGGACACCAAAGAGCAGCTTTTCCTTGCTCTCACCACTCAGCAGCCCAAGATATGCATTAGACTCAGCACGATCTCAAAATACAGTGTCTTCCGGAGACCTACTGGCCTTCATTGCATTCAGTCTTGGTACAACATTCTAGCAGGAATAAGCCATCTTCTATCAGGCGCAGCCACATCCTGTGCAGTTCTCATTCCTGCTCCTTCTACTCTGCTCAGGGTGCATGGGGTTTTGTCGCCAGAAACGGTCCTCATTTCTAAACAGGCACACGACAGAACTGGGCAAGGCATGCATACACCCTTACCCCTCTCGCGATGGCAGGGGCAAAGGATGCGATCGTTACAGCCAGGATGACAGCAGCTGCCTGCCAAAAACCGCCAGTGAGCAGCTGGGCAAAGACAGACTCCCCGGTTGCCGTTTCAGCCTTGATGGCACACATGAACCCTGCAGATGGAGGCAGTTTGTTTGTGCGTGCAGGAGGTGCAGTCTTCTGCAAATGCGATAGCTGGTTTAGCTGGCAATTGCGATCAAGTACACGATTAGTAGCCCCCACAACCCTCGGCTGCTAAAGACAAGCAGTTGCTGGCAAAGCAAGCCCATGGCAGGACTACGCTCCCAGCGCCTCATGCTCCAAGACAAGCAGTTGCTGGCAAAGCAAGCCCATGGCAGGACTACGCTCCCAGCGCCTCATGCTCCAAGACAAGCAGTTGCTGGCAAAGCAAGCCCATGGCAGGACTACGCTCCCAGCGCCTCATGCTCCAAGACAAGCAGTTGCTGGCAAAGCAAGCCCATGGCAGGACTACGCTCCCAGCGCCTCATGCTCCAGTGCTCGTGCCTTACGAAACGCACTCAATCAACTTACCAAGCATGGCTGCTCGTGAGTTTATCACTTCTGGGGCAATTCCTTCAAAGCCCATCACCTGAGCCGCAATGGCAGTGCAGGCAAAACAACCGGGTGAAAGTTGGGAGCATGAGACTTTCCAGGCTCCGTGGAAAAATAATACATTGGCCAGTGATCATTTCGATGCATTTATGGGAAAAACGTGATTCCAGTCTCTGGTTGATGGCCAGGCTTGAATGCATGTGTACACACACACACACTTGCACATGCGCGATCCCCCCCTGCACTCACATACGTTTTTCAAATAGCAACCCGAGTGCTGGAAAATGCACCAGCACCAGGCCTATCAGCCCAACAGTGTGGCTGCTGGTCCTTTCTTTAAATCTGTAAATAAAATAGCAATCCTCTTAAAAAGCCCTGTGATTGCTCTGAACACCCAGACATGCCCACAATGACCCTCTCCTTCACATGTACAGTCTATCTCTGTACATGCAACTCTCTTTCCTGGGCGTGTCACGGCTCCACAACCCAGAATCAGACTTTCATCCTTCACCACCGAGCATGAAAGGACCGGTATGTTTATTTTTGCACACAGTAGCAATCATTCAGGATTTCTATATCAGGAATGCCTGCTAGCAGTCATTGCAAAGTGGCTTCTTAAGTATCCAAGGAAAAGTGTTAAAAGGAGTCCAGGCACCTTGCTGCCGGACACCCTCAAACCAACCTGATCAAAGGTGAAGGAGCCTTTCTTGGGTGCCTCTTTCCGTTGCGGAGGTTGTTGAGGCTTAGGCACGGTCGGCCAGGCTGAGAAGCTGCCCGATTGCTGCTGGGGAGCTGCTGCGGAGGAAGGTGGGTTTGCATTTGCCTGCGTGGAATCAGTTGTGAGGGCATCTGAAGAGACGCTGGGAGTACCAGTACAAAATGATCATACTGGTGACCGGACATCTGCTTTTCCAGAGATACAGTGCTTGGATCAGAGTGCCCAAATGCTTTACATTCTTAGATGCATAGTTCCTGAGTCTGTACAGGTATCCTTGGTGCTCGTGAGTTGTTCCTGCAAACCAGGAGATTTACATTGGGTTTGATTCCACATTCTACACTCATGGTGATGAGAGATCATGCTGTTTTCCCTGCTAATGTACCCTGTCCAAAACAAAAAAAAACAAAATAAAAGAAATCGAAAAGAAATGGCCGAGGGTGCTTGGGCTGCGCACGCAGTGCCAGTGCACATGTAGAACCAGTGCGTCAGCAGTGGGAGGTGATCAAAGGTTACAAAGAATGCAGTGACCGACCTTCATCTCAGCCTCCTTTTGCTCCGTCCCTAACAAGCTGTCAAGCGTGGACAGAGTTGAGTTCACCTGCAAGGATGATGAAGGAGTGTGCTTGGCGATGGCCCTGGGCCCTGGGAGCAGCCAGGCTGATAATTACCACCATCATTTGCAGCAATATGCGATGCACAATCGGTACTCCCAACAAGCCTGCCTTCGCAACCTTTTCCTTGAAAACCTTCACATACATGTGCCTGCTGATGCTTGAAGTCAATAGTGTGACAATTGTTTTACACCCATCCCTGCAACAGCAAGAACCTGGTCTGGACCCAGGAGGAAATCTCAGGGTGCGAGTCAGCTCCTTGGGGTTACTATTACTCAAAGCAGACACAATTCAACTCAATCGTTGTTCGAAGGATGTAGCTGTGTCTGTGTGGACACGCTTGAGCACACACAGAGGACTGCATGGCCTTGCGACCAGCACTAGAGAAACGGGCGTGCTCAGCGGAGTCCATCAAATGCATCAGTTGCAAAGCGGACTTGCAGCAACCTATTAATGTGCAAGTCATGATTGACTTTGTTGTGGTGGACTCTGAGCCTGTGCTTGAGCCTGCTTGGCCTTGGCAAGGCATTGATGGCCTTGCTGAGCAACTGCCATGCTGGATTTTGAATGTGTGGTGTAGAGGGAAAGGACGCCTCGAGAGCAAGCACAGAGCGCACAAGTGACGAACCAAGACACCGCACAAGCTCACAGCAAATGCTGGCAATGACTTGTTTTATCCTACGTCCAACCTGTTGTTCATACATCGCTGCACACCGCACCTTCGCCTGATTGGCTGGGGCATCTTGAGGCTTGGGGACTGCATCCGTCTCGTTCTGGCTTCTTACTAAGTACCTCCTGTGGCTCCTCACCCCAGGCCTGGGCAAGCACCCAGCCGCGGCCGATGGAGCCACAGGGGTGCCGAAAAGGTTGTGGGCTTGCACGGTCTTGGTGGAAAACATTGTGCTAATTTAAGAAAAGCTCCAACTGTTGAATTAAGTCTTATGTCATAGTGTCGTGTCGTGTATGACGTGCTCAGCTGGAAAACGGCCATTCCGCGGCCGAAAAGGATCAAAAACATTGTTGACGAAGTATACCTCTTTAAAGCCTTTTAAATCGTCTGGCATTCATAACGTGGGACCTTCCTTTGTGATACCCGCTGTTTGCCACGCGCCACTTGTGGAGGATGGACACTGTAGAGTGTGGAATGCTGCAGGAGGGCAGCTAAGTACTCATGCTAGGGACCTCTGCTAGCAGGCACAGGGGTTAGTGTCCTTGGGAGGACCTGTATGTCAGGAAAGCGCCCTGTGAGGGCCTTGGAGACAAAGCCTGAGCCTGTGCAGCCTGCTCGGCACTCATACCTATGGAGGCTGAGCAAATTCAGAAAAGCTTGGGAGCAGAAGTGGTTCACGCTGGATCGCAATGGCTTTGTTTCTGCCAAGACACCTCAGGTGTGCAAAGAAGAGTTCCTCGTGCTTGCATGCTTGCACCTTTCATAATCAAAGGAGAGGATGTGAATTGCTTCACACCGTAAGCATGCGCAGGTAAATGGTGTGCTTGCAAATTTGTGCGCAAGCATGCCCACAAGCACAAAATTACCTCACTGCTGCCAACTGTCAGGGCCTGGCTCTTTGCAAGCCCGTCTTTGAAGAAGGGCTGCCTGAGCTGGCATGGCCAGAAACAAAAGTCATTCCCAAGGTGAGTACTGAGTACTAGGGTTCACAAGGACACAAGAACGAGGATGAACAGCTGCTTTTTGCAGCCCATATCTGTTTGGGTGCACTACTGCCCACCAGCAATGTAAAGCTCTAACCAGCTTTGACACTGTCTTTTGACATGTTGCATTACATACATCCAGCCTCATAACAGAACTCTATCTGTGGCTCCTAGCATGTAACTCAGACATGCACTTCGAACCTGGTTACACCCAGTGTGATGTATGCTGTGGTAGGATAGTAGAGACATACGCAGTTGCATCTGAGTGTGAGGACTGGCTTGCCCACCCAGCATGATGTGTATTGTGGTAACGTATGAAGGTTACAGGAAGGTTACAGGAAAAAGAACGAAAGTGGTAACGTAGCGAACACATAGAAAGTTGCACCTAAGTGTGAAGTCTGGCCAACACCGCATTCGCCCCACACCAAGGCTGCCACCCCACCAAGGCCTTGCCTTACACCACAGCCCCAAGGCTTTGCCCCACTCCAAGACTTTGCCCCATGCCTAGGCTGACACCGCAATTTCCCCAAACCAAGGCCTGGGAAAAAGGAGGGACTTGCCCTACCAAGGCTTTGGTGTAGGAGAGGGACAGCAGTGCGCTTGGGCTGACCCAACTGTTTTATGTGTGTCCATGCATCACCTGCTCCAAATGGCATATGCACCACGTGCATATGCCATATGGTGAAGGTGGGTACGTATTTCCCTATCCATGTCCATGCAACGCCTGCTCCAAATGGCATATGCACAATCTGCATTTCCCTGCACCACGTATAGTATGTGTCCCTGCACCATATATGGAGTGTGTCCTTGCACCATATGGCATATGCCACATGTGCATGTGCCATATGGAGAAGGTGGGTGCGTGTGTCCCTCACCACGTCCATGCATGACCTGCTCCAAATGGCATATGCACCACATGCTTGTCCTCATGTGAGTCCCACACCCTGACTCGAGCAGGACGGCGGCGCCATGATGTTTGGGATGACCGTCAAATCAGACGAGGGCGAGACACTGACGCTCCACAGCCCTGACCGCTTCTTAAGGGATGCGTGGGTGCACACCATCAACATGGCAGCCAAAGCGCGAAAAAGCAACATGTACATCAATGACAGGTGAGTGGGTCAGCCGAGGCACACGCAGGCAACGTGTAGGCAAGAACAGGTGAAGTATGTGTGGGCACAGCAGGTGTCCATGTGTGGTTGCAAAGAAGCACGCTCAGTAGCATTTGTTGCTATCACTAAGTAGTGCGAGATACTCCTAACAAGGAAAGGAGCATGTCTGACTTCTGCACCGTGAGTGAACATAGGGGGGTATTGTCGCTTGACCTTGCTGTCATACACTTGCACTGTGTGACATTGTTTTTTTTCATTCCAAGGCAATTTTGCTTGACCTACAGAGCTTTCTGAGCTGCAATGCTATTTTGGGGCAATGCATGTTGCTGGTCCATGCAAGGCCCTCATTTAGATTGTTCCAACCATGATTCCATTTAGATTGTTCCAACCATGATTTTTGCATGCGTGTTGCCGGACCATGCAAGGCCCTCATGAAACGTGCATCCCCGCAGTGGGCGTGCAGTACAGCCAAGTTAGGACAACAAAGTCTTGCTTTTTGATGAGTGCCAATCATTTTCCATGTGCCCTGGCATTTCTGGCATGAAAGCCAGTGGCGAGGAAGTGGGTTGGCAAGTGCGGCCTGAGGCATGCAGACACGATGCATGCACTGTCCAGGCAAGCACGATGCATGCACTGTCCAGGCATTGCTGTCTTGACCTTCGCTTCTCACACCTGCTTATCCACGTGCCTTCCTGTAATGCTGGTCCCCCACGGGACGCTCTTCGACTCACACTGCCTGCATCCTGTTTCGGCTCGCAGATTTCCATCCATTGTTTAGGTAATAAATGACATGTCAGGATTACAAGCTCCTCATTTTCATAAGTCTAACGGGCAATGCCTGCGCTTATATTGTTGCCTGACAGGTATTCCATTGACTATCACAAGCCCCTGGGCACAGGCCTCTTTGCTATCGTGCTGCAAGGCCAAGAGCACAGCACTGGGGTGAGTACACACTCAGCTGGACTCACAGGATTGTGCATTTCATTTAAAAAGCTTTCAAGACTCCCAATGGCACATGTGTGCATCATTGGAAAAAATGCAGGGATTGCCCTGCAATAATATGCCCTGCTTTGGGTTGTTGTGAGGTTGCTCAAAATCAAGGCCTGCAAGAAAGAAGTGGAGAGGAAAAAGTCATTCTGGAAGGAAGTTAGCATTCCAATAGGAACCCATTTATGGATGCGTGATGATATGAACATTGCACCGCCGCTAAAGCCTGGACACGCCCTACATCCTGCGGATGTTGTTTATGCCGAATGTTGGAATTCTTGACCTGCAGGGACTGGTAAATTTTCGCAATGTCAGCAAGGATCATTATGCATGCACGTTTTTTTTGCATGAAAGACCGACCCACTGGCACATTTTTGGCTGCATCCTTCCTTTGCCTGGCCTTGTTGGGTCGGCAGACTTGACTGAAAACACAAACATGCCAGTCAGGTCTTTTGTAAGCTGGCAAAGTTGGCTATCTATAACACTGGCTGCTTTGCGCATCGCCTTCTCTTGAGTTTCTGGTGAATTTTTCATGCCTTTCTGCCTGATCTCATGTAGGCAGGCAAGCTTAGCCTTAAAGAGCTGTTTGGGGGTCTGTGATACAGCGGCCGCGTTTCACCACAATTTCTCTGTTGTGTTAAGTTGGGCAGTTTTGTTTAAAAGAATAAACATATTATACAGCGTCTATATGGGCTGGTTGCACTGGACATATGCAGAGTTCAGAGTGGATAATAGACCTGGCCAACCTTGCTCATGTGCTATCAAGTTGCCACGTAGCTCGTGGATTCAGAGCCACAGCAAGACTGAAGCTTGCGCACCTTGTCATTGTGCTGCAAGCTTGTTTGGATTACACCACAAGGGAAATCCATAACACTTGTTCAAAGCACTCTGTGTCAGCGTACTGGAGTGCATGGACACCCGCCTTTTATTTTGATCCCAGACAAACGTGGCCATCAAGGCTGACGCTCATACAAATGCCTGCCTGCATTCTTGATCCAGACAAACGTGGCCATCAAGGCTGACGCTCATACAAATGCCTGCCTGCATTCTTGATCCCAGACTAATGTGGCCATCAAGGTCATCAAGGCTGACGCTTACAAGGAGTACAAGGACCTCATCGAGCGTGAGATCATGGTGCGGAAAAATTTAAGTGGAGGTGTTTATGGCGGCGTGGAAGTGGTTAGGGTCTGGTTATCGGTTTCAAGGTAACATGTAAATGCAATGATCATGCACATAGGATCAGCCCTGTGGTTAAAACATACAAGACAAAGAAGGAAGAAGAGATGCCCCTTTGTTTCCTTTCAAATTGTTTCTTTCGGGGTATAACCATGGCAATGCCTTGCTCGTTGATGCATGGTTTTACAAGATGCATGGTTTTACGAGATATCATTTGTGTCAAAGATGGAGAGGCTTGAAAAAAGCACTAGGGCATAAACAGCGGCTTGAGCATCCCGCTATTGAGACACCAGCTGGATCTAACCGCATAAATTCCTCTGCCTCTGTCCTGCTGCCTGACCTTGTCTTGTGTGCCTGCGTGCATTGGTTTTGACATGCAGCTGGTAACCACCTTCAGTTGTGCAATCCTCCCCATGTTGTGCCTACCACCATGCCGTGCGATCTTCCCCATGTTTTGTGATACAACCTTCATGACATGCAGGTTTGGCATGCAGCTGGTATCCATCCCCATCTTGTGCGATCTTCCCCATGTCATGCAATCCACCATAATGTCAAGCAACTCACCCCCTGTCATGCAGGTTTGGCATGCAGCTGGTAACCACCCCCATGTCGTGCGACTACGAGAGGTTCTGTACTCTGAGCACCGAGTCTACTTTGTGGCTGGTGGGTGCCTGCTCAGCTCAGCTGCTGGTGGTAGTGGGAGAGGGGTACGAAGGAGAAAAATCAATGGGTGTGGGTGTGTGCTTTTTCACAGCTGTATGAAGGCAGCATTCGATTAACGTTGCTCCGCCGCTCTTAGCTTACGCATTGCCGCTCTTGACATGCCTGCGTGATAGCTGTCATCATAAGCGCTGTCCATCCTTGCAATGCGCGTGTTATTTGTGGTCGCTTGTTCACCAGTCCGTCAGAGCTGCAATCATCTGACACACAATGATGCCCTTCTGCACTGCATGCCACCTGAGCTGACTCGAATGGCTGTCTCCTCTTTGCCTTTTCTCGGTGCTTTGTGTAGAAGAAGCGTGTGCAAAGTCGAGTGGGGGCAGCAGCACACTTTCAGCGTGGTGCACTGGGAGCCACTTTGAAGCTATCCTGCCTCAGGCCACACCCTCCTATCTTCCTATGCTTGCATGTGCACATGCTTGTGTGCAGAGTTGTGTGAGGGCGGCAACCTGATGACCAGCTTGGCAAACCGCCCGTACTACTGCGAGCGTGATGTGGCTAGCCTGATGCGTCAGCTGGTGGAGGCCGTGCAGCACTGCCACCGCCATGGCATCGTGCACTGCGACCTCAAGCCCGAAAACATCGTGCTGCTGAACAAGTGAGAGCACAGGGCTTTGATGCAAAGGCTGTCAGAGCGCCGCGCGCGCTGCAGCTCGGTGTCCCAAACTGTAATGCTGCAGGACAGGCAAGAGAGGGCTGTGAGGGCGCAGGACTTCTGTGGAAATCCAAAGGCTGTCTGAGTGATCTGTTGTGCACTGCAACTTGGAACCCTATGACATGGTGCTGCAAGACAGACAAAAGAGGGCCGGAGGGCGCAGGACCGTGATTATCCGGAGTCTTTCTCAGCATTGTGTTGTGCACAGGCGGCTAAAAATCCTATGACATGATGCTGCAGAACAGGCAAAAGAGGGCCGGAGGGCGCAGGACTGTGAAATTCTGGAGGCTTTCTCAGCGATGTGTTGTGCACTGTAACTTGGAACCCTATGACATGGTGCTGCAGGACAGACAGAAGAGGGCCGGAGGGCGCAGGACTGTGAATTTCTGGAGGCTTTCTCAGCAATGTGTTGTGCACAGGCGACTTAAAATCCTATGGCATGATGCTGCAGAACAGGCCAAAGAGGGCCGGAGGGCGTAGGACTGTGATTATCCAGAGGCTCTCTCAGCATTGTGTTGTGCACTGCGACCTGAGTCTTAAATATTGTGCTGCAGAACAAGCAAGAAAGGGTTGTGAAGGCGCAGGACAAAAAGGATTCAAATGATGCACGAGGACAGTAAGGATGATCATGATGCAAGGATGGTTATGATGCATGAGGACGATAAGGATGATCATGATGCAAGGATGGTTATGATGCATGAAGTTAGTAAGGATGATCATGATGCAAGGATGGTTATGATGCATGAGGACAATAAGGATAAACAGGCGCGAGAAGGAAGTGAGGAAGTAAGGCTTACAGACGTCAAATCTCAGGACGAAGCACTGCTGAAGGAGTGGAGACTGCCCGTAAGCTAGGATGGGCATGGAATCAGTGGGGGACGACAGGGTGTCGTGACATCAGCTCCGCGAATATTGTGCTGCTCAACAAGTGGGGCCACTTAAAATGTATGGCCAATGAGTATATATAGCAGGCCAGGATGGAGCTGTGTGCGTGTGTGTGACCTCATTATTACACATCAAATCCTCTGCTCCTGGCCTCATTCTCCACCACCAAACTTTCCGCACGACTTGCCTTTGTCATTCGTGGGGTGCTTTTTCCTATGCGCCTCCGCGCCCTAAAGGTCTTCTGACTCCCTGACTAAGCCTGCAAGTCCTTTGTCCACTTCAGCATGTCCACTGGGTCTTTCTTGATTCTCAAGCCGCTTTCCTTAGCCATCTATGATCACACCTCTTTGTCCCCACCTTAACACCCTATATAGGCCTCCTGCCACCCCCATCTAGCTCATCAACTTCTCCCTGGCCTCGTTCAGATTTCCGGTTTCACTCGAAGCCATGTGGCCTCCTCCACAAAGCCTTCCTCGACTTTGTTGACGACCTCTTTGTCCCTACCTCCGCGCCGCCTGCAGGTCTCCCGACTCCCCCATCAAGCTCATCGACTTCTCCCTGGCCTCCTTCTTCAACACCTCCACCGAGCCTGGAGGTACCCCTGAGTTTGTGGCGCCTGAGCTGCTCCTCAAGCCGGAGCATTATGCAGAGAACGGCTGCGGCCCAAGTGTGGACTGCTGGGCTCTGGGGGTCATCTTGTACTACCTGCTGTGCGGCACGGTGGGTGTGTGGACTGCTGGGCTCTGGGGGTCATCTTGTACTACCTGCTGTGCGGCACGGTGGGTGTGTGTGCTGCTGGGCTCTGGGGGTCATCTTGTACTACCTGCTGTGCGGCACGGTGGGTGTGTGTGCTGCTGGGCTCTGGGGGTCATCTTGTACTACCTGCTGTGCGGCACGGTGGGTGTGTGTGCTGCTGGGCTCTGGGGGTCATCTTGTACTACCTGCTGTGCGGCACGGTGGGTGTGTGTGCTGCTGGGCTCTGGGGGTCATCTTGTACTACCTGCTGTGCGGCACGGTGGGTGTGTGTGCTGCTGGGCTCTGGGGGTCATCTTGTACTACCTGCTGTGCGGCACGGTGGGTGTGTGTGCTGCTGGGCTCTGGGGGTCATCTTGTACTACCTGCTGTGCGGCACGGTGGGTGTGTGTGCTGCTGGGCTCTGGGGGTCATCTTGTACTACCTGCTGTGCGGCACGGTGGGTGGGTGTGCTGCTGGGCTCTGGGGGTCATATTGTACTACCTGCTGTGCGGCATGGTGGGTGTGTGTGCTGCTGGGCTCTGGGGGTCATCTTGTACTACCTGCTGTGCGGCACGGTGGGTGTGTGTGCTGCTGGGCTCTGGGGGTCATCTTGTACTACCTGCTGTGCGGCACGGTGGGTGTGTGTGCTGCTGGGCTCTGGGGGTCATCTTGTACTACCTGCTGTGCGGCACGGTGGGTGTGTGTGCTGCTGGGCTCTGGGGGTCATCTTGTACTACCTGCTGTGCGGCACGGTGGGTGTGTGTGCTGCTGGGCTCTGGGGGTCATCTTGTACTACCTGCTGTGCGGCACGGTGGGTGTGTGTGCTGCTGGGCTCTGGGGGTCATCTTGTACTACCTGCTGTGCGGCACGGTGGGTGGGTGTGCTGCTGGGCTCTGGGGGTCATCTTGTACTACCTGCTGTGCGGCACGGTGGGTGTGTGTGCTGCTGGGCTCTGGGGGTCATCTTGTACTACCTGCTGTGAGGCACGGTGGGTGTGTGGACTGCTGGACCCTGGGGGCCATCTTGTACAACCTGTTGTGCAGCATGGTGGGTTTGTGGATCTGTTATTCCCTGGGATTCATCTAGTGCTCTCTGTTGTGCGGCATGGTGGGTGTGTGGGTTGCTTTGCCCAAGGGAGCAACTTGCCTACGTTGTGCAGCGCAGCGGATGTGGGGGGGTACAGGACTTGGTCATGATTAGCATGACCTGCTGTGCGGCGCAGTGGATGTGTGGATCGACGGTCCCCAGGGGTCAACTTGTCTGCTGTGCAGCGCTGTGGGTGTGGCAGTGTGTAGGACAGGGGGGGCAGCTTGCACGACCTACTGTGTGGCACAGTGAGCGTGTCAGGTGAAAAATTTGGGGTTCACTTTGTACTGCCTGTTGTGCGGCAAGGTGGAATGGCAGTGTGCAGGACGAGTGGGCAGCGCTTGCAGAGTTGAGAGTACCAGCATGCTGAATTGGGTTAGTGGTTGTCATTGACAAGCTTTGGGTCCCTCTCTAGGTCTCTCAGCCAGTGGGTTGCCGACCCTGTGATGAGTGCTCATCTTAACTGACTTCTCGCGGCAGTTGCATGCGGGGTTCTTGGAGGAATTGGCGGTAGGTAGATGAGTTGCTGAAAGTGGCTTGTTTGCAGCATATTGCTTTTCTGCACTGCGCCTATTAGCCAACAAAGCACAGTGTCAAAAGTGCAATGTGCATTGATTACGCGGCAGTGGTTATTTTCATTACAAGGCATGCTGTGCAATGCGCATTGATTATGTTCATTACAACGCATGCTGTGCAATGTGCATTGATGGTGGTGGTAGTGGTGATGATGGTGGCAGATCACCACGCAAACTCCCTGACACCTTCTTCACACAGCCCTTTGCGGTCCCTTTTCCTGCACAGGCAAGAGTTCTACCCTGCTTCCCTGCACGCACGCACACACACACACACACACACACACGCGCGCGCGCGCACACACACCGACACACACACACACACACCATTGAGGGTTTGCCCACAATCTAAGCACAATACTCCCTGAAAATGGAGCTATTTGCATCTAATTGCTCTAACAATGCAAGCAGCCATGCTGATTGACAGCCTTGGCACTATTGCGCATGCTCTCTTTCTACTGTACCCAGACTTTGCTTAGATTTCTGCAGTGCCTCATCTTTGCATTGAATGCTGCTGGATTTTTCTACCTATACCATGCTTGTAATTGTCAAGCGCAAGTACCAGTGTAACAGTGCCAAGTCTGTGTGATCACAACCTATGCTGCGCAGACCTCCTTTTGAGCTAAGTCCAAGAACACCATCATTGATGGCACGTGGCACACCATCATCGTCAGTGTCCAGTGTGTGCATGCACACAATCTGTGCTGTGCGGACCCCATTCTTTGTGAAGACCATGGATGCCATTATTGAGTGCAAACAACACCATCATCAGCTGTACCCATTATGTGCATGCTCACCGTCTGTGCTGTGCAGACCCCTTTTTATGCGAAGACCATGGACTCCATCATTGAGCGCGTAAAGTCTGGGACATGGGAGTTCTCCGGTCCCTCTTGGCACCAAGTGTCGCCGGAAGCCATGGACCTTATTGGGTTGCTTTTACAGGCAAGTCCCTCCCAACTTAGCTTAGAGGCAGGGCTGGCATTGCTATGGAGCTCTCTGGTCCCTCTTGGAACCAAGTACTGCAGGAAACTGTGGATTTCATTTGGTTGCTCTTACGGGCAAGTCCTTCCCAGCTTGGGCCAGAGGTAGGACATGCGAGGGGTCATTGCCTCCATCTACTGTGTATCCAAACAATCTGCTGCTGGTGATGGGGTCCCAGTGGTGGACCTTTGCAGACATGGAAAGCTTTGCGGATGCTAGCAGTAAACAATGCAATGCTGCCAAAGATGGCCCTTGCACACATGTGGTGCTAAGCAGATCCTTGTAGTAAACAGTGCGTTGCTGCCGGTAAAAGATGAAATGCTGCATGCACATGGGGCCCATCAGATCCCAGTGATGGCCCTTGCACACATGTGGAGCTTAGCAGATCCCACCAGTAAACGGTGCTTGCTGCTGGTGATGGACTGCTGCACTCCTGTGGAGCTGTTCGGATCCCTGGAAAAGCAGCGCATTGCTGCCAGTGATGGACTGCCGCACACGTGCAGAGCTAAGTAGATCCAAGGAGTAACAAATGCATTGCAAATTCAAATTGTGGTAGCTTTGTCCCTGGGGTCTGATAGCCTGCTGTGTTAGGTCCTCAAGTAGGCCAAGGGACCTTGAAATCCGTGACCAGTCAGAAATGCATAGGTGAACACGTGCAGGCAGGCATGAGTCCTCAAAGGCTGCTTGTTTGAGAAAGTTACAAGTTCTTGCCGAGCTATGTGGACAAACCTGGCTTGCAAACCCTATTTCTGACCGCTGTGGCAAGTTTGCCCCGAGGACTGCCACAGCTTGCTCTCGGTCCGAGGCCGTGTATGAGTCGGGCTGGCCAATTCCATACATGCATGCCAATTTCCTTTCAAAAAGCTTACATACTGGCATGTGTAGGGATTGGTGTTTGCTTAAATCCCTATTAAGCGCTATAAAAGCCCCTCATAGAGTGCTATAAGCCGATATATAGCAAGCGGCATTGTTAAACATATATATATGCGGAAATTGGGTCTACCCAACCCATGAGGCCCACTTTTAAGGCTTGTGGAACACACTGTTAAGCTGCTTATTGCGTTTGGATGATCGCAGTTCAACCCCAAGGACCGTGCCAGCTCGCTCTCGCTTCTGGACCACCCCTGGTTTCAAATGCACCCCACGCAGTACAGGACAGGAGTTTTGCGGGATGCCCTGCGGGGGTTCAAGGTACGCCTGCCTGGCACTGGATGTAGACAATGCATGGGTCAGAGATGATAAGATCAGGGTCAGGATAGCGTGTAGTTTGCAATGTGATGAGGTGCTGGCAAAATGCCCTGCGGGGGTTCAAGGTAGGCCTGCCTGGCGATGGATGTAAACAATGCATGGTTCGGGGATATTCAGTATGTTGTTGGTAGCTCTTTTTCCGGTGTTTGTTTTTAGGTGTTCGTGCCAGTGTGTATGCACCCTACATGCATACATTTTGCGATTGGTACGGTGTTGAAATGCAAAGGCTGTGTTGGACCTCAGATAACCCCCTTTGGGATGGGGGGTCCTCTAGTAGGTATCAGTTATGCCTGGCATTGCATGAGCTCAAGGTAGACAATCCTATCTTTGCATATCCGCATCGGCAAGGGCTGGCTGAATGGCTGGCAGCCCTGAATGTATTCAAGATCGGCCAGCTATCGAAAGAAAATGACTAGTCTATGTTAACACGCTTGTAGTCGAGCCTCTCGGGTGTAGTAGGACCCTCCAGGGTGTAGTTCGAGCCTCTAACGTGCCCTAGATGGTACTATGAGCTGACAGCAGGGAGAAAGTAACATTGGATGAGCATGTGTTTGTGATGTGCCACCTCAAAACTTTGCATTTCAAACCCGTGCCATCCGCAGTCGTGTGCATGTAGTTTGCATGCACACTGGAATTGCTTATAGCACATGAAGGAAAAAAGTACTGAGGACAAGTGCGAGTGCCACTTGGTTTGTGTGCCACTTGATTCGAGTGAAGAGTAAGGGTGTATAAAGAGGGTCGACCATTTTACAAAAGAAGCTCAAAGAGATTGAAAATAGCCTCTGTGGCTCTGCCAATATGCCAGACCCTCCTTTTCCAACATTGTTGAAGAGTAGTGACATGGATCATAAGCTCGCAACTTTGGATTTAAATGTAGCAATACCTACCCTGTGTTTCAGGGTATTGTGAATGTTTAAATGACCCCCCCCAGCCAGTCTCCCTTAGCTGTTCATGCCTCCAACAAACGCCCTTGCGTTTCCCGAGCATGCCAAACATGGCTTGTGTGTCTCATGCCTCAAGTCTTGCCAAAAAGTTGGCATGTGGGGGTGTTCTGTGTGGCTCTGGGGCTGTTTTGCACCCACTTGGCAGAGCAAGCTGGACTTTCAAGCTTGCATCAAGTGACCAGCACTCCTGGACTGAGGCTGCTTTTGGGTCATCTAATCATTCCACAGTGTTAAATTTTGCGGGGGGGCCACTGGGGGAGTGTGCTGGCGTGGGGACCCCTCATGACGGTTGTGCAAGCCGATGCAGGAAGTGACATCGCTTTGCAACCGCTGCATCCCCTGGGGACCCCAACACATCCCCGGGTGCTGCCCAGCATGATGTGTGCATTAGAACTAAACAGAGGCCAAACAGTGGCCCGTGTAAAAACTGGTGTGCATTCCTGCTGCTCACCCGCTGCACGTCACCGCACCTTCTTTACACCTCGCTGTAGGGAAAATTAGCTATCTACCGCACTCTTCAGGCCCTGGAATGGTGCAGGGGGCACTAAGATATGGCCCAAAAAATAAGTGAGACAATTTAATTGACTTGGGGGTCTCGCTCGTGGGGACGACCATACAAGAAACGGCCACAGGCATCTATAAGAGGCACGAGGCTACGCTGAGTTCACATCTGTCTGTACTTGCACACACATGCACGCACGTACACACACATGCATGTGCATACGCACCTAGCAGGCTCAATTCTCTGGTGGTGGTGCTGCCAACCATCGCGCCAGCTGGGTTCGCCGCACAGGAGTTGTGACCTTGGATGACCAGGGCCAGGGTAGGCTATCGAGCATCCCTGACGGTGGGTAGAGTCATTGCTTCAACAAACCGTTTTGAGCACTGCAAATAGCACTGTTAGTGTTTCCAAGTACTTCGGGCTCATGAAGAGGTTTTCTTACCAGTTCAGCCACCCCTGACCTGTTATTCAACTCTGGGCGGGAGGCGTGTTTGTGCCTGCCTGCTCAATCTTTAGTTGCTCTGCCCCATGCGCACTGCTATGGACCCATTTTCAAGCCACATGTGGCAGCATGTGTGCTTCAACATCACGAGCCTTAAAGGCATGAGGCCCATAGAGTGCACCAGCGCTCCTGATTTTTGTTATTTGTGGATTGGAGGTTGTTGACAACAGTGTGTCAAGAAATGATGAGGTGCTGCTGTCATTGTCATGCATGTGTTTTGGATTTGAAATGGGGAGGCTGGCTGTCCTCAACCATCAACAGCAGTGCACTAGTGTTCCTGTTGGCACCTCAGCGCGCACCTCCTTGCAACCAACCCCAACAAACAACGCTTGACTGGGGATTCAGAGGTGCTGAAAGTGCAGAAACAGTCTTTTGGGCATGTTCTGATGCTCATTCATTCCGCAAGTACATACAAAGGCTGGAGAGCATAATTCAAATTTCTGGAAAATACATTCATGCTTTTCATGCTACCTGGCATGCTATGAGTGTGAAGGCTGGCTCATACTATGAGTTATGCCATGCTTTGAATATGAAGGCAAGCTAACACTGTGGGTTACCTGGCATGCTATGAACGTGAAGGGTTGCTGACACTTTAAGCTACCTTTCATGCTATGAGCGTGAAGGCGTGCTCGCACCTTGAGTGACCTGGCATGCTATGAATGTGAAGGCGGGCTCACACTGTAAGTCAGGTCAGCCAAGTAGGTTTGAGTTAATGCCCCACTGCAACCAGATGATTCTGAGTATGCAGGACCTTTGTCTAGACCTATCTTAGCAACTCTGCATACTCAGTTTGTGCCGGGGGGTGCCCAGGGTGTGGGGCCTGAAATCATGCAAAACCCCTGCCAAAATGGGGTCTCCAGGAAGCCCCCCCTCGGCTTACCTGACCAGCAGCGATGGCTGGGCACTTCATCAGGAGCACATCCTGGGGGGTCTGGGGGTCTGGGACGGGGGTCCAGAAAATGCTCCCCGTGCACCAATTTTGGCAGGGAAAATGGCGAGTTAACATCACAGAGTAACCACTATACCATTCAGGGTCGCGACACTTTTGCTGGGACAAATAAGATATAAAAACAAAATTTGGAAACTCAGCATGTGTCATCTTGCTCACACATAAGACTGAGCTTTCCAATTTCATCCTAAGATGCAAATGCACATGTCTATAAAGTGAGCATACGCTCAGGCAGGCTGTCCAGAGCCTGATGTTTTGGTCAAACGCCCAGCTGTCACTGCTCGCCAGGAGCCACTCCCTGCTCACCTGGACCCCCAAACTTGGCAGGCATCCTAGAAAGCATGCTGAACAAGTCCTCATACTCAGGTTGTGGCCAAACACAGTGCTTGCCTGGTTTCCCTGTTGGCACCACTTTTGCCTAGCAGGTGCGCACAAGTGACCATGCTCAAAATGCTTTGGACCAAAATTTGCCCCCCCTTTTTTTTCACTCCGAAGGATCAGGCTTGACCTAAAACCTACTTGAGAGCCAAAATATGGGCAGAATTTGGGCCAGAGCAGGTGTTTTGGCACCCATTTTCCTGGAAATGATAAAAATGACCTTAAAAGCCCATGGCTCAATCCTAGAGCACCGCCCTCACTTTTTTGAAGCAGAAGTACCAGTTTAGGCACCCTCAACCACTCTGCATACTTAGTTTGCAGCGGGGCATTAACTCCTCATTTTCACACATAGCTTGGCTGAGCTGACTGTAAGTGAAGGGCTCCTTTTGAGTGGTACAACTCGTTTGTAGTTTGATCTTGGATGCAAACTTGCATTCCCTACAGGGCTTAATCAAATAATTGTCGCTCCAGCCATCCATTTCTGATGGAAGACACACACACACACACAAAATGCACCGCATGAATGCATGCAGTCATGCATGCATAATTGTCCTCCTTTTTGATTTTGCTTGAAGCCCTCCCCAACCCCCCCCAACCAAACTTACACGCATTTATGCATGCAAACGTGGTCACCCACACACACGCATGTTTCGTTGCCTGCATTGCTTTTGCACCTGCATGTGGCTTGGACCGCAGCAACAGCGCCCTGCCACCGGTGCCTCCGCCTGCTGCTGCTGCTGCTGCTGTCAATCTGCTGGGCTCACAGAGTGTGTGCACCGTTGCTCACACCTGCAGGTGACTTGGACCGCAGCAACAGCGCCCTGACACCGGTGCCTCCGCCTGCTGCTGCTGCTGCTGTCAGTCTGCTGGGCTCACAGAGTGTGTGCACCGTTGCTCACACCTGCAGGTGGCTTGGACCGCAGCAACAGCGCGCTGCCGCTGGTGCCTCCGCCCGCTCTTGCTGCTGGCACAGTGGGCACACGCTCCCACAAGCAACGGAAAAACAGCGATGGCGTGGTTTGGGCTGACCTGATGCAGCAGAGGGTCCCTTTGGATCCCTGCATCTCTCCTCCCGCTTCGGGAAGGTTGCCCACCTACGCGAGCGGTGGCAGCGGCAGTGGTAGCGGAGCAGGCATGGGGGAGTTTGGGGGCATGGGCATGGGTGGTGACCTGGGGAGTGGTATGAGTGGAATGGGCGTGGAGGGGCTGCGTTTCAGTGGGGTGGGTGGAGGAGGGGGTATGAGACTGGTGGGCGGTGCCTCAGCAGGTCAGGTAACAGACGTAAGCGTGAATGTGCAGCGAAGTGTGAGTAGGGGTAGGAGTGGCAGCGCCTTCAGTAATGGTGGCACTGCAACGCATGCGTATACACCTAAGGGCTCTATGGGGCCTGTAGGCGGACTGGACAACAGGATGCTTGGCCGTGCAGCTACCCTCCCTACCAGTCGTATCAGCGCGCCTACCGTCGCTCCAGAAGCTGCCATGCAGGGCACAGGTGCAGCGGCTGCAGGTGTCAGCCCATGGGCGCCCCTGCAGGACCTCGTTGCAGCTGAATTGGGAGCTGGTACTTCTCTGCCCGATCGCGGCGGCAGCACTCGGAGCCTGAGTGAGGCCCCGTACTCTGTGTCGCCTACCAGCGCAGGGTACACGCAGCGGCGTTTGGCGGCGCGCGCGCACGCAGACGGTACGCGGTGGTCCCGCAGCATGGGGCAGGTTCCAGCCATGGACAGAGAGCTAGGGGGGGAAGCGTGGGGTAGGGAGGGCATGACGGCAACGTCCTCGCCACAGCAGCAGTTGAGCCTGGGCTCCCGGAGTTTGAGTGGGGCTGCGTACTCGGCGTTCAATGCCAGCCTGGGTCACCCTCAGCCTGGGGTGCAGCTGCAGCTGGAGCAGCCTGAGTTGTCCTGGGATGCTCTGCAGCAGCAGCAGCACCACCACCACCACCACCACCAACAGCAGCAGCAGCCACAGCAGCAGCACCAACAGCCAGGGCCTGGGGCCACCCACACGGACGTCAGCAGCTCCTGCACCAGCAGCAGCAGCAGCAGCATCCAGCAGCTGCTCGCACTCCGGGCTCAGCTTGCAGCCCTGAAAGAAGAAAAGCGACGCCGCCAGTTGGAGCAACAGCAGCGGGGTGGAGGAGGAGGAGGTGGTGGTGGTGGCGTTGGCAGCACAGCTCTGCCGAAGCGCCACAGTACTCCTTCCCTTAACAGTGAGAGCCTGTCTCCGCCGGCACAGGCAGTGATGCGCCACGGCCCATCTTCTATGCCTTCCACCAGCCCACGGCCCTCGCCCAGCGGCTTCCTCAACACCCCGTCCCAACAGAGCAGCCTCTCCCCTCTGTCAAACTCTGGTGAGGCTCACGCCTGTGTGGGCGCTCGTCTTCATTCCTGTTTGCTCTTTTGTGCGTACAGCTGCTGGAAGTGTTTGATGCTTCAGTTGACTTGTTGGCTTGGGGAGAATCCCTTTGCAGCGGTGCGCATGTGTGCGCATGCTGTTGCAGCATGTGGTATGGCCTGCACCTGCCCAAAATGCGCTGGTTTCAACCTCACAACCGTCTCTGAGCTGATGAAATCCCCATGTCCCACAGTTGGATGTACGCATAAATCCCTTCTTCACACAAAATGCAGCCTCTGCCCTCTGCAGAAAAGCTGCCCTGTGGGCTTGCAGGTTGATGTCAGCTAGGGAACAGAGTTTGCTCACTAAGTTGCTGTTGACACAAAAACACACACATCCTTTTTTTAAAAAGGACGTAGTAGGCTGGGCCAGCGCAACCTACCCATTGGCAAAAGTGGTCATAATAAAGCCATATTAAGACCCATTGCCAACAGTGATCACGGAGCCACCTTTGTACCCATCGCCAACAGTGATCAGGGAGCCACCTTTGTACCCATTGCTGACAGTGATTATGGTAGCCACCGCTCTTCTCCACTCACAGCCCTCCAGCTTGCTTGTCCTCGTGCCCCATCATTCACTGCCGACCAAGAGGGCCCAGGCCACAGACCCCTGACCTGCCTTCCCATCATCAAACGATGTGATACTGTCCCCTCCTCTGCAAACAAACAAACCTGCAAACACACTACCCTCTGCTTCTACTAAAGTCCTGTTCCTCACCACTATTGACGCACACGCGATGCTAACGCAGGGTGCTGGGCCAGCAGCGGGCCCCTTCCCCATCTACCCACCCTCGATCTCAACCATCTCCCCACCATCGATAGCGATGATGGCGCCCTCTCCTCTGCGCCAGCAAACACACAACCTTCGAGCTTCTGCTTCTCTCCAAGCCCTCTAGGTCATACAGGTTGGTGAGACCCTTGCTAGCTTCCCAGTTAGGGAACCTTTCCTTCATGCACGCAGCCTTCCAGCTCGCGTATACTTTCCTCTCTTTTTTAAGGAACCAAACCAGTGGTGGCACAAGTGCTGAAGGTGTTCATTTTTCAGGAGCAGGAGGCCTTCAATAAAAATGCCTGCTTGTTGGCCCAGCTGAAGGGCTTCCTCTGCTGTGCTGTGCCTATCTAATGGCTTTGATGTGCTTTGTGTGCGCGACAAATCGCAGAATCAGCTAAGTATCCACATTAAACCCATAAGGTGCACTCTCAGATCTCTTTTGGAGAAAGAGCAGAAAACAATTATAGAATCGCCAGCCAAAAGGCCTCATATACAGGCTTGTACACCTACGGTTGACGGTTCGCTGTACGATTTTACGGGACGGTACCGTTTTACGGTTTTCAACCGTCTTTTATAAGTTCTGGACCGTTTAAACGGTGTAAGACGGTTCGATGGTCGGTTCGGTCCGTCAATTTTGCTCGCTTACCAAAATGTCACGTTGGGAGTGCCTGAACTCCTCTGGATAAACAAGATGAGAACATAAAGACCCAAAACTGCAGAACTGCTGAAGTCTAAACTTAAGCTGCTTCAAATGTCTAACCCCCTCCTGACCCCCTCCACCCCCCTGGGGGCCCCCCCCCTCCATCCATGAGGGCCCTCAATCCCCTGCTGCTGCTGCTGCTGATGCTGCTGCTACTGCTGCTCCTCCAACCAATGAGGCCTTTTTTTGGCAGAGCTCACGTCCCTCTTTGTGTACTGCTCCCAGACCCAGCCATTCTTCTTGCCCTTGGTCTTCTGGGCTGGCAAGCCTGGATGGAGGCCTGTTGGGGGGGGTGCCCTGGTCAAGCCCCCTGGGGCAGGCATGCTAGCCCCCCCCAAGGCAAGCCTTGCTTGCTTCCTGGCCTTGCCTTGCAATTGCATTCTGCACTCAAAATATATAAATAAAGGTAATGTAAGTTAAGAAATTTGCTTGCAGACACTGGGCCATGCGAACACAGCCAGCCTTGCAAGCAGCGGGCCACAGCCGAGTCCGACGGTGCAACCGAACTGGTCGATTTGCCACCGTCAGTTTCTTGAAAGTGTCTTTTACGATTTGGACCGAACCGAACCGTGCATCGAACCGTTTAGACGGTCAGAATTCTGAGAGACGGCGTGGGTGTACAAGCCTGCTCATATATCACACCAAAATTATGAAGAAATACACTCGGCACACCTCTGCTTTGTTTGGCAGCCTTTCCCTCTTCCCCCCCTGCATCCCAGATTGTTGCTGCGCTTGCAAGTCCACACACTGCATTCCCAGATTGTTGCTGTGCTTGCAAATCCACACGCTGCGTTGTCAGATTGTCCACTCTGCATTCCCAGATTCTTGCTGCGCTTGCACATCTGAAAAGAGTCGGCCGACTGCACCTCTGTAACGTGCCGTGCTCGGACTAGCACTGATTTATCGATTCGTCTGCTTTCTGAGGGAAGCGCAATTAGAAAGTGTGTGGATCAAAATTGGAGCTCTGCTTACCATGCCCTCCACTGGCCCTGCATGCGTCATGCCCCTTTTGGCCCTGCATGTTGCTTTTGGCCCTGCATGCAATTTGCCCTGCTGTTCCTTTTGGCCCTGCATGCGATTTTATGTTTTCATGCTTGCAATGCCCTCCATGTGCCCTGCATGTGTTTCCGTGTCCCTTCCTTCTTGCGCATGATGGTTCTGCTTGCATTTCTGTATCCTTTCCTTCCTGGGCAAGGGAAGCACATCAGCTGAAAAATGTGTACACTCAACCAAATTCAGCCTTAGGAAGGAGCTCTAGAAGAGGCACCCCTCCAGGAAGAGATGGTGCCTCGTGTAGTTATCATCACTATTGGTAAATGAGCCAAACGAAGCAGAAAAACCGCAAGCATTCAGAAGGGAAGTACAAGGTATGCCGCTGCATCAGGGATTGCAAATCTATTCCTTTTTGAATATGTTTGTTTACAAGGAGTTGGCTGACCCTACTCATGCAGGTCGATCCAGCATGCCTTCCTTTGCTGGTATGGGCTGGGATGGCATGCAAGGACCAGACCGAGGCTGGTTGTAGGGCTGCCATGTACAGTCCAGTTGGTATGCTAGCTCAGTGTATGTGCGTGCGTGTGTGTGTGTGTGCTTGTGTGTGTAGGTGTGTTACTTTTGCACCAGGCTGGGGTGAGCATGTTGGCCCTTGTGGTGCTGGTGGCGCGTAAATGCAGTGGACTCACTTGCAGTTGTCTTGAGTTTGCCATGAGGCCTTTCATTTAAAGAGGCATGAGTTTGATATTCTCCCGGTATCTATAAGGTAATGGCACCAGATCCGCCTTCCCTAGAGGAAGTGGAGATGCAAGGAGATGTGTGAAGTTGTGCTTCTACCTCAATGGAGCCATGGTTTTTAAATTGCTACCCTACACTTTTTCATCGATGCCTCAACTCAGTGGGTTAAACATGTCTGGTTGTCAAACAATGTAGTATCACTGTTTGTCAAAAAACATTGTATCACTGCTCATCTTTGGGAGCACCGACCTCTCCAACCGAGATAAATGTATGACATGAACAACGCTTTGGTCTGTGGGTGTGCCTTTTATTCATTCTCCTATCTTGCTTGCTCGATGTCCTGCAATTCATTTAATTTCATGTTGCTCTCCAACCAGCTAGCTCAGTGCATGCAGAGGGATACAATCGTGTAATTCATGGTTGATCCAAAGCGAACGTTTAAACTGCTCTAGATTTTACGCAATATGTTCGGCATGCAACATAAATGTCCATGTTTGGGTGAGTGTGCCTCTCAGTCCTCCGCTTTTTGTTGGAAAACATCAGGTGGACTTACACCTTAAGATCTATTGACAAGACTGGCAAGATGATCTTGCTAAGACATGCATCTGCCCTTCAGGGCTCTTAGTTGTGTTTATATCTTCCTTTGACAGAGAGGTCGTGCGGTTTCCCTACCAAGCTGGCTTGTGCATAAATTGTGTTTTCATGTGATTTCCTTTATCTACATGAGAGGTTGCCTTGAAACTGCAAGTGTGTTGGGTCCACGAGGACGCAAGTCCCAAGAGATAACAAGAGGTGTTTCGTTCGATTTGGATCGTTTCCCACAACCTGCCGTCCTGATCAGCCAAACCAAGAGCTTTTGTACATCTGTTGCCTCAACAACCATTGCAAGGGGCTTCTTGGCACTCAACTACCAAGACTGGTCTTCTGTGATTCAGGCTGTTTTTTATCATTGAACCAGTTTTTCCAATCATTGGGATTATCCACATAATTGTGCATTTGATGATGGAAATGTGCACAGGTCTATAATCGCACGTTTCTGGTATTCCCTGATCTACATTGCATGTCTATACCAAAATCCAGCAATTCATGCTTAATAGAATCATGATCTGGTGCTGAGCACAGGCTGGCAAGTTTATACGCGGACAGAGGTTACAGAAGTAACTGAAACAAAAGGCCTTCAGTCAAGAAGGCTGACTTCCAGCCTGTTTGTAGAAGAGAAGAAGTTCATGTAAAAAAGGATATGGCTGATTGTTTTGGTTTGTAGAGGCCACATATCAAATGACTATACATGATGAAGAGAGGGGTTGAAGAGAGGAAGGAGGGGACCGGAGAACAACAGTTTGAAGGATAGGAAAAGGTTATATAGCTGTACCTGCCTACAAGGGCAGCTTAGCTGAAGCAAAAAGGTGCCTGTAACCAAACCAAACCGAAGAAAAAAAAGAAAAACTACGTAGGCAGAGGAAACTCTCCCTACATCAATTAAGGAAAAGGGGACACATTGGCTCATAAGAGCCGTGAGTCCCCTCCACCACGAAGCTACAAAAGATTTAGATTTAGATTTACACAGGGGGACCTTCAGCCAGACTGTTCGAAGCTACAAAAAGAAGACCCAAATGGGGATCTGGAGGGTTATTGGAAGCACCCAGCTCCATAACCTGGCTGCGAGAAGTATTCTTGTTTTCAATAGCTCGCCTAGTGGTAACAAGCTTGTTGGCATACATGACAGAATGGGCATAAAGTTTGCGAGCAAGTTTATTGGCGCGTTGGTGGTCAAGTCCCAGTTGTTTAAACTGGTTAAGGGTGTGCTCAGTGTAGCAGGTCCCACCAACACCCAGAAGGATGGTGTGGGGAGTCACAAATTTTGCATTAATGAGAGGTCTGCATGCTGCCGCTGTGCCGCCTCCAACTGCTGTCCAGGCCTCGTGTCTTCACAGTACTTGATTTCAATCAAGTGCACATGCCGCTGGTTTACATTTAATTGGTGGGGTTGCCTCACGTGGTTGGCTGTCGAGGTCCTCAGTGTGGGGTTGTGTCTGCTGCGCAATTCATGATGGTGCGAGCAGGAGGTAGAAGGAGAAGAAGTGGGTTTGGCTTTATAGGGAGTAATCAGTATAGCATCAGGACGGCTGGAGGAGAGTCTAGATCTCTTAAAACAATTTCTTGGAAAGAGGTAAGGGGGTATAATTCTGTTTGATGCATGTGCAGGGATTTGAAGGTTGTGCTGTGCCAACCTATCACCACTCCCTATGTCTCTTTCCTACACCTCCACGTCTCCCGCAGGATGCCCTCTCTAGGCACCGTTCACCAACTTGAAGTGAATTCCAAGGATATCAATATTTTTCTAAACCAGGATAACAACACACTTCCTTTTTTTCTTCATGACCTCATGTGTATTTATGAACAGGCTAGCAGTCAAACGTCTTGACTGAGGCCTTTTTTCCCTTGTAAACCTTGTAAGGATAAAACACACTGTCACTTTACATGAAAGAAGCATGCAAAGTCATGCACAAAAACTCCATAAGGCTCATGCTCATGCTGGTAACGAATGTGCAGATGCTATTGCAAAATATCAAGCAAGCCAAACCAATAATAATGTGGCTGATACCGGGATCCCTAGCGCAGGCCCCGGCGGATATCCTTTTTCTCATATATTTTGGTTAGCAAAAGAGGGAAAAAAGAACACAATGCTGGCACATCCACAGCTCCTACACCCAATCCTAAAATCACCTACCTCCCCAATCTTCAAAATGCTCTCAAGTCTCATATGCATACAAAACACAGACTTGGATATGCCAACCCCAAAACAGGCTACTACTCTTATTATCAGAGTCTGTTACCACATGTAGATAAGAAAATCACCAATGCCTTTAGGAACATGTCCTGTATATCCACACCCATGAAGCGCACCATCTTACAGTATCGCACTGGCACCCTCTATAACCAAAAACATGGGGTTTGCTTCAAAAGATCTATTGACCCACTATGCCCTCTCCCAGGCCGTCATCAATTAGACAGCGCACTCCACATGCTTTCAGGCTGCCAAAATCAGATCATCTCCAGCATGAGAACATAACGCCACAATGTTGCTGGAAGAATGATCATCAAAGCTCTTAGCAAAAGCCCTTGGGGAGCAGGCTTGGTCAACATGGACATAGGGAGTGGTGATAGGTTGGCACAGCACAACCTTCAAATCCCTGCACATGCATCAAACAGAATTATACCCCCTTACCTCTTTCCAAGAAAATTTTCTAAGAGGTCTAGACTCACCTCCAGCCGTCCTGATGCTATACTGATTACTCCCTATAAAGCCAAACCCACTTCTCCTTCTACCTCCTGCTCACACCATCATGCGTTGCGCAGCAGACACAACCCCACACTGAGGGCCACAACAGCCGACCGCGTGAGGCAACCTCACCAACTGAATGCAAACCAGTGGCATGTGCACTTGATTGAAATCAAGTACTGTGAAGACACGAGGCCTGGACAGCAGTTGGAGGTGGCACAGCGGCCGCCGCGGCAGCATGCAGACCTCTGCAAACCCATTAATGCAAAAGTTGTGACTCTCCACACCATCCTTTTGGGTGTTGGTGGGACCTGCTACACTGAGCACACCCTTAACCAGTTTAAACAACTGGGACTTGACCACCAACGCGCCAATAAACTTGCTCGCAAACTTCATGCCCATTCTGTCATGTATGCCAACAAGCTTGTTACCACTAGGCGAGCTATTGAAAGCAAGAATACTTCTCGCAGCCAGGTTATGGAGCTGGGTGCTTCCAATAACCCTTCAGATCCCCATTAGGGTCTTCTTTTTGTAGCTTCGTGGTGGAGGGGACTCACGGCTCCTCTGAGCCAATGTGTCTCCTTTTCCTTAGTTGATGCAGGGAGAGTTTCCTCTGCCTACGTAGTTTTTCTTTTCTTTCCTCATTGCGCATGCCACTGAATGTCAGACACATGTGCAGACCAACTGGACTTATCTCTATCAGCAAGGTGTAAATCTGCTTTCAGTTCACTTGACGTAAGGTCTCACTGTTTGAATCTAGCATCCTGTTGAAAAATAGTAGCTCTAAACTAAAAAAACTGCAAAGGCTCTTGCTCTTCACACCTAGAAAACGTCTCAAAGAACATAAGTGCCTTTTCTCCAATTGGCTTCTGAACTCACTGCCTTCTCATAAATATTCTGTACCCCACACATGCATACATCCCAGCTGGAGTGCCATACAACTTATAAGGCTTCTAATTAGAAAGCCAAAGCAGAGCGTGTGGCGTATGTGTTAAATCATGCTCGTGCACAAACTTATTTATCCTTAGTTAAGCAGCCATATAAGGCTGCACAGCATGCTCCTCAGACACTTTCAAAATCATGTACTTATCAACAATCATACCGACTTTGATGTATTGATAGTCGGCCCTTTTCTCACTCCATAAGCCTGCAACATATTCAACATGCATTTTACCTGGGTCTTTAGTGGTTAAACTCAAATCATCTGCATATTGCATGTACAAAACGCCATTCACTCGATCCCCTGACAAGCACATCCAATCCCTTCACTAATATCTCCGAGAGTCTGAGTCTGCCCATGTCATTGATGTATAGAGAAAAAAGGAGAGGGGAAAAAGGACAACCTTGCGTAACTCCTTTTGTTGGGTGCACATGCGCCCTTTTATCCCCATCAACCAGAATATGTTCATCGTCCTGACACGTTTTCTTGTTGGCACAGAGAAGTGGTGTAGGCATGGCAATGTGCTGTAAATGGCCCTAAAGTTGCAGTCGAGGCACAGTGTCGTATGCTTGAGAAAAGTCAATGAAGGCAGCATGCAGTCTAGGCGATTGCTGCGGTTTGAGATTTTTGGCAGCATGTTTCAATTGTCTTACGATAAAGAGGGGGTGCAGTGTGCTCCTACCAGGGTAAAAACTAAATTGGGTGTCAGGAACCTTTATCTTTTTGAACATGCCAATCAGTCACCAAGTCTTAGAGCACATTGGCATATATGCGATGCATCACCCCACTGACAGCAATCATCCTGTAGTTCCCAAACTTTGACACGTCTCCTTTTTTATAAAGGGGGCCAATATTGCTACTTTCAACATCCAGGGATCCTAGCTTCACTCAGAAAAACCTTGAACATACGCGCAATCAGAGGCACCAGCACGTTCACGTCATCCACTTTATGGCCACGCTTAATGTGGAGACAAGCATATTTAAGGAAGGGATAGGAATGCCATCAAAACCAGGTGAAGCACCCACACTTAACTTCTTGAAGTGGGATCCGACCATCCTTCCAACACTTCAGTGCCAGGAATTTCCAAGCAGTCGGGTCCAGGAACCACCCAGATTCAGCACCCTGTCTCGAGAGCACCTCAGGGAGCGCATTGTTTCTACCTAGCGGCACAGCCATATCTCTTGCTGACAATCGAGTACCTCCTGAAGTCCTAGTTGTATATTCTCGCCTATCCTGCTGTGGCAGTGTTGGTTGTGCTCAAAAATGACTGTGCAAATTTTGGTTCCTTACCATTGTTGGAACTGGAGTGATGTGTGAGGTCTGCCTCTTACGTGATGTAATATGGCATGAATCTGAGGGTCCTTCATAAACATTTATCCAGGAAAAGAGCACACTGCTGCCTCTTATGGCAGCGCATTGTTGCACAATTACACCTCGCACTTGCCCGCCTTAACATTGGCATGCATGCTTTGTTCATCAAACCATACAGGGCTCAAAAGTCCTTCCTGCTTCCTAGCAGGCACAAAGGCACGCTTAGCCAAGGATGTCATGCCAACAGCCCTATTACTTGCAGCCTGAACGACAAGTGAACGCACGCAAAAAGCAAGTTTTTCAACACCACAAGCTGATTCCGCTTCTTCAAAAGTTATGCATTGCTTACCAAATGCTCTGCCTAAGCCGCAAGAGCCTCCTCATGATTCCAATGCAAAATTAGTTATCACACAGTCCTGCCTTACACACACGGTTCCTTTCAGTTTCCATATCTCTGCTTCTGTACTGCCACCCCCTCCGAAGACCATGCTCAAACCGCAGAGATCTGATGCAAAATCGTCTAACATCCCAAAGGGTTTTGCTGATTCATATAAAGCAGGTGACATTAAGATATGGTCAGGCCTGCTGATCCTATTCAACATAGGATGGCTGTCCATAATCCCCTGCAATATGCCCTGTGGTAATCAGTTCTAGTAATACAGTCACCAACAAGCACATGGAGGTCCCAGCGGGAGCAATTGCCATGCTTGTTGCTGCCTGCCTTGTCCACATCAAGGCACACACATACACACACACTATCATCCAGAAATTCAGGACAGTCAACAACAAAGTCATAGTGCGCATCACTCACTTTACTAAGCAGTCCCACGTGAGCGTTAAAATCACCACAAAGCAAAAGGTTTGAGCCTCAAACTTTGATGACACCTGGAGCGCATCAAGCACGTCCTCAAACAAGTGAGTAAAGTGGTTTTCTATGTTCTTGGCCAAGAAATCATCGCTCTGGGAGTTGATGTACGATGCTCCCAGTACAACACCTTCATCAAGCCCAAACATGCATTTATCATAAAATATCCTGGTGCTTTGCAAGTGCTCACTGAAGCAGAGAAAGCATACATGATCAGTGCAGCTGGGGGCAGTTAGAACAGCGATTCCATGGCCTTTTAAGCCTTGATGCTCATCGTGTGATGTTTGTGTTGTGCACAGCATAGCCAGGCAAGCAATGCACAATTCTGTCTACCTTGTTGGTCCTTGTTGTTCCTTGTTTCCACAAGCACAACAATGTCATGATCCTGCACCAGATGCACATCTATTATCTTGATTTTTGCATTGGAATCAGAACTCGGGTTGTCTATCCCATCTACATTCAAGACATTTCCGTTGCCCCTGTTCTTCTTCCCTGTACGACAACCCTTCCTTTTTGCCTCAATCCACACCCTCTCAGCCCTCTCATATTATATAGCAGTACTCATAGTTGTTGCCATGACTCCTGTAGCCAGGCGCAGGTTTTGGGCTCTGGGGTGAAGCCAGAGGGAGCAGCATTGCGAGCCCGCGTCATCCTCCTTCTGTTGGCTGCTGATGGGGGGGCAGCAGCAGAAGAGGTGCTTGATGCAGCAACAGGAGCAGCCGCAGGAGCAGCTACAGGAGCAGCATTTGTTGCTGCTGCTGCTCCTGCCCCAGCTGCCGCTCCTTCATGTTAATCCTGCACATCATCTTGGGCATTACAAAGATAAGAGAAACAGGAAAGAGAACAGTGTCATGCCATGTGGCTCGCAACTTTGAGAGTATGGACACAACAAAATTGGGCCACGCTGCATACGACGTACGCTTAGGTAAGTCCAGGTATAGGTATTTGGACGGCATGTAAGAAGAATTCATGACATGCGCATTCTTGATTGGAAGAGTACACCATTGATGATAAGTGGATGTTCAGCTGTTGAGATCTCTTGTATGATAAGGAAAATTTTCTCCTGTATGCCAGGTGACAAGACCTGAGATCTACTAGGTGAGTGCAGGTGCTTCACCTGGTTGATGGTGTTCCTATCCCTTTCCTTGAATATGCTTGTCTTCCCATTGAGCATGGTTGTAAAATGAACTACATGGACGTGCTGGTGCCTCCGATTGCACGTATGTTTAAGTTTTTTTCTGAGTGAAGCTAGGATTCCTGGATGTTTAAAGTAGCAATACTGACCCCCTTCATAAAAAAGGTGCTGTGTCTAATCCTGGGAACTACAGGATGCTTGCTGTTAGTGTGTTGATGTATCGTATTCATGCCAATGTGCCACAGACTTGGTGAGTGATTGGTGTGTTCAGGAAAGTGTGTGACAGGTGCCTTTTCAGTCCAACTGGTTCAAAGCCACAGTTTGTCTTCACAATTCTCTTATCCATTGCAACAGCCCTCCTCTCCAAAAGGTTTTCCTTGCTGATATTGACTCTTGTTCCAGAAACCCTTCTTGCTGGACTTCACACACGTGTTGTTTGCTATGAATAGCTTACGCCATGCTCATGGCTTTCGACAGAAAATACGGTCAGCTAACTCTCTGGATTGGAGCCAGCTTGTGGTGGACCTCAGGTCTTGACATCTTGCTTATTGGAGACAATTCTCTGCTTATCATCCTCGAGACCTGAACCAGTAAATAATTCACTTATCATCACTGGTGTGCGCTCCCAACCAAGAATGCAGTGCTCACGTAACGTATTCCCTGTATTATTTTAGTTCTACCCAAGTATCTGTACCTGGATTTGCCCAAACACATCACGATGACGATGATTGTGCGCAGTGTGGCCCAGTTTCGCCTTTGCGTCCACACTCTCAAAGTTGAGCAAGCTACTTAAAATAACGACATTTCTCCTACCTGTGACCTTTGTGGTGCCCAAGATGATGTGCAGGATGAACAGGATGCTCTTTTCAAGTGTACACACCCCTTGGTCTGTTCTCTTTGGCTAAAGTATGCTTCCTTGTTCTCTGGTCCTCTTCTTTCACTCTTTAGTGCCTCATCCCAGGCGGTTCCATACCTGACTTCTACTCACCGTGTACAATCCTTTGATACCTTCACTTTTATGAATCAAAACAACAACAAACTGTATCCTTTCCTGTATGCACTTCTTCCTTTTTAAGCAGGCCAGCAGTCACTGACTGGAAAAGAAAAGAAAAGAAAAGTCTACGCACTGACTGGCGGTCGTTTTGACTGGAGGCCTTCTTTGTTTCTGTAACCTGTGTGACAGGTGCTCTTGCAATAAAACTCAAGATGAAGCACACATTCTTCTAAATGTTCTAATGAACAAGGTTGTTCTTTGCACCACGAGTATCACGTGCTTTTTGAGCTCTACTTCCAGGATTACTGTGAGAAGCAACTTTTTTTGAATATTGCCATTATGGATAGGCTAGCAGTCAGTTGTTTTGATTGGAAGCCTTTTGTCCCTGTAACCTAGGCAGGAAGTTTGTGGTGGAGGGGATTCACAGCTCTTCTGAGCCAATGTTTCTCCTTTTCCTTAATTGATGTAGGGAGAGTTTTCTCTGCCTTCCTAGGTTTTCTTTTCTAGGCAGACACAGCTATCTGATCCAACAACTTTAAAGCCTTTGAGCATAATTTACTTCGTGGTGGGCGGGTGATACAATCTTTGCACCAAAGTGGTCCCCTTTCCTTAATTAATGTGGGGAGTTTTCACTGCCTACGTAGTTTTTGTTTCGTTTGTTTACCTCGTGCTATTGCTATTTGCTATTCGAGCACCTCCTCCTGATGTTTTTGTCGCGCTTGCTGCGCTGCTGGTCTTTCTCGTGAGTCCTTGGAGTCTCTTTGTGTATCCTCAGCCTGTTCTAGTGACAAACACAGAGTTGGACATGTTGCTTTCTTGGTGCCGCTCTCAGAGCTGAACTGCTGTTCACACGTGGTGCATCAATGTTTCCTGGACGTTGAACTTTTCTGTTAGCCATGGATGGTTTGGCACACTCCCACATTTTCAAACAGAAGCTGCTGATTTGTGAGCCCATTCATCTCAGTCGTTTTGTTGTGGATCTCAGGACCAGGCATCTACAATATTGGGCGCCTTTTCCCAACACACACCCAAAAGAGCGCAACAGTAAACACTTGACCTATCACCAGTGGTGCGCTTCTCCTACAAACAGGGCCTTGGTTATGCATTCTCCCTACAGTCTCCCCAAATACATGTTCCTTGACCTCCCCCATGATTTCATTCGCAGCGTGGCTCGGTTTAGACTCCGTATTCACACCCTTCGCTATGAGACAGCAACTGGGAATAACGGCTCTGCCCCAAACTGTGACCTTTGTGAGGCTGATGATGATGTCCACATGTCCTCTTCCATTGCACACATCCCCAGGTGGTCTCTCTCCGCAGGAATTATGCTCCCTTGTTCTCACAGGCAGAATATCATGATGTGTCTGTTTATTTGAACCAGAACAACAACAAACTTCCTTTTTTCCTTCATGAATTAACTGCCTCTTATGAGCAGGCTAGCAGTCGCACTTCTTGACTGAAGGCCTTATCCTTGTAAACCTTGTTGAACTTTTGCTTCCCAAACAGAGACGTGCCGAACCCCTTCATTTCGCTGCTTTGATTGGAAACATTTGACTCTTTTGTTACACCTGTTTGCCACATTTTCTCTGCCTATTCCTGCACAGGTGAGACAAACCTTTTTCTTGTTTGGTTTCGCACAATAGCCCGAGCAGCCAAACGTACTGGCTGAAGGCTGAATTCCATTGTAAACCTTGTAAACCTTACCTCGTGCTATTCCATCAAACACCAGACCGCGACAGACATGACTTGTTGTCTTTCCTTTCCAGTCCAAGTTTTGTGACAAGCTTTTTTTGCCAGGTCTGGTTACAGGCCTCTGTGTTTCCGCTCAGCTGCCCTTGTAGGCGTATATAGCGATGTAACCTTACTTTACCATGCCACCTGAGCAGCCTTGAAGCACGTATAAGAATGAAACAACAGTACGGTGAGTGGGGGAATGAGGGGTCTATGCTGTGTGCCATCTTAGCAGCCTTGAATCAAGGAACAGAAGGGTGAGTGGGGGGAGGGTTTTATATTTTTGGACAGCACAGCCCAGCAAACAGACAGCCAAAATACCTGGCTGAAGGTCGTAATTAGCCTTAATGACAGCCTTATCACCCAGCTCTTGCTTCGGCTGGCTTCCCTTGCAGAGGACGTTCCAATCAGTTACATCGTCAAGTTTGAAAAGGCATGTCACCAAGCAGTCACAAAATGAAGAGGCATCCGGCATTCACAATGCAATAATAAATCGAATGCACCAAAATCAGGTTGCCGCGGCAATCCTCTGAAGGCCTTCTGCAAGCTTTTGGAGCCATGTCTGAGCACCAACACACTGGGAAAAAGCGCTACTAGTGCGTAGTAGTTTACTACCCATCAGTCCACAGGACGTGCAAAACCACGGTTCACCATCGCAAAGCTTTGCTTTGCCGGCGCCATCCCAACGAAGACTTTTGATATCACTTGTGATCCACACTGCCACAACGACATGTACTCAATCACTGCTTCCTCGTCTTATTAGCGCTCACCTATACTGTAACTGTAGGGTGCATGGAACAAGTTGCAAATGTGGTACTTTGCGCATACTGTCTCGCTTGCACTCGGTGGCAGAACCAAGCTGCTACAAGCAATGGAGGCTGGGGTAGAAGCAAGACAGGTGCCATCAGCAGGGAAAGAACAAATTAAAATCGTCTCCCAAGTGTTTCAAGAGCAAAAGGCAGCGCCTGTTCAGTGCATCAGTTGGGAACCCGCTGCTCGTGCGTTGAAAGAATCGCTGCCATGCTGGCCCCCGTCATGGCCCAACCGCCTATCTGGAAGGAAGCACCGTGTCCACACCTTCCTTCCAGGTGAGCACCTCAGCCGCCTATCTGGAAAGAAGTGTGCCTATGTATCCATCTTCCTTCCAGGTGAACACCTCTCCCTGTCTCTTGCGCAGAGGCCGAAGGAGAGCAGTCATGCAGTTTTGGAACAGCTTGCCCACAGGACAACACCATAAGCACATTGTGGCATCACAAGCACACTCACACTTGCGGGAGGTTGCAATGTACAAATCCTGTTTGCCTGCTTGAGCAAGCCAGCGGGTGGTTGCGAGATGTTCACATCGATTGTCCAACCACCTTGGCACACCTTGGCAGAATCTCCCTGCCTTTTCTCGGACCTCCATAAGCTGGGCAGCCAAGCTTGCGAGGCAGCCCTAGTAAACAACTCTTGCACACGCAGAGCAGCACATTATGAGAGGGCGTTCCTCCCAGAAAAATGAAGTCACAAATTTTACACATGACGCGAGAGTCATTGGGTTTTAATTGTGGGGTGGGTAGACTAGGCATACAAACATGCGCAGCTCATTAATCATTGCTTGCAGTATTCTCCCTTTCTTTAAGCGTCTACAGTTCCTTGCAGTGGCTGATATCTACAGTTCCCTCCATTGCCCCTAACACTTTTGCACCCCTCACAGTCAGTTAGCATGCATGCAGCATCCATTTCTTTCTACATATTCACATTCCCTCATGCTCAGTATTTACAAGTAGCACATCCGTGCCCCAGCCCCGTGAACTTCCATGGTACAAGGGTTGAAGCACCACCCCATCAGCCCCGAATTCCCTTATATACTACCCACACTTGTGCCAAATGCCCTCTATTAGAGTCACACCACACCACACGCCACACACCCTATTGCTACAGCTCTAATTCTTCCACAGAAAACACAGCAGTCCCAGGCATGGCCGCCAAGCGGGGACACAAACTCCTACACACTTCCTCAAACACAACTGTCACACGCGCTTGTCCCTCAGCTCCGCCACACACCTCAAGGGCTTAAGCCTCCTCCCCACTCATTCTTGCCGCTTCGCCCTGAGGGTCCTGCCAAAACTGTGCAGCCAACAGCCAATGGCAGGTGTGCCGCTGCTGTTACTGCTTCTCCTCCTCCTTCTCCTCCACCTCCTAACCCCCCAAAGCCATTTCTGTCTCAGGAGAAGCGCGCGTGCGTGGTCGGATGAGCGGACGGTTGGATGTGCCCTCCCTGGGCGGCAGGCAGCGGTGCGGTTGCTGCTGCCACCCCAGCTAGCCTAGCCAGCAAGCCCCCCCCAGCAAGTGCTGCTGCGCTGACGTAGCCTAACTGCCACACCCCACCCCAACTCACCCCATGTACACACCCCACACCCCAGCTGATGCAAGAGGTGCTGCTTGGACTAACTCCCTCCCCATACATGCCATGCCCTGTCCCGAGGTTCAAAGCCCACCCCATTGATTACCCGCACCCATATGAATCCTGGCCTTCCCTTCCCCAGCACCCATGAAACCTATTTGTCCCTCCATGCCCTCCAAACGAGCACGTCCCAGTGGCACCACCCCCCCATCCCTCTGCCGCTTCCTTGTTCCTGCTGGATCTCATGGAGCCTCCTCCTCCCAACTGCGCACAACTGCATGGGACCTCTCTGCTGCGCAACCAGGCCGGCGCAAGCACCGGCATGCATCCCCAGTTGGAAGAGGAGTTCCCAGCCCATCTGGAACCCGAGCTGCTCCCCGCACCAGCATGCATTCCCCACACCAACAGAGCAGCCGCCCCTGCCCCTGCTGGTGGCGCGCACCTCAAACACTCCCGCTGCACCAGCCAGCCAGACACCTTGCAATGACTTGCTGCTCCCGCCCTCGCAAACCCGTCATATAAGGCCCGTGTGCAGTGCAATGCCCCACCCCCCCTCTGCAGTGCACTGTTGAGAGCACCCCACACTCACAATCGCCCGATTCAAGAGTCTGACACAGGCACGTCGCATTGACTGTTTGCTGCACGGCCACATCCCCTGACACCTGGACACTAGGAAGGCTGATGTAATGGTGCTAGGCAAAGGTGGTCACCACCTGAAGCCTTCCAGCCCTCCAAGTGCCCTCCAGCCCTTCTTTTTTCCCAGCCATATTGCCTTGTCTCCCTCTCCCTGCACACACACACACACACACACACACACACACACACACACACACACACACATCCCAAGGGGCTCCTGCTCGCTGACCCCCCCCTCACTGTGCTGGCCACCCTGGTCTGTTCTTCTGAACTTCTGATGCCACCAGCCCATCCAGCCTACCCACCCAGCACTCCCGGAACCCCCTCTATCTCGGAACTCATGTGCAGAACTGCCGGAGCACCCAATTCAGCACTCCACTGCCGGTGATAACCCATGGCACTTCATTCCAAATCCATGGACTCCTTGTGGGGTGCTCCCTTTTTTGCTCCACTTAAGCTGCCCTTGTAGGAGAGCTACGCTAACCTGCCTTCTCTTTGTGGGGTGCCTGTTTGTCCATGCCCAATCAGCCAGGACGCTGGGCTGTAGGCCTCTCAGCAACCCTTAGTGGTCTGCCCATGCGCAGGCCCTAGGAGCTGAGGCCCCTCCATCATTGGGGCAGTACCACCCCATTGCTGCCCTCCTGCTGCTTGCGCGCAAGGTTCATCATATCGCCTGCATGGAAACGATGCAAGGCCATAGTGAGCTGCGAGGGGCAGATGCATGCGGAAGATTGGTCATACCCACACACTCAGGCAGTATCCCCAATTAACATCTGGCTGGAATATTCAGAGAGCGCATAAACACACACGTGTACGTGTGTCTGTGTGCGTGCGCACTGACATACACAGGTACACATATGAAACCTAACAACATCTACCAATAAAATACTTAAAAAAATAACGATTAAGGGCGTATTCACAACAGTTTGATGTTGGTTACAGAGGAAATTGACAAGTGAAGGAAGCGTCGCAAGCGCCGCTGGAAAACTGGCGAAGCCAGTCCTTCCTGACACAGAGCGGCATTGATATGCAGTGCCAGGGCAACAACAGGACCTTCCTGCAGCAGACCATGCCTTGTGGCATGCATGCGTAGCTGAGTGTGCGCCATGCAAGCTGCTCCTGCCACTCATTGCTTACTGCAGGCCTTCCTTAGAGAATCAGCAGCAGACCATACAACAGAGGCTCCCTCATCCACACACCAGGGTAGGGGGTGCAGGTCCTACTCCACATCTCATCAGCAAGCTTCTGTGTCTTCACCTCTCTATTCACGCAGCAACTCGCAACATCGTTAGAACATATTAAATATCCTATCGCAATTGGAATCATGCAAATCTGTTGCCTCAGCGGCAAGCTGGAATAGTCCGCAGGTGGACTGCGAAGTCCCCGTAACGGGCACACCCAGACCCCAGACCCAGCAAGGGCATCCACAGAAGTACACTGATGAAGTTTGTGACAACTGGAGCTGTTCCGGGGGCCTGAGGTAGCCTGGCTGGGAAAGTCGAAACCAAAACTTTTGGATTCTTTGTTCTTTCTCCTCAAACTTGGCCCGCTGCACCCCAGGTCACCAATACTTGGCTGCACAGGTAAAGAGGTTTGCTTGGCAAGCTTGCTGAGTTTAGGGGTGCATGGTAGGCTAGCTGGCTCAGGCCCCAAACTGCCAGCAAACTCGTTGCAAATGTTTCTACAGCACCAGCCCCTGCCTCCCACGGCTCCCTGACACTGCAGGGCTACAGAGAACCTTTGTTTGGGAGGTTGGCCCAAAGTTTCAAGGCGGGGGGTGCGCTGGGCGGGCCAGGGCAGCAGGTGTGCTCTTTACCGGAAACAGGCAAACCTAGGGGCTCACGCCCCATGAATGGGGCTTCGCCAAAAAATTGAACAACCCAAGAATTGCATTTACAATTAGGGGCAATTTCCTGGTACCCCAGAAATAAAAATTGAATTTCTAAATTGTCAGACTCCCACCTACGGGTAAAAACATCCAAAAAATCCCATCTCATATGGCCAGCTGTTGAAGCTTCTTGAGCCTTCTTGCCCTTGAGAGATGGCCTGCAGGGCGTATCTTGGCCTGGATGCGCTTAGACACAGTGTGTCTCAGCATGCCCAGTTGGCAGCAAGGCCCACATTGCATGAATAAAAATGATGCAGGGCGTGTGTTTGACCAGTTGCGCATCCCCTACGCAGACCCAGCATGTTTGACCTGGAGGAAAGCTTCTCCAGCTGTCAGCAGCGGCGCGCATATCACTTCACAGCGATACTCCAGACATCATGGAATGTGCCCGCAACTCAATTTATTTTGCCAGGAAGCAGAGTTTTTGAAAGTTTCTTTATGCAGTTACCTTTGTTTGTAAACGCAACCCTGGGGAATTTGCAAACTTTACCACCTACCCAGGGTAACTCAACTTGGATTGTCTGAATTACCCAAATCTGGTTGTATACAACCCCATTTAATGAAAAAAATTAGAAAATGCTATCTACGTAAACTCATAACATGCATGATGAGATACAATACAAAAATTGACAGGAACATTCGATTACGATTAGAGGAGGTTTACCAGAAGGCTTAGTGTGTATGACTTCCAGAGGCGATGTACCAGAATCTCCCGCGAGGTGAAGGACTTGATGTCACCGGTGCAACATAGGCAATAAAGTAAATTGTAAATGCTAAAACTTTGGTCCTAGAACTTGCAAAATTCACGGGTCAGACCAGGCCAAATGTAAGTGAAGCTCTTGAGAACCCTAGATTCTGCCAATATCCAAGATGCATATTGTTTTACCCCTAAATTGTTCTCCATAATCATATTGTACAGGATGCTCCCAGGATAGTGCAACCGCAAGCAAGGTACCAATTGCCAATATACAATATCAGGTGCGTGCAGAGAGGTCGCAGAGGGAAGGGCACGTATTTTGCTCATTTTTGGCTAACCATGCGCAGCTTCACCTCTGATTGACCCTCTCCCTTCATCTCTCAGAAAATCATCAAAAAATCTGATGGTGCAGGACGCACTCATTGATGCCTTCATTACTTCTGCAAGCTAAGGCTTTTAGATGGAAGCCAGATGACCCCTTTCCCATACCCCGGCATGCAATGCTCTCTTTTCTCTTCCCGGCCCAAATGCCCACGGGGGCATCTTCCCAGATGTTTTGATATGAATTGTCCCAAGCACACACAGGATGAACTTGCATCACAAGACTGAATACCAAGAAATCCAACAAGGCCAGGAAGGTTTAGGAAACTGTTTCTCGCATTTTAAGAGTGGTGGCCCCCCTCTGCCCTTAGCGTTTTTTTCAATCGCAAAGAAACGAGACTGCTCCGGTTCACATACATACATACAAACTTACAAAGGGCAAACCCTACACATGCGCGCTGGGCAGAGGAACAACATGCCTATTGCACTTCAATCTGTGTACAATACCCTTTGAAAAAAATGTTAAAAAAACTGCAGTCCGTTGTTCAAAGCAGCTGGGCTTATATAGCCACACAGCTGTCCGACAAAAAACATCAGCAGAGCAACATGTATAATCACCTAAAATTGTAGGCACCATAAAAAGGAATGCAGGGGTTCTTGTTGGCATCCCAACACTGCAGCGCGCAGTGCAGGTACTTCCCCAACGCGAGGCGCATGACCTTCCATTTTCACATATCACACTTACACCCGCACCCACATCCACAACTCTGGGTTCGTGTACGTGTGTGTATGTGTTCTGCACCCCATATTCAACTTATTTCACTTACCAGCGGACAGGGTGGGCATGGGCATGCTGCTGATGGGGATGCTGGCGCTGTTAATCTGTGCTGGGTGGGACACATCCAGGCCACTTGACAACTGAGGCTGGAAGGTGTCCGGCATGGCTCCTGGGGGGGGCAGCTGAATGGCCAGCGTGTAGGTGGGGGAGGCGGCGGCCATATTCATGTACGAACCATTGCCTGCATGCAAGGAATTGGATGCACAAGACATATGAAAGCATGAAAAAGACATGGGGTAGCTGGATGGCGAGCGTGAAGGTGAGGAGCGAAGGCGACGCCATGTAAGAGCAGTAGCCTGCATAAACATCACGCGCAAGAAAAAAGCATGCACAAGTGAGCATAGGGGCCATAGCTTGGAAGGAATCGGTCATGCACGAGGTAAATATGCATGGATGACGCCCACGCATCAAATGTACATCCGCCTCACATTTCCTTGTCATCCCTCCACTTTTGGCCCTGGAGACAAGCATGGTGACCCTGCTGCGGCACGTGGCGTGGAGGCGCCAAGCATGAAGCAGGACCAGAGTGCTACAGGAGAGTTACAAAAGCCCATAGTGTCACTGAGTATGGCTTGGGGGCAGACCAGTCAAAAGCAACTTCGGTGAGTGTGCCCTTTTTGTCTGAAGGCTCAGCTGTCCACCAGAAAAGGATGCTCACACTCGCTACGTACTGTTGGTGCATTTTTGATGAAGGGGTCTGTGCCTGCACCTACACAGGGATGACAGCCTTGCACTGCACCTGCAGCCAGGGCCGAGCCCACGCAGCACAGCAGCTGATGGGGGTGGCTGGGGTCAAAATGCCCGTCCAAACCAAGAGGCACAGCAGCCACAGTGGCGGTTTCTCCACAGCACTGCACCTAGCCGACACCCACACGCCAGGGGACGGCCACTTCATGCGCTCTGGAATGCAACCGAGGGGGATGCGCTCAAGGCTGTTGTCAACCCATGATACTGAGCCCTTACTGCAGCGCTCATCAGTGCGTGCATCCTGGCCGTCTTGCATGCTATCGAGCCATTCACTTTGCAGCGATGGGCTGAGCACTGTTATTGATCGGTCAGAGTCGTTGCATCTCAGAGGTCTGAGCGCAGCCATCAAGCACGCCCGCAGTCAAGTAGAGGTACAGCTGCATGTCCCTTTCCTTGCCTTCCCTTTTGTTCCCATGCAGTCATTCATGCACCTGGCCCCCTCCACACACACGCGCACACACACACACACACGCACGCACAAACACCCAACCACCAACCTGGCCTCTGGCCTGCCTGCTGCTGCTGCTGCTGTTGCTGCTGCTGCACTTGCGCCTGCTGTTGTGTGTGCGGGGGTGCAAACAGGGGGGGGTCCTGGGGAGCCATGCCCATGCCGCCCATGGGGGCAAAGTTGCTGGTGCCCTGAGCATCAAGGGTGCCCTGCTGAGCGCAAAGAAGAGGCAGTGTGCACGCATACTCGTGTGTGTGTGTGTGTGTGTGTGTGTGTGTGTGTGTGCGCGCGCGCGCGCACCCTAACGAGTTGCAGAAGAGGCGGAGGAGAGAGAGGTTGAAGGCATGGGACAGCATGGCCGTGCAGGCAATATCCGTGACCATAAGCAGACAGCCATCTCTTTCACACAACCGACCAGCTCATTTGGACGGCTGCGTAACGCACGGCTCGTGCGCATTTTCCATTCACGCCTTCGCGGCTGCCCGGGTGCTTTCATGCATTTCCTCAGGCCTTACACTTGGACTCACCTTCCTGAATCTATCTTTTTGCATTCATCTTCTAACATCATCTCTGGCCTTACATTTGCACACTTCTTCCTGATTCTTTCTTCTTGCATTCGTCTTCTCTGGCCTAACACTTGCACTCATTTCCTTGCATCCATCTTTCCTGGCCTTACACTCATTTCCTTGCATCCATCTTTCCTGGCCTTACACTCATCTCCTTGCATCCATCTTTCCTGGCCTTACACTCATCTCCTTGCATCCATCTTTCCTGGCCTTACACTCATCTCCTTGCATTCATCTTTCCTGGCCTTTCACTCATCGCCTTGCATCCATCTTTCCTGGCCTTTCTTTAATCTTCCCTGGCCTTGCACTTGCCTGCTGGGCGGAGGACCGCAGAAATGACTGTTGCTGCTGCTGCTGCTGCTGTTGTTGCTGCTGCTGCTGCATGAGCAAGGCTGGATTAGCGGCAGGTGCAGCAGCTGCGGCTGACATGCCCTGCAAGGGTACTTGGCCTGGGCCTTGCTGCTGCATCTGCTGCTGGGCTTGTTGCACTTGTGCCTGCGAAAGAGGGCAGAGTGTATGCACGACACGGTGGAGATGCAGCTCAGCTTGTGCGCACGCCAACTGCACATCCTCAGCAAGCTGGCCTTGGTGCGAACACTGTTGTTGCAGCAGTTGCTGGTGGAGGCAAGCTCAGGCTTCATTAGAGGGCAAATCTTGCCAATCAAACAGGGAGTTTCTCTGACAAGGCTTTGCTCAGCGCCAAGGTGGCTCTCGCGGGACTAGGAATGAAAACTGCCGCTCTCCTTAAGCACTAGCTACAGCACTTTATATGCTTGCTAATCCCATTGCTTGCGACCAGTTCCAGTTTCAGAAAAACATATCTGTTGGCAATGCTCATGCCAGGTCCACACAGAGGGAAGCCGATGCTGCACACAATGCCGATCCCTCAGCCATTTTCCATGCATGGAAGATACATAGAGCAAGCGGAGGGATTAGAATCAAACCACACACCATGGCTCTGCAGCCGAAAAGCGATGGAAAAAAACGACGCACCTGTGCGAGCATGCTAGGGTGGGGACGCATGTTAGCATGGGGGGCGGGAGGTGCCATGGGCCGCCCCATCATGCCCGCGGCACCCCCTGGCCCGGGCGACAAAAAGGGCGCCCTGAGACCAGAATTCAGCTGGGGCCGGAAGCCTCCTCCTCCTCCTCCTCCTCCTCCCCTACCAGCTGCCCCACCCATTACGCCTCCACGACCCATGCCACCCCCACCACGCCCACCCACAGCAGCAGCCCCCATGGGGTTGTTAAAGCCCATGGGGCCCCCGCGCACACCCGGGCCCGCCGCCATCATGTGCGGATGCTGTATGCCACGCATGCCTGCGGCCCCACCCATACTCATCCCTGCAGACGTGCGTGCATGCGTGTGCGTGCGTGTGCGTGTGTGTGCGTGTGTGGCTCCCATCATGTGCGGATGCTGCATGCCAAGCATGCCTGCGCCCCGCCCATGCTTATCCCTGCAAGCGTGGTGTGTGTGTATGTGTGTGTTTGTGTGTGTGCACGCGCGCGCATGTTGCCCTTATCGCTTCTCAAACTACTCAAGTGACAGAGAAGGCGCACAAACTCGGCAAGCCACCGCAGCACATCGCGCGCCGTTGAACAAACACTGTGGGTACCTTGGCCGTACCATACAGCCCTGGGTGCAGTACACCAAATCTTCTCTCTGCTCGTCCCCAGTCTCAACCCACTCCACAACCCTCCTCCAGCCGCTGCTGTAAAATGGCTGCATGCAATTAAAAAAAAGGCCTTGTACTCCAGGTCTGTCCTTGTCGTGGCAGCCCTGCTTGCCCACCTGGAAAGAGACCACTCATCTCACCCTGCAAAACCACATCATCCTGCTACTCCACCTGCACAGAGGTCACTCGTTTCATCCAGCGAACCACTTTGTCCTGCTACTCCACATGCACAGAGGTCGCTTGTCTGATCCCAGAAACCCACCTGAAAAGAGGTCACTCATCTCATCCACGCCCCCTGCACCCCCCATGTACGCTGCCATGTTTGATCGGGGCGGCAGGGTATGGGGTAAGGGGTGGGGTAACATAGGGGGTGGCTGTGGAAACATCATGTGCGGGGAGATGCCTGCCTGCTGCAGCCACCGCTTGCGGTTGGCAAAGCCCAGGATCAGGCGATTGTGCTGGATGGCCTGCACAGTGCAAAAACAGGGTAAGGGGTGGGGTAACACAGGGGGTGGCTGTGGAAACATCATGTGCGGGGAGATGCGCGCTTGCTGCAGCGACCGCTTGTGGTTGACAGAGCCCAGAATCAAGCGATTGTGCTGGATGGCCTGTGCAGAGCGTGCAAAACGGGCATGCAGCACAGAAGAGAACCAGCAACGCACAGAAGTGTCTGTCAGGCCTCTGGAGTAACAGACCATGCACGTTGACAGGCACTGCATGCACTGCCAGGTATTGCACATGTGCTGTCAGCCATAGTTTATGCTGCACCATGCTCTGGAAAGGCTATCGAAGGCAGGCGCTGCTGCTGCTGCTCTTGCGCCACCACTTCAGCAACCCCTCCCCTTGCTGGACTCTGCAGCGCAAAACATAGCCCCACCCAGTACATCCTCTGTATTGCCAGGTATTGCATATGCACTGCCAGGTGTTGCACATGCACTACAAGGCATTGCATGTTCACTGCCAGATATTGAATGCACTGCCAGGTATTGCACGTGCACTGTCAGGCATTGTATGCACTGCCAGGTGTTGCACATGCACTGTCAGGCATTGTATGCACTGCCAGGTATTGCACGTGCACTGTCAGGCATTGCATTTTCACTGCCAGGTATTGCACGTGCACTGTCAGGCATTGCATTTTCACTGCCAGATATTGAATGCACTGCCAGGTGTTGCACATGCACAGCCAGGTGTTACATGCACTGCCAAGTATTGCACGTGCACTGCCAGGCATTGCATGTTCACTGCCAGATATGGAATGCACTGCCAGGCATTGCACGTGCACTGTCAGGCATTGTATGCACAGCCAGGTGTTGCACATGCACTGTCAGGCATTGTATGCACTGCCAGGTATTGCACGTGCACTGTCAGGCATTGCATTTTCACTGCCAGGTATTGCGCGTGCACTGTCAGGCATTGCATTTTCACTGCCAGGTATTGCACGTGCACTGTCAGGCATTGCATTTTCACGGCCAGGTATTGCACGTGCACTGTCAGGCATTGCATTTTCACTGCCAGATATTGAATGCACTGCCAGGTGTTGCACATGCACAGCCAGGTGTTACATGCACTGCCAGGTGTTGCAAATGCACTGCCAGGCATTGCATATGCACAGCCAGGTGTTACATGCACTGCCCGGTACTGTATACTTGGTATTGCATGCACCATTCTGACACCATGCGCAGGCTTTGCCTGCTCCTTGAACGCAATCTCCTCCTCAAGAGTGCTTCCTCTTCCTTATGTTAGCTGCTTGCTTGCACACAAGTTGCAACCGCCTTGCTTGCCAAAACCGCACAACCCTGCTCCATCTCATCCACACCTGTACCAAGCCTGCCTTGCTGGAGGTGAACAGTTCGACGGAGCCCTCACCCACCTGTACCAAGTCTGCCTTGCTGGAGGTGAACAGCTCGATGTAGCGTGTGCCCATCAGCTCCTTGTGGCGCTTCATGGCTTTCCTCTGGCCCTCTTCATCCTTGAGTTCTACAAACGCCTCCCCAGTTGGACGGCCATCAGGGGTCTACAGCCCCATAGCGAAAAGAGCAGTGTTAGGGACTTGTTCACATGAAGTGAAAGAATGGAGGTAAGTAAAGCCCATGCATGCATGTACATTGCATGTTGATGTTGCCAAGGCTGATTTGAAGAATGGACATTGGCACCGCGGCTGTGCCCTCAGGATAGGCAAGGAAAGCAGATCAGGCCACGTACTAGCACACACATGCAACCAAGGGGCCCCTTCCACGTCATGCTGAGGTGACACTTACCCAAGTGAAAATGACGCCCTCGATGCCCCGTACAATGTCTACACCATTAAAGAAGGACAACACCTGAGGTGCACAAAGTAGCAAGGATGCCTGATGCCTAGAACGTAAGCAATTTACATGTCATCTTCTCCATGGATGCACCTGTTTGTGAGGAGTACATTGCACTTTCTGTACAACCTACACAAAACGAACGAACACATCAAATCAGACATGATGTGTATGAGCTTGTGTGTACATTGTGTGTGTGTGTGTGT